>CM035631.1:102677765-103277765 GCA_020496765.1 Gossypium stocksii
CCACCAATACAAGGATTGCCAAATCTACTGTCTTCGATTTGCTCCCTGCCGATACAGGGATTGCCAATACAGGAACATATTTTTGAGAAGAAAAAGAATCTAAAGATAATAAATGAAACAGAAATCAGATGCCCTAGATATCGCAACTCGGGTTTCTATATACAAACTCCATGAAGACTGCTTTGAGCTTAACATGGGTTTTAGAAGATCCAAAGTACTTTGTTGATGCCTCGACATGTAACATACTTTACTCCTTGTTGATTCAGGTATAGCAAGATCACTGTATGCCTTTCAAAATTTGAGCCGCCCTTTCAGGTTTTCAACTTAAAACCCCTTTGGTCTCAAGGCACCCTTTACGGGTTTTCACCTTGGCCTCTCCATTTTTCCTTTTTTTTTTTAAGTATCAAAGCGCCCTTTGCGGGTTTTCACTCTGGCTTTTTCTCCCTTTCAGGCAAAGTATTTTTTGACTGCATCTGAATTTACAGGATTAGGTAAACTTTTCCCATCCATCTCGGCCAAAATCAGTGCACCACCAGAGAAAGTTTTCTTTACCACATATGACCCTTCCCAGTTCGGCATCCATTTTCCTCTGAAATCCTTTTGTATGGGAAGGATCTTCTTCAGTACAAGGTCCCCCTCGTGAAATTCCCTTGGATGAACTTTTTTGTCATAAGCTTGCATCATTCGCTTCTAATACATCTTACCATGACGAATAGCCCTTAGCCTCTTTTCTTCAATCAAGTTCAATTGATCATACCGCGATTGAATTCATTCTGCTTCTTCCAGTTTTATTTCTGACAAAACCCGAAGAGAAGGTATTTCTACTTCAATGGGTAAAATTGCCTCCATCCCATAAACCAACGAGAAGGGAGTTGTCCTGGTAGAGGTTTTGACAGACGTTCGATAGGCAAAAAACGCAAATGGCAACTTCTCATACCAATCTCTGTAAGTCTCAGTCATTTTCCCCACTATCTTCTTGATATTCTTATTTGCCGCTTCCACTGCCCCATTCATTTTTGGGCGATACGGAGATGAGTTATGATGTTTGATCTTAAACTGAAAGTAGACTTCTGCTATCGTGCTGTTATTCAAGTTCAGTGTGTTATCTGATATGAACCTCTCAGGTATTTCATATTGACAAATGATCTCCTTCTTCAAGAAACGACTAACTGCTGACTTAGTAACATTTGTGTACGAAGCAGCCTTCACCCATTTCGTGAAGTAGTCAATAACCACAAAGATAAAACGATGCCCATTTGAAGCTTTCGGTGAGATCAGCCCAATGACATCCATGCCCCACATGGAAAAAGGCCATGGAGAAATCATAACATGCAAATGTGAAGGTGGTACATGAATCTTATCCCCATAAATCTAGCATTTATGACATTTCTGGGCATAGTTGATACAATCTCCTTCCATAGTAGACTAATAGTATCCAAACCTCATGATTTATCTAGCCATTGTAAAACCATTAGCATAGGTCCTACAAACACCTTCATGCACCTCTTCCAAAATTTTTCTGGCTTCCACAACATCAACACATCTCAAAAGCACTTGATCTTTCCTTATCTTGTACAGGATATCCCCATCCAAAACATAATCGCAGGCTAACCTCCTCAATGTTCTCTTGTCATTCTCAGTTGCCTGTTCAGGGTACTCACGATTTCTCACATATCGTAATATATCCTGATACCAAGGGTAATCATTCTTCTCCTCTTCCTCGATGTTACAACAATGAGCGGGAACTTTAAAAATACTCATCTGGATAGGATTCACATCCTCCTCTCTATTTACTTTAATCATGGAAGCCAGAGTGGCCAAAGCATCTGCCATCTGATTTTCATTCCGTGAAAGATAATTGAAAGTAATGTCATCAAACTCCTCAAGTAGCCCCAAAACTACCCTTTGATAATTAATCAATTTGGGGTCTCTTGTCTCCCATTCTCCCTTAAACTGGTAAATCACTAATGCAGAGTCTCCATATACTTCAAATGTTCTAATTTTGCATTCTATGGCTGCGCGAATTCCCATGATGCATGCCTCATACTCAGCCATATTGTTGGTACAATCAAAATCTAATTTGTACGTGAATGGATAATGATCTCTATTTAGGGATACCAGGACTGCCCCGATTCCATTCCCTACAGCATTTGACGCTCCATCAAAGTTCAACTTCCACGGATACTCTTCAGTAGTTGCCATATTCATTATCTCCTCATTAGGAAAGTCAAAGCTCAATGGTTCATAATCTTCTAGAGCTCTGCTAGCTAGAAATTCTACTATTGCGCTTCCTTTTATAGTCTTTTGACTTACATAGACTACATCAAACTCAGAAAACAATATCTACCATCTTGCCATTCTTCCATTTAGAGCAGTCGACTCTATCATATACTTTAATGGGTCAAGTTTTGAAATTAGCCAAGTTGTATGATCTAGCATATATTGTCTCAATCTTCGAGTTGTCCAAATCAAGGCGCAACACAACTTCTTAATTGGCGAATATCTCATCTCACATTCAGTAAATTTCTTATTGAGGTAATATATCGCTTCTCTTTCCTTCCTAACTCGTCATGTTGACCGAGCACACATCCCATAGAATTAGTGAACACTAACAAGTACAGTATTAATGGTCTATCTAGGCTAGGTAGACACAATACTGGAGCGTTTGCCAAATATTGCTTGACTTTATTAAAAGTATTCTGGCATTCCTCATCCCAAGTACCTTGGTTGTGTTTCTTAAAAAGGCGAAATATGGGATCACATTTCTTAGTTAGCTGTGAAATAAACTGAGCAATGTAATTTAACCTTCCAAGAAAACCTCGAACTTCTTTTTGAGTACGCGGTGGAGACAATTCTTGTATGGCTCTGACTTTATCTGAGTCAACCTCTATTCCCTTTTCACTGACTACAAAACCCAATAATTTTCTCGACCTGGCTCCAAAGGTACGCTTTGCCAGATTGAGCTTCAACTGAAATTTCCTCAATCTTAAAAATAATTTCTTCAAGACGTCAATGTGTTCCTTCTCTGTTTGAGATTTGACAATCATATTATCAACGTACACTTCAATTTTTTTGTGCATCATATCATGGAATAAGGTTACCATAGCCCTTTTGTATGTTGCCCCTACATTCTTTAGTCCAAATGGCATTACCTTATAACAAAATGTACCCCACAATGTTATGAAAGTAGTTTTATCCATGTCTTTAGGATGCGTCTTTATTTGATTGTACCCTGAGAAGCCATCCATAAAGGAAAACGACGAGTAGCCTGCCGTATTGTCCACTAAAGTATCAATGTACGGTAAGGGAAAATTGTCCTTTGGGCTAGCTTTGTTCAAATCTCTATAATCAACACACATTCGTACCTTCCTGTCATTCTTAGGGACAGGTACAATGTTAGCTACCCATTCTGAGTACTTAACCTCTTGCAGGAATCCCGCATCAAACTGCTTCTTAACTTCATCTTTTATTTTCAACACAATATCAGGCCTCATCCTTCGCAGCTTTTGTTGGACTGGCTTGCAATCCTCTCTTATGGGAAGGCGGTGTACTACAATGTTAGTATTCAGCCCAGGCATATCTTGGTATGACTATGCAAAGACATCTTTGAACTCTCGCAGCAACTCAATAAGATCTTGTATTGTTTCCTTGGCAATGTGCGTACCGATTTTCACTTTTTTCCCTTCCCCTAAGGTTACGTTCTCTACTGCCTATTTCTCATGATGCAAAATTTACTTCTCTTCCTGTTTTACCATTCTTAACAGATCTGGAGACACATCACAATCCCTGTCACCTCCAAAATCCTGAGGTTCCTCTAAACGCATGTCTTGCTCAAAAGAGAATTCAAAATTCGTAGTATCATTGCCCATATCATTGATATTTAGGGATCTGTGGGGGCACAAAAGAATGTACAATGAACGAATGAATTTAAGAATAACTATTCACATGTTATGAATGAGATAAAAATTTGAAAGGAATTAAAAGGTCAAAAGAATATTTATTGGTATAAAAGAATATTTGGTCGAGTTTTATAAAGGTGTGTTTTATTGAAATAAATATATCTGAACATGAGCCTATTTCACAAATGAAATCTTATTACTCCTAGGTTTTAAAGCAACAAGAGTGTTCTGAAAATTACTCTGTAAAATTTCTAAAGACTACAGGAAGTTCTTCTGCAGTCCAGTTGTTTAAGGAGCTTCCCGATTCGTAAGGGCAAATGTCCCCAAGGTTTCTTTGTACTGTCTCTTTATCATGTACGGCATTGACTTGATGAATTTCACTTTCAAGCAACCCCCTCTCTGGGTGAATTATCCCACTTGATACAAAAGTCTGGGATATGTAAGGGAACGTCATTAATTCCCATTCAACTTCTCTTCCACTTAATCGCGCCCTTCTTCTCTCTTGTCTTTTCTCTATTTCCTTCCTTCTTTGTTTATGATCTGGCCTGAAACCCAAGTCAAAACGATCTCTTTTTTCCTTTAGTTCTGGAACTTGAATTCTTCCTTGGAGATACATTCCCAATCCTTTCCCTGGTAAGGCTTCTCTCGCCACCATCATCTGTAAACTCATTCTCGTGGTTCTGGACATCTTGGGTACTGGTACCTCATCTCCCTCCGAAATGAATGTTGCGTTGACAAATTCTAAGGAGCGAAAAGAGCATTCAATGGCCTCCTTGTTTGCCTCCACATAAGGCGCGTTGCTAGTAACAGTTGCTATGAAGTCTTCCTCCGTATTTATAGTAACCAACCGTCCTTCTGTTACTAGTTTCAATTTTTGGTGCAAAGACGAGGGCACCGCTTCTGCCAAATATATCCAGGGCCTCCCCAACAAGCAATTATAGGAGGGCTTGATGTCCATCACTAGAAAATTGACTTTATATGTGTTCGATCCTATCAGCAACGGTATGTCAATTCTTCCCATCACCTTTCTCTCCGTGCCATCAAATACTCTCACTATATTATGGCATGTTTTCATGTGGGAACTATTTATAGGCAATCTATTTAACGTGGACAATAGTAGGACATTCAAAGCTGACCCATTATCGATGAGCACACTACGTAGTGTATATCCCTTGCAACGAGTAGTGATGTGCAATGCCTTAGTCGATCCCATACCCCTAGGCGGAATCTCATCATCATTGAAATAGATGAAGTTGTCAGCACTTATGTTACTAACCAGACGATCCAACTTATTGACGGATATGTCGTTTGTAACGTGGGTTTCATTGAGCACTTTCATTAATACTTTGCGATGCACTTCCGTGCTTAAAAGCAAAGCCAACACCGATATACGAGCTGGTTGTTTGCGTAACTGCTCTACCACACTGTATTCACTATGCTTCAAAAATTTCAAAAACTCTTTTGCCTCTTCTTCCTTTACTGGTTTGTTAATAAATGCTTCGACCCTTTTCTCTCGCTCAACTACAGGAGACTTTGCTTTCACGGGTTCAGTTCTAACATTTACCGCATCATAACGCCTTCCACTGCGTGTGTAGGATCCTTCGCCTTGGACCTCCTTAGAAGTACTAGCTATATTTTCTCCTTCAGGCATCATCACATTGCAATCATAATTCCATAGTACTCTTTTGTTATCCTTGTAGGGAAAGGAAACAGGTTTCCAAATAATGACTTTTGGCACTGTCTGTGTCCCAACCTCATTATTCCTTGGTCGAGAAATAATGATCCTTGGATAGTTGATCCTTTGATTCATCGGTTCTTCTTCTGACGCACATATATATCCTCCATCTGAGCTTTCTTCATAAAATTCCAGCTCTTTGTTATTCATGAGGCTTTGTACCAAGGCCCTAAACTCAACACATTCCTGAATTTCATGCCCCTTCTCTTTATGGAACTCACAATAGTCCCCTACTCATTTACATCCTTCTTCAGAAATTAGCATTCCTCTTTCCGTCATTTCTTTCCAAACTTTCTTTAACGAGGTCCTCACTTCTGCGATGTCTTCCTTGATCTTTCTTACGACACTTTCCCCGATTTCATTTACTCTTTTATCATCATGGTTAGGTAATGGGTTTTCAGTACTAAGGGTATCATCGAATTTCACGATCCCCATCTTAATAAGCCTTTTCATGGTTTTCTTGAAGCCAGTGCAATTTTCAATTGAATGCCCCTGTATTCCCGTATGGCATTCACATTTGGTATTTGCATCGTACCATTTGGGATATGGGGGTTGCAATGGTTTCAAGTAAAAGGGAGCTACCACGTGTGCATAAAATAAATTCTGATAAAGTTTCCTGTACGTCACCGGAATGGGTGTAAACTGGATCTTTTCAGAGTTCTGTCTCGTACCAGATTCGTGCCTTTGCGAACCCTGCTGCCCAACAGTAATTATTCTTAGTTGACTAACCGTAATTGACTTTGAATTATAACTGTTCCCATTGTTCACCTCATTATCCTTTCTCCTTGGGGCTGATCTCTTAGTAGTTTCCCCTTCTATCTTACATCTCTTATGGCATTTTCAATAATTTTTCCCGCCATAACTATGTCTGCAAAGCTCTTAGTGGTACTTCCTATCATATGAGTAATGAAAGGGGCCTTCAAAGTATTGATGAAGCGCATTGTAGTCTCCTTTTCTAGGAGAGGTGGCTGAATTTGCATGGCAATCTCTCTCCATCTTTGTGCGTACTGCTTGAAGCTCTCACTTGGTTTCTTCTCCATATTCTGTAAAGTGATTCTATTTGGTGTCATGTCCGTCACATGACTGTATTGCTTCATAAAAGCCTGCGCTAGGTCTCTCCAAGAACCAATCCTAGCACGGCCCAATTGATTGTACCATCTGGATGCTGCTCCCACCAAACTATCCTGGAAGCAGTGTATCAGCAGTTGATCATTATTTACATATCCCGTCATGCATCTACAGAACATAGTAATGTGGGCCTCAGGGCAACTAGTCCTATTATACTTCTCGAATTCATGCATCAGTAACTTATGGGGAAGTACCAAATTCGGGACCAAGCTCAAATCTTTAGCATCAATTCCTTGATGATTATCAGCACTTTCCAAAGCCTTGAACTTTTCCTCTAACCACCTACAACGGTCCTCTAACTGCCTTGAGGATTCAATTGTCATTCTTTCCCTCTCAGCTATGTCGAGGTCAGAGGTGATAGGGTTGGCCGGGTTTTCTCCTAGGTTAGATCTCGATCCCACTTGAAAATTTATGGGCTCCTCAACATGAGCTCGTTGAGGCCTTATTGTGACAGACGGCCTTCGGGGATGCACCTCAAGTTGTGCTTACACATGAGGAGGGGTAAAACCTGGAGGATAATCCTCATTGTCCTCGCCAGTGTTGGCCATGAGACCCTTCCCTTTATCCATTACTCCACTCAGCAACTGGGCCATTTGAGCCATCATATTTTGTTGAGCTTCCAACATCTGTTCTCTCATCTCTTGTTGGAGCTTTGCCAACTGCTTTTGCATCTGATCTTACATATCCCTTTGGAGCTGTTCAAGTCTTTGATCCATATTATTAGTTTTGGCGCGTGTACCGTAACGGTGTGTAGTTTCCAGATTTTTCTTTCTTCTGTAATAACTTCCACTAATTAGGGTCTTTCTACAGATTTAAATGCATATGATGTAATGTAATGCAAATGCATGAATGCAAAAAGGCATCGATTCTGATTCAATTTCATTTAGAAAACTTTATTAGAAAACAAAAATCCTTTACACAAAACGGGTTACAAATATGCTTTCGCCCTAATGCCCAAAGTTTTAACTTTACTAAACAACAAAGCTAGCTCTTTCCCACGATCAGACTGTAACTCATATTTCATGCTCAATGTATTAGCCTGTACCGCCAAAGTTTGCAGATGGTCGGCAACTTCTCGAATCTGAGTTATGGCTTCACCCATGAGGTAATCCAGACTTCTTACTTGATCTTGGAGATGGTGAAGCTCTTCTTTCTAAGGCCCTTCTCTCGCCTTAAGTTGCTTGATACGGAGCTCACAATTTTGTAACGCCGATTCTAACCTTTTAATCTTGTCTTTCAATTCCTCAATCTGGTTTAGACTTGCCTTTAACTCGGTTACAAAATTACGGCTTCGGTGTTGATGAAGAGATCGTCCCAATTCGGCCACTCTAGCCTTCAATCTATTTTTCTCTTTCTGACTTTCTGCCAAACTCTTTTCTAAGGCCTCATTCCGAGCTTGCATCTCTTGGAACTTCTTCTCCCATTGGTCAGCTTTGGCCCTTTCTACTTGAATCTCTTACTGTCACTGCTCTGAAGTCTTCCCTAATCCGGCTCTTCTCTTTGACAACTGCATCTTTTTGTAATCCTCCTTTAGATCATCTCGATCTTCCTCAATCTTCCTCTTCTCATTTCTTAACCTTTCGGCCTCCATCTTCTGGACATCTGCGTCTAATCTGAGATGCATCTTTTCCTCTTCCAACTTCTCTATTTGTTTTCCGAATTCTGACATCTTCTTTTCAAAATCTTACTTTATAATCTCTAACTCTGATGGGATCACTAGCAGGTACTCTTCAATCGGTCGAGCATCTTCTAGACTTGGCATAGAGATGTTGTCGTTAACTCTCCTACTTCTCCATCCAGCATATTCCGGAGTCGTCGTTGGGCACGCATCTACTATTTTTATACGACAAGGCTGTTTTCAAGCACTAGAAATATCCTTCATCATCTTCTTATAACGATCTCCTTTGTATGCAAATTCACTTTGAGCCAATCCATGAGTTGTCGGTATAAACTGCCTTGATCTATACTGTCTTAGCATGAGCAAATGTGCATATCCCACAGCTCCCCAAATTCTAAGTAGTGGGACCCAATCAAAACTCTCACATCGGTACAAAATTCTATCGGGAACGAACCAAGGAGCTCGCCACTCAACATCGTCTTCTTAGATATTTCGGAGAAGTGATATCCAATTTCTTTCTGATATGTCATCTCTCCGTGGTGCTGCTACAGTCTCTTTTAAAGGAGAATAATTCTTAAAGAAAGCTTGATAAGAAACTTTACTCATCTTCTGAAAATGACCGTGGAACCAAGCCAACAGCAACTGTGCACATCCTATGAATCTGCCCTTTCCAGCTCTCCTACATGCACTCAACGATCGAAACGTCTCCGCCAAAATTGCAGGAACAGGTGTAACTTGCTTGTCAAGTCGGCTAAAAAGATCTACAACAGCTTCATCCACATACCCCAGTGCTCTCGGAAAAATCACCAATCCGTATATACTTAAGGCGAAAACATCAATCTTCTTTTTCTCATCAGGATGAGTTAAAATTAAATCCTTCAGAACCTTCCATGGGATGCACTTACACTCACCTTTTTGCTTGATTCTAGCTGAGACCTACTGTTCGCTCATCCCCATGATGTTCATCAATTTCCTCACAAAAGTTGGAGCGCAATTAGCCCTTGAGTAAACTTTATCAACTTGAATCCTGGGACAACGCAAAAAAGCTGAATATTCCTCGATTGTAGGTACCATATTAGCCTTTCCAAACGTAAAGTAACTGTATGCATGGTTCCAATATTGAGTGATGGCCCGAAACAATCGCTTATCTATCTTCATGTCAAGCAGGTATAGCAAATCCCTATAATTGTTGCAGAACAACTGCTTAGTCTCATCATTCCATCGATCCCATATTTCCTTTATTTCCAAGAGATCATTATGTGTCACGCTGATACGAGTATAATCCCATAACTCTGACATGTACCCTTCGGTTAAGCTATCCCCTTATGCTAGTTGTGTTTCCTATGACCATTTATGGACAGCCGCATTGTTTTCCACTTTATCAAGGAATTCGTTCTCCATAACCAGCTTTCTAACTTAGTAACTGACCATGAATCGATACCTTTAAAATATGAGATGACATGCACAAAGATAAAACACGATAAGTCAGGATCATGAAATAAAACATAAAGCAAAATAAAGTAAACATATATCTAGGTGACTACTAAGGTTTAACAAAGTTCTACCTAGGGTGGGCACCTATGTCTTTTACATGCGGTTCAGTTCTAAAGTCAAGGTACCCGAACCAGCAGATTCCTCGATCCTCACCCATTATAGGCTCATATGGACCGAGTTCAATTTAGAGGAATACATTTCCCTGTGGCTGCATGGAGATGAAAATCTCACGAAGACATAGGTACGGATGTATTCCGGAAGTGATCCACTATCCTGCACGGAGGTGAAAACCTCACGAAGGCGTAGTTTCTCACTCCCACTTAAGGTTGTAACCACAACGGTCATGCAAATGCAATGTGTGCGATAAAATAACAAACATATGCAACAATCACATGTAGAAGGTTCGTATTTTCAAAATTGAGTTTTCAAATTTCAACAAAAGGACAGAAAAATAAGCAATTTTACGGCTTGACTCTCTTATTCGTTCCCCAGTGGAGTTGCCAAGCTGTCGAAACTATTTTTAAGTTTAAAAAAAAACGGGGTCGACTTTTGAAAACTAAAATGGGAGTCGCCACCAATCTTTTTAGGTGTGATTCGATCACCTTATAAAATATTTTGGTCTACGATTTTTAGAAAACAGGTTCGGGAGTCGGTCACGTATGAGGAAGGATTAGCACCCTCGTAACGCCCAAAATTGGTACCAATTGATTAGTTTTCTGTCCTAATGTTGAAACTTTGAAAATATTTAAAAGTATGGTCCTTTTAAGATTTGAACAATTTGAGTTAAAATTCGAGATTCTTTTATTCCGAAAGAATATAAACATCACATCCAGCACGTTAGGACACGATGTTTCTAAATTCTCGTAACTAAAATCATCTCGTAATTTACAAAATTTATTTAAAAGGATATTTTAGGTATTTAGACAAATGGAAAATCCCAACCCAGCACGTTAGGGCTCTATTTCCTGAATTTCTAAACACAAAAACATTGTCTTACCTCTAAAAAAAACTTTTGGGTTCTATATATCTTTTTTTAAAAAACAATGATGCAAGCAAAAATATGACATGAATATATGGCAAGATATAGCTACTAAACAATATAAATTTCATGATATATACACTAACATTTCATGCAAATTTTAATGATTGATAACAACATAAAATAATAGATTGTAAAAATAACTATATGTAAACAAAAAGAAATAAACACATAATTTGAAGAGATAAATAAAAATATAAGTAAATTATAACATTTTTCAAAAAAACGAAAGGTATATAAACTAAAAAAAACTAAAAAAAGGGTAAAATGTCAATAGGAATTGAATGAGGTATTTAGAAACAACAAATAGATATTGTGATAAAAAATAACAAATTTTAAGAATGGTTAACACACACACATATATATATATATATAAATATTTAATACGTTTTTAAAAAGAATGATTTATAACATATAATATACATATATTTATAAAACAAAACTTTATATTTAAGATAATTCATTTTAAAATATCGTACTATATATATAAAAAGTAAAATAATACGCAATATTTAATAATAACACTAATTTTAAAACAATACATAATATTTAATAATACGAATTTAAAATAATAAATGGTAATAATATACAAATTTTAAAATAATACTTATATAATAAATAATATAATAATAAAATAATATATATATAATAAAAATAATTTTATATATAACAAATAATATATGAAAATAATTGTATAAAATAATGTATATAAAAAAAAACAATTTCATGTATATAAAAGTTTAATATGATATAAATAAAAATATTAAAACAAATAAATAATAATCTAAAATTATGTAAAAAAAAAGAAGAAAAGACTAAATTTAAAGTTTAATAAAACTCTGGGGAGAAATTAGATAAAAAAAAATGAATTGAATTCGGGCCCTAATTGAAACGCGTGTTTAAAATTAAAAGACTCACTGGGAAAATTTCCCTATTCCCAAAACGACGCCGTTCCCAAATCTGCCTTAAAATGGCTCTAAGGATTAAATTGAATCAAAGGCCAAAGTTCAGGGCTGAATTTAAAATAGGGAAAAGTACGATTGAACGCAATTCTAAAATACAAAAAATGCGGAAGGGTTTAAGAAGCAAATTTCCCTTTTTTATAAAAGCGCGGATCTTCCCCGGGTAAACGGGTCAACGCGCGGATCCTTCATTTAAACGACGTCGTTTTAGTAGTTATGAGTTAAGCAAAAACGGCGCCGTTTTTGAAATGCTATATGATAAACACTAAATTATACATATTTTTACCTCATATTTTGCCTATATTTTGGATGAATTATTAATGATTTAGTGAGAATTGGTGCTCTTAACATTTCTTTTTCATATCTTATACTCAGAAGAGCATACGGAAGAGAAAAGAACCAAAAATAGACCAAAAATGAGGAAAATGGGCCAAAAATAGCTTAACGCACGGCCCAAGGATTTACCGCACGGCCGTGTGTAACATAAAGATCACACGGTCCAACCCCGACAAGCACGGCCAGGCCACACGGCCGTGCCCCATAAACAGAATATCACACGGCCTCTGTCAAAGTCACACGGGCGTGGCACACAGGCGTGTTCTAGTCGTGAGGAGGGGGAATTTCACTCAAATTGGGATGCTTAGAGGCTAAGAAAGGCTCCCCACAAGCTCTCTATATAAAGACCTCATAAGGCAGAGGCAGATATACGTTTTTAGAGATATTTTTCTTCTCGTCTTTCCGCCACACTGAAGGTAGAAGCAAGGGATTACTCCAAGGGAGAAGCCGATTGATTCATCCTAGGAGCCGGAATTCTGCAGCAATATAGGGGATCTCTCTAAATTCCTTTAGGGATTTTCGGGTTCTTTTACGTTTTGCTATTTTATATCTTCTGTGATGTTTCTCTTCTTTATTATGAACTAAACCTCTCAAATATTTGAGGGGATGAAACCTAAGACAGATCTTGTTATTTATTCTTGATTTATTTGATAAATACTTGAATTGTTCTTAATTATGCGTTCTTCATTCTTGATTTAATAATCCTAGGTATTATTTCAAGAATTAGATGTGCTTAGAGCAGAGGAGCAAAAGTCCATGTGATAAGAGTAGATCTATCCTAATTAAGCAGAGTTGCATGCAACCCTAGACATAGGGTGACATAAATCTGCCGGATTAGGGTCAAACTAATATGGGGAGCCATAGATCAAATTAATGCAACCTAGGCCTAATTGCTCTTCACCTCGACGGAGGGTTTAGCATAAGTTAGGGATCTCTACGGATCAAGTCAAGTAAAGAAATCATATAGTTCAAGAAAATAATAACAAGTGAAGTCTAGGTGGATTCTTTCTTGAGTATTATCCATATCAATTAGCTTTTCCCCTAAAGTTTTTCCTCAATTTACTTTTTGTGCACTTTTAGTTTAGATTTAGAATTAGGGAAACAACCCTCTTTTATTTTTAGGCTAGATAGTAGAAAGAAAGTAAGTATTAGTACTTTTAGTTCCCTTGGGTACGATAACTCGGTCTTGCCACTAAGCTATACTACTGTTCGACAGGTGCGCTTGCCTCAACGTCGTGATATTAGTTAGTTTTGGTGTGATCAAGTTCTTTATAAATTTTATTACTTCATATCACGCGATATCAAGTTTTTGGCGCCGTTGCCGAGGAACTAAAATATTACAAAAGCTCAATTTCTATTACTTTAGGCATTAATATATATATATTTATTTATTGATTTATTTTCTTTTATTTTTATTTTCAGTTTTTATTTATTTTTATTTTTATTTTCTTTTAAATTTTTGAGTTTTCTTTGCTTCCTCCTTTTAGGTATTTTTAGTTTATGACTAGAAACAACCCAACAGGACCACTACTTTTCGACGAAGATCTAGAAACAACAGTTCGCAGAAATCGCAGGAAAATTAGACGCAGTCTACATTATCCAGAACAAGAACCTAAGCAAGAGCCTGAACCTACAGAAGAGATGGAAGCAAATCAAAACGTTCCACCACCTCCCGCAATAGTCGCGCCACAAGCAAATCAAGAAGAAGCTCCTCGCACTATGTATGATTATGCTAAACCTAGTTTGGTTGGTACCTAAACTAGCATTCTTAGACCTACTATTGCTGCTAATAATTTTGAGTTAAAGCCTAACACTATTCAGATGATACAGCAATTGGTTTAGTTTGATGGTTTGCAAGACGAAGATCCAAACTCACACATAGCCAATTTTTTGGAACTTTGTGATACCTTCAAAATAAATGGCGTTACTGATTATGCCATTCGATTGAGGCTATTTCCATTCTATTTGAGAAATAAAGCCAAACAGTGGTTAAATTCTTTACCACGAGGCTCAATTACTACATGGGAGCAGATGATCGAAAAATTTTTACTCAAATATTTTCCTCCAGCTAAAACAGCCATATTACGAAACGATATTTCTTGTTTTGTGTAGATGGATTTAGAAACACTATACGATGCATGGGAGAGATATAAAGATCTTCTGAGAAGGTGCCCTCATCATGGTCTACCTTTGTGGCTACAAGTTCAAACCTTCCACCACGGTTTAAACCTGTCAACTAGACAAATGATTGATGCAGCCGCAGGAGGGACGATCAATAATAAAACACCTGAAGCAGCTTATGAATTTATTGAAGAGATGTCATTGAATAATTATCAGTGGCAAGTCATGAGGACAAAGCCAACAAAAGCCGCAAGAGTTTATAATATTGATGCTGTCGCCATGCTTACTAACCAAGTAGAACTTTTGAATAAAAAGTTTGATAATTTTGTTAGTTCTACGCAGGCACAACTAGTGATGCAATGCGACATGACTCAAGGAAACACGTTTAATCCAGATTTCGCATCTTATGGACACAGCATGGAAACTGAACAAGCCAAATATATGGGTAACAATTCTAGATCTTAAAATAACCCTTATAGTAATACTTATAATGCAGGTTGGAGAAATCACCCAAATTTTTCATGGGGAGGACAAGGAAATCAAAGACAACAGCCTCCTCCAGGATTTCAGCAACCACCACCGCAACATGAGAAGAAGCCAAATCTTGAGGAGATGTTTACCAAATTTATGGCCGCATTAGAGACCTGTTTTCAAAGCACTAAAACGGCACTGAAAAATCAGCAAGCATCAATTCAAGGGCTTGAAAACCAAATTTGTCAACTTGCAAAATTAATTTCAGAAAGACCACAGGGAGGATTACCAAGTAATGCTGAGCCAAATCCCATAGAACATGTCAAAGCGATTACTTTAAGAGATGGAAAGGTCCTAGCCGAACCCGAAAAGAAGACTATCCCAGAAATTTCAGAAGAAAAGGCAGCGTATCCCATATCCGGCAAAATTGAAGAAAGACCATACAGACGCTCAATTCGGTAAGTTCATTGAACTTTTCAAACAATTACATATTAACTTACCTTTTGTTGAAGCAATTTCACAGATGCCGAAGTATGCGAAGTTCCTTAAAGAACTTCTGACAAATAAAAGGAAGTTGGAAGAATTGGCCACGGTAGAACTCAACGAGGAATGCTCAGCTATTCTCCAAAATAAACTGCCAGCAAAACTGAAAGATCCATGGAGTTTTACTATCCCTTGTCTGATTGGTAGTTTACTTATTAATAAAGCTTTAGCTGATTTAGATGCTAGCATTAATCTCATGCCTTACAAAATGTTCAAACAACTAGGTCTTAGGGAACCCAAGCCTACTAGGATGAGTATTCAATTAGCCGATAGATCTATTAAATATCCTAGGGGAATTATTGAAGATGTGCTAGTAAAGGTAGATAAATTTATATTCCCTGTTGATTTTGTTGTGCTTGACATGGATGAGGATATTAAAGTACCTTTGATTTTGGGATGACCATTTTTAGCCATTGCTACAGCTATTATTGATGTAGGGGATGGCAAATTAGTACTTAGAGTTGGCGAGGAAAAAGTTGTCTTTAAAATTTATGATACCATGAGATTTTCTAAAGAACAAGATGATTCGTGTTATTTTGTTGATATTATTGATTATTTTGTTCAAGATAATCTTCAGGAGCTTTCTCTCACAGACACGTTAGAACTGTGTCTTGTTCAAGGTGGAGGGAAAGATGAAACCACCCCCGAAATCGAGGAAGTAAAGAAAGAATTGGATTCTAATGAAATCATCGCTAGGCACATAAGTTATAAGAATTTAAAGATGAGTGATGAATTGAGACAGAAACCTTCCATTACTGAACCCCCTAAATTAGAACTAAAACGACTGCTAGATCATTTAGAATATGCCTTTTTAGGGGAAGAATCAGCTTTACCAATCACTATCGCATCCGATTTAAGCTTTGCAGAGAAAGAGGAACTACTCCATGTATTAAGAGAACATAGACGTGCTATAGCTTGGAAAATTTCAGATATCAAGGGAATTAATAATTCTTTCTGCACCCACAAAATTTTAATGGAGGACGAATTCAACCATCAGTGCAAGCCCAGAGACGATTGAATCCCAACATAAAAGAAGTTGTAAAAGCCGAGGTAATTAAACTCCTAGATGCAGGTATTATCTATCCTATTTCTGACAGTTCTTGGTTAAGCCATGTACAGGTTGTTCCTAATAAAGGTGGATTGACCGTGGTGTCTAATGACAAGGAAGAGTTAATACCTACAAGAATAGTCACAGGATGGAGAGTTTGCATTGATTATAGGAAGCTGAATGACGCCACTCGGAAAGATCATTTCCCATTGCCTTTTATTGATCAGATGTTGGAAAGATTATCAGGTCATATGTATTATTGTTTCCTAGATGGCCTCTCTCGTTACTTCCAGATCTCGATAGCTCTAGAGGATCAGGAGAAAACAACATTCACATGCCCATACGGTACATTTGCTTATCGCAGAATGCCTTTTGGTTTATGTAATGCTCCTGTTACTTTTCAGCGATGCATGCTAGCTATTTTCAATGAATTCGTGGAAGATATCATGGAGGTATTTATGGATGATTTCTCAGTTTTCGGTAATTCTTTCCAACTTTTTCTTAATAATCTAGAACGTGTTTTGATCAGATGTGAAGAGACAAATTTAGTGCTAAACTGGGAAAAATGCCACTTTATGGTTCAAGAGGGTATTGTTTTAAGACATAAAATTTCTAGTAAAAGGATAGAGGTAGATAAAGCGAAAATTGAAACTATTGAAAAACTACCTCCTCCTAATTCAGTTAAGGCTATAAGAAGCTTTTTAGGACACGCCGGTTTTTATCGAAGATTCATTAAAAACTTTTTTAAAATAGCTAAGCCTTTAACTAAATTACTAGAAAAAGACGTACCCTTCAACTTTGACCAAGAATGTCTGGAATCTTTCAACAACCTCAAGGAAAAGTTAGTTAACGCCCCAATTATGATTTCACCTGATTGAAATCTACTTTTTGAACTAATGTGCGATGCAAGTGATTTTGCAGTAGGTGCAGTTTTGGGACAGCGAAGGGACAAACACTTCCAGCCGATCTATTATGCTAGCAGGACCTTGACAACTGTTCAAGCAAATTACACGACTACAGAAAAAGAATTGCTAGCTGTTATTTTTGCATTTGACAAATTTAGATCTTATTTGATTTTGTCAAAAGTCATTGTTTATACTGATCATTCAGCTCTTCGCTACCTCTTAACTAAAACTGATGCAAAACCTCGATTGATAAGATGGATTCTACTGTTACAGGAATTTGATTTGGAAATAAAAGACAAGAAAGAAGCCGAAAACTTAGCAGCAGATCACCTCTCAAGGCTAGAGATCGCACAGCCCAAATATCTAGACAAGATGAACGATTTGTTCCCTGAGGTTAGCAGATACGACACTTCCTTAGTTTGCTGATTTTGCAAATTATTTAGCAACTAACATAACCCCAAAAGGGCTAAACCATCAGCAAAAGAAGCGATTCTTCACTGATGTGAAAAACTACTTTGGGAAGATCCTTTCCTTTTTCGAATTTGTGCAGATCAGGTTATACGAAGATGCGTTGATGACATAGAATCATACCAAATTTTGAATCACTGCCACTCAGGACCCACAGGAGGACATCACAGTGGAACTAGAACTGCTCATAAGGTACTCGAATCAGGTTTTTACTGGCCAACACTTTTCAGAGATACCAACAGGTATGTGACCTCTTATGATAAATGCCAACGAACAGGTAATATCTCTCAGCATAATGAAATGCCTCAAAACTATATACTTTCATGTGAAATATTTGATGTATGGGGTATTGATTTCATGGGTCCGTTCCCTAATTCATTTGGGAATAAATACATACTAGTAGTAGTAGATTACATGTCAAAATGGGTAGAAGCCCAAGCTCTACTGACAAATGATGCTAGGGTGGTAGTATGCTTCTTGAAAAGATTTTTTCTCGATTTGGAACACCTAGGATAATCATTAGTGATAGGGGTACACATTTTTGCAATACTCAATTTGAAAATGTTTTGAAAAGGTATGGAGTACACCATAAAACAGCTACCCCTTACCACCCACAAACTAGTGGCCAAGTCGAAGTGACAAATAGAGAGCTGAAACGCATCCTAGAGAAAACAATAGAAACAAATATGAAAGACTGGTCAAGAAAATTGGATGATGCATTATGGGCTTATAGAACTGCTTTCAAAACACCCATTGGAACATCTCCCTATAAACTTGTTTATGGAAAAAACTGCCATCTACCATTTGAACTTGAACATAAAGGATTCTGGGCTATAAAATTTTTAAACTTTGATTTTAAAAGTACATGAGAGAAGAGATTAATGCAGTTGAATGAGCTTAATGAATGGCACTTCAATGCTTACGAGAATTCACGACTATATAAGGAAGCCATGAAGCGACGCCATAACAAAAGGCTAAAACAACCAAAGCAATTCAAAACAGATGATCTCGTCTTACTCTACAACTCGAGGCTGAAATTATTCCCTGGGAAACTCAAGTCAAGATGGTCAGGTCCATTCACTGTACAAACTGTCTTTCCATATGGCACAATTGAGGTAACTCACCCTAGTTACGGTACTTTCAAGGTAAATGGTCATAGACTTAAACACTATAGAGGTGAGAATTTCACAGATAACAGGGAGGAGCTTCGGCTCCACGAAATCCCTTCATGATATATCCAGGAAAAGTCGAGCTTAGACTCTAAATAAGCGCTTCTTAGGAGGCAACCTGAGCACTAACTTAGTAACTTTTCTTTTATTTACGATTTTTAGTATTTTTTCATGCATAAACTAACTTTTGAATACAGAAATCTAGGACCAAACGGCCAGGCACACGGGCGTGCCTAAGGCCGTACGAACTTTAAAAACAGGGACACGGTCGTGTACCTAGGCCGTGTACAAACAGAGCAAAATTTTTCCAAAACACGGGCCACCGATACATTCCACGAGCGTGCAACATGACCGTGGTGACCTTTCAAATTTCACATGGGCTACGAACAACATGCCCACGGCCGTGCTATATAGTCGTGGCAATCCTGTGGCATCAACACGGGCACACACACAAACACACGCCAGTGCCTACAGCCCGTGGGAGACACTGCCAAATTTCACACAGCCGTGGATCCTAGCACACGCCCGTGTCAAACATGAAGAATCAATCTCCCACAGCCGTGGAACATAGAACACGCCCGTGTAAGTGACGAAGAATCGATCTCACACGGCCGTGCGAAGTAGTCACACGGGCGTGCTCATCGTATCAGGCGCGCCATAACGACCGAATTTTAAAAAACACGGGCCAAACACGATTCACACGGGCATGTGACATGCCCGTGTGACACTAAAACTATAAATAGGGAACTACTATTCATCTCCCCTTCCACTCAAACCCCAGAAAACTCCCTCCCTAACCACCAAAAACGCCGCCCCAGCCCTAAAAACGCCACCACTCTTCATTTCCGACAACCCACGCCTATGCAACCTTCAACCCACGACCGTGCAAGCCCAAAATTGGTTTTATTTTCTCATTTTCCTTAATTATTCTTGTTTTATTTCATTTCTTTATTTTTTATGACATTTTTCTCGCATTTTGTTGATTTAAAGCATGGAATTAGGAAATATAGGATGAATACTCTAGAACAATATAGAATCAACTAGGATTGTATTTTTGCTTGCCATTTAGAATTCCATTCATTTGCCATTTAAACTTCTATTTGCATGCCATTTGGCCATAATTCCAATATATATATACAACCATAGTTCTTAGTTCTATTGCAAGTCTTCAAAATGATTCGTTCCTACTATTTAGGTTAATCATCCATTTTGTTTTACTTTTAAGCATTGTCACTTTCCATTTTATCTTGTTAATTTTTTAGGACTAATGATCTTGTTATTATAGGTAAGATGCCATCACGTGCTAAGAAAACTACCGTTCCCGTATCCAAAAAGCACAAAAGACCGGGAAGTTCATCAAGGCCCACCTCCGAGGCACGCCACCCATTCCTTACATTCTCAAAGGATTCTCAAGAGGAACGCTATCAATTACTCCGGGCTCGCACTATTTCTGTGGGCCGATGTATCAACTAGGAGGCCCTTGAGCAAATTGATCTAGTAAGCGACGTCCGAGCCCTGCTGAGTACCAACCCATGGGACCAGTTCTTCAGAATCGTGGAACCAACTTACTTAGAACTCACCCTCGAGTTCTGTTCCACATTCCACCTCCAAACCGTCATGAACAACTTCGACGATCCAGGTACGGTCCAATTTCGCTTAGGAGGTCTAGTGCGACAACTGAGCGTCCTAGAGTTCGGTACAGCCCTTGGACTTTATTCCGAACAGTTCATGGCCGAAGAGGACTTTCCCACCCTCTCCCGTAGCATACATATCAGGCCAGTCGAGTGTTGGTATGAGATCGCTCCAGGGCAGCAAGTCTACAACCTCAGCGTCAGTAAGGCGACTGCCGTCCCTCATTCTTTAAGGTACATTCATGCTCTCCTCGCTCACACTCTTACAGGTAGAAGGGAGAGTACAGGCGTCGTCAACACTCATGACGCATACTTCCTCTGGTGCATGGCCAATGGCCACGCTATCGACCTTGCTTACTTCATAGCGTTGGCCATGCAACACCAGACTGAGAGGCACCGGAAGGGCGTTATCTCCATGGGCCTCTACATTACGAGACTAGGCCGCTACTTTGGCCTGTTCAACACCACGGCTCAGACATCCTCCTACACTTTCATAGGCCAGATGTCCTCACAAGGCATTCAGAGCATGCTACACATGAGGATGGTGGAGCGACGACCAGGTGGAAGTCATTTCCACTTCCGCCTTGTCCAGGATGCCGTAGACCCAGAGGACATTGCTGATGATGTCCCACCACCATCATCAGAGGAAGATGAGCCCGCTGACCCACGGCACCCCAGACGACCCACTTAGACGGCAGCCTCACGTGTCGACATATTCGAGCGCTAGGATCGATTTGAGCAACAATGCTTTCAGCGCTTTGATTACATCGATGCCACTCTCGCGCAGATATGTCAGCACCTGAACATCACACCGCCGCCACGTGATCCATCCGAGGACTAGTTCCTCTTCTTTTTATGTTATTTTTATTTCTACTTTTATTTTTCTTTATTTTCTTTTTCTTAATTTTCAGACTTACCCACTAATATTTAGTTTTCTTTTTTTATTCTAACTTTGTTTTCCTTTTCCAGTATAGTTTATTTTATTTCCTTTTTACATTTTAGTATTTTATTTTACTTGCTTATTTTATTTTACGTTCTTAACGGCTAATCCCACGGAAGTAAATTCCATTGACCCAAAACTCCTCACGACTACTAAATCCATTCGTAGTTTCAAAGGAGCCTCACAGCTCAAATCTCTACGAAAATGGAAACAGAGTGCTACACCTATCGGCTCTTCCTATCTCACAATTCATCCTAAATTCAGGGAGTTTTCAATTCTCTCCCTATCTTTTGATATTATGCTTTTCTTGCTAGATATATGTCTTTGCACATTGAGGGCAATGTACATCTTAAGTGTGGGGAGGGAAACATACTTTAATTCAGTATACCTTTCATAAAAACCCCTGAATTTGTACTTCATGCATTGTTCTCTGTATTTTCCTCAGTTTCCTATTAGGAATTAATTCTGATTGATTTATGATTTTTATTAATATCCCATTTTTGTATAAGTTATCTTCCCTAATTTTAAGTATTATCTTGAGATTTGAAATTCACAGGATTGACATCAAATGCCATAATTTTTGTGAGACTTTTGAACCTTTTGAGCATACATTCTTTCGTGCTCACTTTTATTATTGCTTTGAGTAAGTCAATACTGAATTGTTATTCTAGAACTTACTTTGATTATACATGTCAAGACCACATCATTGATTTGATATACCGAGATGATAAAGGCACCTAGGATTTAACTCACTTACTTCACAAAAGCCTACCTCCATAATCTAACCCCTAGTAAACCCCATTGAGCCTAACAACCTTTTCCTTGACTCACCCTCTAATTATTAACCAATAACCCATTTTTGTTGAATTTCCCATTCAATTACTTTTGATCCCTATTTTTGTCGAGATTTGAGTTGAATTTATTTAAGCTTTATTCTCTTTTCCATATGTAAATCTTTACTAAATTCATTGTATCACGTGAATTTTTCTTAAAAAAAAAAACCATGTGTATATACAGTCAAATTCAGTTGTAATGTATAATAGTTCAAATTAAGTTTTTGCATATTTCTCTCTTAAAGCTACCAAAATGATGTTATTAAGCTTTGAAATTATGTTCCAGTAATAGAGATTTTTCTAGCTAGATAATTTTAAGTTCAATCTCGATTCTAACCCTCCTTTTGCAGCCTGTGACAACACCCCTAACCAAGCCCCGTTGCAACCATAAAAAGACCTTTTGATCGATGTAACATATCAAACTATAGTGGTAGAGATTTGATTTTCTTACAAGCTTATGGTAATAACTTTCTAGGTTGACTAGAGAGTGCTTAAATTTTGAACCCTAAACACTTTGAGTGGATAGAGTGAACCTTTAGTGAGGATGCCAACTTCTGTTAATTAAGATGGAGAGATAACTACTTAGAAAGAAAGAAGAGACTTATGTTTTCAATAACAAAATTCTCAACTTAAATTGATTGAATATTTAATGTTTTTTTGATTGAATTTTTCATTATATGATTACCTGTAGATTAGTTTGAAACATTATTGATAAAGATTATAGGTTGAGAAGAATGATTTTTATTAAGGATTGAGATTTTGCTTGAGGACAAGCAAAGGCTTAAGTGTGGGGGTATTTGATAAACGCTAAATTATACATATTTTTACCTCATATTTTACCTATATTTTGGATAAATTATTAATGATTTAGTGAGAATTGGTGCTCTTAACCTTTCTTTTTCATATCTTATACTCAGAAGAGCATAGGGAAGAGAAAAGAACTAAAAATAGACCAAAAATGAGGAAAATGGGCCAAAAATAGCTTAACGCACGGCCCAAGGATTTACCGCACGGCCGTGGCACACGGCCGTGTAACATAAAGATCACACGGTCCAACCTCGACAAGCATGGCCAGGCCACACGGTCGTGCCCCATAAACAGAATATCACACGGCCTCTGTCGAAGTCACACGGGCGTGGCACACGGGTGTGTTCTAGTCGTAAGGAGGGGGAATTTCACTCAAATTGGGATGCTTAGAGGCTAAGAAAGGCTCCCCACAAGCTCTCTGTATAAAGACCTCATAAGACAGAGGCAGATATACATTTTTAGAGATATTTTTCTTCTCGTCTTTCTACCACACTTAAGGTAGAAGCAAGTGATTACTCCAAGGGAGAAGCCGATTGATTCATCTCAGAAGCCAAAATTCTGCAGCAATATAGGGGATCTCTATAAATTCTTTTAGGGATTTTCGGGTTCTTTTATGTTTTGCTATTTTATATCTTCTGTGATGTTTCTCTTCTTTATTATGAACTAAACCTCTCAAATATTTGAGGGGATGAAACCTAAGACAGATCTTGTTATTTATTCTTGATTTATTTGATAAATACTTGAATTGTTCTTAATTATGTGTTCTTCATTCTTGATTTAATAATCCTAGGTATTATTTCAAGAATTAGATGTGCTTAGAGCAGAGGAGCAAAAGTCCTTGTGATAAGAGTAGATCTACCATAATTAAGCAGAGTTGCATGCAACCCTAGACATAGGGCGACATAAATCTGCCGGATTAGGGTCAAACCTAATATGAGGAGCCATAGATCGAATTAATGTAACCTAGGGAGTTAATTAATAAGGGAACTTTAATTAACAACTTAGGCCTAGTTGCTCTTCATCTCGACAGAGGGTTTAGCATAAGTTAGGGATCTCTACGGATCAAGTTAAGTAAAGAAATCATATAGTTCAAGAAAATAATAACAAGTGAAGTCTAGGTGGATTCTCCCTTGAGTATTGTCCAGATCAATTAGCTTTTCCCCTAAAGTTTTTCCTCAATTTACTTTTTGTGCACTTTTAGTTTAGATTTAGAATTAGTTAAACAACCCTCTTTTATTTTTAGGCTAGATAATAAAAAGAAAGTAAGTATTAGTACTTTTAGTTCCCTTGGGTACGATAACTCGGTCTTGCCACTAAGCTATACTACTGTTCGATAGGTGCGTTTGCCTCAACGTCGTGATATTAGTTAGTTTTGGTGTGATCAAGTTCTTTATAAATTTTATTACTTCATATCACGCGATATCACTATATAAGTTAACTTTTAACCTCAAAATTCATTTCTAAACCCTTTTCTAAAAAAAAAAATCCCTAAAATGCTCTGAAAGCCCTCAGAGCTCTGGCCAGTGGCCGTCCCGGCTTTGTCACCGAGCTCCGCCGCGCTCCTCCATTACCGCCGCCGTGTGAGCCGTCGGAAGATCGAAACCTTCATTTTTTCATGCAAATCACCGGTAAAACCCCCTTTTTTATTTTAAAACGGTGTTTTTTTTAAAAAACAACTAACAAACAGTTTTTAGTGTTTCTGTTTTTCGTAGGAAATAAAAAAAATTGAAGCGTAGATCTAAAATAAAAAAATAGAAAAATCACCTTTCGAAAAACTTGTTTGTATTTCTTTTTTGTATCTATGTATGCGTAAGTTTTACACTGATAATATTTGGCTTTTATAGCCACTATTTCTATTACAAAAATTGGTATGTTTCGATTTCTTGCCATATTTGTTGTCTCTGCTTGCGTTCTTTCCTTGTTTTGCAGGTAACGGCGAAAAATTCGGAAGAGATGAGGGTGCTGATGGTGGCTTGACGAGGGGACCGTGCTGCCACTTGCGGCGCTTAGGGTTTCAGAAACCCTAGGCTCACTATTTCAGTTTAGGACTTGGGGCTTTGGGCCGTGTAGTTTTTGGGTTTAGGTGGTTTACGAGTATTTGGGTCTTGGATATAATTGGGTTCCGGGTAATTGTTTAGGGGTATGCTTAGTTAGTATTTGGGTTTTCAATTCGGGCTTGGGGTAATGGTTTAAATTTTGGGCCGTTTAAAATATGTATTTGGGCATGTTTTATTGTAAAAATAAACATTGGACTTTTATTTTGGTTTTTATTGGTTTCTGATTTTTGTATACATTTAAGCCCAGGCAAAAATGAGGTATTACATTGGGCATATTAGCAGATGAAATATTCAAATTAGTTTCAATAAAGTTGTTGAATGGTTAGCTAAAATCATGGTTTAATATCTGATTATGATTTTGCTTCTGAGTTATCCTATTTTTTTAGCTAAAGTTGTTGTAGTTTTAGCCTATATAAAGGATGTAAATCAGTGAATAAAAAGTGTCTTGAGTTTTTGTTTTTCATTGAGTCTTTTGTATACAATTCATAAAGTGTTACTGAGTGAGTTTCTTTTGGTTTTTTCCATAGCAAATATTTCTATTTAGTCTAACAGTGTGGTATCAGAGCCAGGTTCGTGAAGGTAATCATGGTTAATTTTTTAATTGTTGGAGCAGTAAAAAAGCTTAATAACCCAAATTACAACACATGGGCAACATGTATGAAGTCTTACTTGTAAGCTCAAGATGTGTGGGATATTGTTAGCAGACAAGGTTATGTTTGCAATTAAAACCACTGTAGAGGAAGAAATGCTAGAGCATATCAGAGACGCTGACACACCAAAACAGGCATGGGACACGTTGGAAGAACTTTTCTCACAAAAAATGACACAAGGCTGCAACTCTTAGAGAATGAATTGTTATCAATGAAATAAAGACATTTGGCAATCAATTAGTACTTCACTAAAGTAAAAACCTTACGCCGTGAGATTTTTGAACTTGATTCTAG
Source organism: Gossypium stocksii (assembly GCA_020496765.1). Lineage (NCBI taxonomy): Eukaryota > Viridiplantae > Streptophyta > Magnoliopsida > Malvales > Malvaceae > Gossypium > Gossypium stocksii. The sequence continues at coordinate 102,703,914 of CM035631.1, forward strand.
TTCTTGTATTGCAGATTCTAGAATAAGAAGAATCATCATTCATGGATTGAGACTAGAGTACAGGAGTTTTGTTGTTGCAATTCAAGAATGGCCAACACAACCATCGCTTGCAGATTTTGAGAATCTGTTGATAGGTAAAGAGGCTTTGACAAAATAAATAGGTGGAGTTTCAATCAAAACTGAGGATGTGGTGCTTTTTAGTGGAAAGAGCAAAGAAAAGCCCAAGTATAATGCTAGAAGTAGACTAAGAAAGAATGATGGAAAATTAGAAAGTCATGATGGGAGTTCTCAATTTGGAGAAACTCAAAAGTGTAGCAATTACAACAATCGATCCAACCAAAGGAAGAAGTTTGTTGGTGATTGCTATAATTGCGGTAAAAAGGGTCACATGGCTAAAGACTGTTAGTCCAAGAAGAAAGTTGTTGAGAGTAATATAGTGACATCTGAAGGAGATGTTTAAAGTGATGATGAGTGGGATGCTTCAGCATCTTTTGCTGTGGAAGAAGAAGACTTGGCACTCGCAGTAACAACTTCCCAGAAGATTGGTTATAAGAACGACTAGATTGTTGACCCTGGTTGTTCCAATCACATGACTGGTGATCAAAAAAAGCTTCAAGATGTTGCAACGTACAAAGGAAATCATGTGGTGGTAATGACTAACAACTCAATGTTACCAATCACCCATGTTGGTAAGACAACTATCGCACCTCAATTTAGTTCTGATCCAATATCAATTCAAGGTATTTATCATGTGCTTGGCATAAAGAAAAATTTATTATCTGTGGCACAACTAACATTTACAGGTCATCATGTTGTTTTTAGTCCACAAGGTAAAGGTATTCAAAAATGTTAAAATCTCAAGAACACCAACCATGGAAGGGAAGATAATGGAATCTGTCTATATGATGTCGGCAAAAACTACTTATGTGGACAAAACAAAGAAGAATGAGACGATAGATTTGTGGCATGCAAGGCTTGGACATGTCAGCTATTACAAGTTGAAAGTTATGATGAAAAAGTCAATGCTAAAGGGTCTTCCTCAACATAAAGTGTGAGATGATACTGTTTGTGTAGGTTGTCAATTTGATAAGGCGCATCAGCTACCATATGAAGAATCTAAGTACAAAGCAAAGGCTCCGTTAGAGCTAGTTCATTCTGATGTGTTTGGGCGTGTCAAGCAACCTTCAATTAGTAGGATGCACTATATGGTGACCTTTATTGATGCCTTCTCAAGTTATGTGTAGGTTTTCTTTATGAAAGAAAAATCAGAGACATTTGTTAAGTTTAAAGAATTTAAAGAATTAGCTAAAGCAGAGGTTGGTAGAAAAGTTCAATGCTTACGCACAGATGACGGCGAGGAGTACACACCAGATGAGTTTTCTACCTATGTGAGAAATAATAAGATTCATCACCAATTCGTATGTGTCAACACGCCACAGCAAAATGGAGTTGCCAAGAGAAAAAAATCGACATCTTGCTGAGACGTGTTAGAGTATGCTTCATGCAAAAAATATACCTAGAAGGTTTTGGACAGAATGTATGAAGACCGCTGCTCATGCCATTAACAAACTTCTAATACCAAAGCTTGGTTTCATCTCACCCTTTGAGGTACAATGAGATACTAAACCTGCTGTTGGTCATTTTCGAGTTTTTGGGTGTATTTGCTATATATTTGGTCCAAGTCATTTGAGGAGCAAGTTCGATAAGAAAGTAATCCGGTGTATCTTCGTTTGATATGATAGCTAAAGGAAAGAATGAAGGTGTTGTGACCTATGATTGACAAATGCTATACATCACGCAATGTAATGTTTGATGAAGCTTCTTCTTAGTAGACTCCACAAGAAATAAACTTGCCAGATTCTGAAGTAATAGAAGATCGATCCCAAAGGAAAATAAATGAATATTTTCTTGATATATAACTAAGTCCCTCAGCTAATGAAGAAATTAGAGACAATGAAGTTGTTAAGACAATAACAAATTCTTGGCAAAATGGTGTTTATTAGAGGTAAGAGGCCGAAATTAATCCAGAGGGTGAAGAAACTTCGCAGCCACAACTTAGAAGATCAACCAAATTTCGTAGGAAAAATCCAAAGTATGCTAATGTAGCTGTAATAGAGGAAAAACCTTTGGTCAAGCCAACAACTTATGAAGAAGCATCTCAAGATTTTGAGTGGGTAATGCAATAGAGGAAGAAATTGCTGCATTGGAACAAAACCAGTCTTGGGAGCTTGTGCCACGTCCACCAGATGTGAAACTCATATATTGTAAATGGGTTTATAAAACAAGGTATCGTCCTGATAGATCAGTTGAGAGGTATAATACTCGGTTAGTTACAAGGGGATTTTCTCAACAATATGGATTTAACTATAAGGAGATGTTTAGTTCGGTGGTAAAGATTGTTATTGTTTGAGTTCTCTTGGCTCTTGCTGCTAGCAAAGATTGGAAGCTGTGGCAAATGGATATGAAGAATGTTTTTTTGCATGAAGAGTTAGATTGTGAAATTTACATGAATTAGCTTATTGGATTTGAGAGTGGAAGTCATTCTAGTTATGTTTGCAAGTTAAAGAAGGCGTTATATAGGTTAAAGCAATTGTTGAAGCATGGTATGGTAGGATTACTGAATTTTTAACTCAAGCTGATTATGTTATGGCTCATGTAGATTCTAGTCTTTTTGTCAAAGTTAGTGAAGAGAAGTTGGCAATAGTGTTGGTGTATGTGGACGATTTGATAATCACTAGAGATGATAGTGAAAAAATCCACCAAGTTTGACAAAACTTGTCAGTCCGCTTTCAAATGAAGGAATTTGGCCAACTTAAACACTTTTTGGGGTTAAAAATTGATCATACAAAAGAAGGCATGTTTCTTTGTTAAGAGAAATATGCAAATGATTTGTTGTAGAAACTTGGAATGCTCAATTGCAAGACCATCACTATACCAGTGGAACCAAACACCAAGTTTTGTGCTCATGAGGGGAAAGACTTAGAAGATAGGTTGATGTATCAGCAACTTGTAGGTAGTCTCATTTACCTAACTTTAACTAGACCTGGTATTTCTTATATTGTTGGGGTAGTGAGTCGATATATGCATAATCCCAAAAAATAACACTTGGAAGCAGTTTGACGAGTTCCAAGATATGTGAAGGGTACTCTTGATTATGGTCTTCTGTATAAGAGAGGTGAGGTTTGCAAAATAGCTAGTTATTGTGATGCTGACTATGCAAGGGATCACGATACACGTCGATCAACCACTGGCTATGTATTCAAGTTTGGTTTAGGGACAATTTCTTAGTGTAGTAAAAGACTGTCAAATGTGTCTTTATTGATAATAGAGGCAGAATAAAGAGCAACAGCTATGGCAGCCTAAGAAAGTACACGGTTAGTGCAACTTGTAGAAGATTTGCATCAGAGAGTTGATTATGCAATACCTCTCTATTGTGACAATCAGTCAACTATTCATTTAGCAGAAAATCCTGTGTTTCATGCAATGACCAAACATGTGGAGGTGTACTACCATTTTGTTAAGGAGAATGTGTTACAAGAAGAAATTAAGTTGTCCTATGTCAAGACTGATAACCAAGTTGCAGATTTGTTCACGAAAGGCTTGAGTACAACTAAGTTGGAAAATTTTTGCTCACAGCTTGGGATTGTGAAAAGGTTTAGAGTTGGCGTTGAGGGGGAGTGTTAAAGTACACCACCAACTCAATTAGTGGCCTAAAATCTTAGGCATATTAGCAGATGAAATATTCAAATTAGTTTCAATAAAGTTGTTGAATGGTTAGCTAAAATCATGGTTTAATATCTGATTGTGATTTTGCTTCTGAGTTATCCTATTTTTAGCTAAAGTTGTTCTAGTTTTAGCCTATATAAAAGATGTAAATAGTGAATAAAAAGTGTCTTAAGTTCTTATTTTTCATTGAGTCTTTTGTATACAATTCATAAAGTGTTATTGAGTGAGTTTCTTTTAGTTTTTTCCACGGCAAATCTTCCCATTTAGTCTAACAAGAGACTCAAACCACTAACTTTAAAAAATCGATCATCGAATCAACATTCAATGGCAATCCTAAACTCAAGTATTGTGATATTTTAAATTTTTGTCTTGGCATGTACCTAGGAAGTCTTTTCGATAATATGATCATTTTATATCTTGATGGTATTTGAATGTTATGTGTATAAGTGTTTATATATGTGGTTGATAAAAATGGTCAAGTTGATGTTATATTGCTATAGTAGTTTGGTTATGTGCATAATGGTTTGATAGTTGAGAAGTTAATATGCTAGGTGCGTATTTGGTTAATGCATAGTTGTGATAATAATGGTTGGTACATTGTTTTGCAATGGATGACAATATTTGGTGTATGTTTTGTAAGTGATTTTGAATGTTTTATCATGTCTTTGAAGGGTTAAGTGATGCATGATTAGTTCAAGCTTATCAAGAGCTAGTAAGTTCGTGTTTATATCTATGTTATGTTTGAAAATGATTGGGTAGTTCAAGTATTTAGGTTATAAAGCTTATATGAAATCAAATGTTGAATGGTTGAATGCTTGAATATTTGGATTGATATTGAGGTGCAGACACATTGGTTAGACATTTGGGTTGATTGTGCAGGTGATATTAAAATATGTCTTTGGTTGATATAGTTAACTTTTGATCAGTATGTGATTTGGGCATGAAATAGACATTTTAAAGATAAGATTTTACTATTTCTGAGCTCAAGTATCGATATTTTGGCATTTAATATCGATACTTGACCATATGAGCAGTTTTTAAAGCTAATAGAATGCTAAAATAATATCGATGCTTATACAAGTATCGATATTTGTTCATAAAATATCGATGCCCTTGTTTTTGTAAATAATCAGAATCTTGATATGGTATCGATACTAAATAAAGTATCGAAACAGTATCGATACCAAGAAGTTAAATATCGATACCAACTTAAAAATGTTGAAATTTTACAATTCAACCCTATTTCATGCCTAGATTTCACGATTAGGTCCATATAACTTGATAATTATTTTTATATTTGATTGTAGGTGATTTGATGATAATTAATTGAAATTTTAGTTGATAAATTACATGCAACTTATTTGGTTTTTGCCTGTAGCATCCTATTATTAAGTCCGACGATTAAATCAAATAAAAAGTGTTACATTAATGATATTGATGTGATAACCCTCATGATAGTTCATATATATTTTATTGCTTACCTGAATAATTTAAAAATAAATTTTATGAGTTCTTTTATTCATTTTTTATTTTTTATGAAGTATGCATGGGTTAAGAATTTTTTTATTAGGGTTGAAATAAAATTAAAAATTCTTAAGGGTTAAATGTATAAATTTTATATAAAAAACTTAAATTAAACTATAATTTTTCAAAGATTATTCGAATTGTGGTTCACTTAAGGGATTTAATACCTTTGCTTGCTTGTTTGCCCTTTTGAATGGACAATATGTTTATTTGCGTTTAGTATAAAAATAACAGTTATAATAAAATTAAATATTATAATGTAAGATAAAAAATAAATTAAATAAAAAAAATTCATGCAAAGTTGGAAGATGAACTGCTTGTAGGTTGTAGTGAACAGCAACCTTTTTAGGCTATGTAGTAGGGTTGTGGGACTCCTACCATATGATGAAATGAAAAAGGCTCCTAAGTACATAGCTGGTGCTATAACATGCATTGGGATGTAACACATGTATTGAAAGAAGTCTCCAAAGATTTTTCATCGGATAGTGTAGGTCTCCAGGTAGACAGGCCCCTTAGTTAAGTGAACACTTGGGATGTAGGATTGACAGTGAAATATTTTTTTTTAGATTCTAGAGTTAAAATTTATTGAAGTTTTTATATTTAATATAAAATATATAAATATTAAAAAGTTAATTTTGTTATTAAATTAATAAAAAATTACTAATTAAAATGTTTAATTTTAAAAAATTTAGTGATTAATTAAAAAATTAATAATGGAATGACTAAAATAAAACAAAAATCATAATTAAGCGACTTTTTGTGTAATTTTTCAAATACATCAACTACCTAATAATTTTATATTTTTTAACTTCAAATTAAAAAATATAAAAACAAAATCTATAGTAGCTATTTCCAAGAGATATCCAATATTTTCCGACAGTATATACTCGAGATTCCCATTGACAACTATTACCCACAAATCTCCATCCCTCGTATATTAAACAATTTCGATTCAACCCCAATAAGCCTAAAGCCTAGAAATTCACTTCTTCCTCAATTCTTTAACCCCATCAAAATTCTTTCCTTTACTTACACAATCAAACCATATCCCACAAAAAAACCAAAGGAAAAGGGAGAAAATAAAGCATGGGCATGATGGAGAACTCTGCCATTTTCATGGCACCATTACTCCTTCGCAACACAGTGACTTCTTTACTTGTTTATGCCGATAAATCTATCTTGGTTTTAGCAGAAAAATACAAGGTACTCGAAATCTTTCGTTATCTCGTCATTGCTTCTTTTCTCTTCTTCCTACGCTTGTTTCCTTCTTTTTCACAATCTTTAAAAGCCGACGATGATTACACCTTTAATTCCACCCAAAGCAGCGGCTACTTCGTTGGCTATGGCGGTGTTGGTGACTCGGGGATCGGTCGGGCACTTTCGCAGCTGCTGTGGAGCGTTAATGACATTCCTGTTAGCTCGAGCAAGTATGGGATCGTTCGATCTTTAGCGGAACGGCTTATAGAAGAGAACAATAAGGAAGACATTGAAGCTTTGCGTGAAATGAATCGGACGGTTTTATCGGCGGCTTTTTCGAGGACACTTTGCCTGGTTGAAGCTGCAATGGTTGAATTGGGGCAAGGCAGGGTTGGTCATTATGGTGCTGGGTTTGGACCGGTTTGTTATCAGTTGAACCGGCTTTTACGTGCGGTTGGGGTAGGTAGTGGGAGAGTGGGTGTGAGCCGTTCGGGGAATTCGGCGGAGAAGCTGGCGGCTGAGTTGCTTTGGTTGGCGGAGGAATTGGCTGGTTGTGGATTTGAGGAAGAGGCTGTTGAGAGATGGGCATCGGCTTCAAATCTCGCCGCGCTTTCTTTGTCGGCTGAACCGCGTCTTCAAGGTTCCCTGGTTAAGGCTTCGGGTATGTTTCCCTCTATTTTTGGTTTTAGTCCTTCTACTATCCTAAAATTTTAAGATTTAGTATTCATATGATATTTTATTTACTTATATTTGAAATGTTAGAAATGTTAGCTTATATTATAATATTTTAGTCTTTGAGCCATTAATTATCGTTAGTGTAATTGTAAGTTAACGTGACACGTTAAATTATCATTTTAAACAAATATTTTAAGTTAAATTATAAAATATTTTAAGTTAAATTATAAAATTGATCTTAATATTTTTTGTTTTGAATAATTTAATTTATTTTTCTTTTATATTTTTTTTTCATTTTCTTTTGCATTTCTCTTTATTTTCTTCCCTTTTCCAATCTCTTTTAACATAGGTTTTTTATGCTTTCCATTTGCTAGATTTAGCCTCGATACTTTTATTTTCTTGAATAATCTAATTTTTTAATTTTAATTTTCTTTTTCTTCTTCTGTTTTAGTTTTTAACAAAAATATAGAAAAATCACATTAAAAAATAAGGAGGAAAACAGAGTAAGAAACAAAAAAGAATGAAAAAAGAAAATTTGTAAAAATATAAAAAAAAATTAAATTGTTTAAAATAAAAAATATAGAGATTAATTTTATACTTTAACTTAAAATTTTTATTTGAAATGATGATTCAATGTGTCACGTCAGCTTACTGTTACATTGTTAGTGACAATTAACAGTTTAAAGACTAAAATGTTATAACATGTTAACGTAATGTTAACGTAAGTGACTAAAACATAACATCTTAAACATAAGTGACTAAAATGTAATATGAAGTAAACAAAAATGAATGTTTTGATAATTTACCCTAAATTTAATCGACTTTACTAACAATGACATTGAAAAATAGTATGGGACCAAAATCATAATTTGAGCAAAGAAAAATAGTCCAAAAAGACAAAGTCTTAGGCCGTTCGCCTGTTCTAATGGCTGACAGTGCTTACAATATTATTCCAATAGGGACTTGGTCTATTTTATGCCAAATTTCGAACCCTCTTAATCTTGTTTGACTATGATTTTGGTGGTCTTTGTTGTACATTTCCCTCACGTAATCTTTCATTCTTTCAACATAAGGACCCAACAGACAAGTCCATGATTATTTTGATAAAATGACTTTTAGGTACCTTGGTGTTGATGTTGTTACCTGTGTCTTAAATGACCCGAGTCCGAGTAACATAACTTCTTACACATGTTTATTCATAATGCAGCTTTCTTATTCAAACAAATGAAGGATATGGATTTGAAAGAGACCGAAGAAGGGTTGAGGCAAACGAAGATGAAGATGCTAACTTCATGGCTGCCATTGTTGTGCAGAGGTAGTAATGGCACAGACATGCCGGTACTGAGCCTAAGCGAAAGAGCCGAGCTCGAGAAGATATTGGAAGACACCATCGACATGCTACAACACGAAGAGCAGGAGCAAGTGCTTTCGCTTTGGCTTCACCATTTCACGTATTGCCCATCTTCCGACTGGCCTAACCTCTATGCTTCGTATGCTCGATGGTGCACCACTTCTCGTAAGCTCTTTCTTCCTCCATTGAAGATGTAACCCTGAATCATCTTTGAATTATATAATAAATATTTTAAACTCAATCGTTAGGATATTTATATGGGTATTATTTTATGAACCTGCCTAAATTGTATGATTCTTTTTTTTTTTTTTATATATAAGTTTGTTCTTTATCCAAGTATAGTCAGAAAAATCTTGGTATAATGGATTCATGTCTGTACTAACAACTCGATTTATTTTTCACTTTTAATTAAGTAGGAGGATCAAATTCTAACAAATTAAAATAAAAAGATTAGTTTTTCAAGTTTCATAAAGTAGAAGTATGGAATTTAGAATTAGACCCCAAAAGTAGTACCTAGTATTTTTAGGTCAGATTTTTATGTTAGTCTTTATTCTATACCCAAGTTGCAGATTTAAACAGTAATTGTTATACAGTAATCATGTGCCAAACATAGTATTACACGTAATATATTATATCAGCTTATTATTTTTACATAATACCTATAAAAAAAAAAAAGGTCAATATCACTTTAGTTAATGAACTTAACAATTGTGTTAAAATTGAAATTTTGAAATTCAAATAATATAGAGACAAAATAATTTATGGACCATTAATTTTACAAATAATATATATTAATTATTTTTAAAAATATTTAAAATTTATATTTTATACATTTATATTAAATTATTTAAATATTATATAATTTAAGTAGTTTTTAAATTTTTACTGTCTTGTTCAAAAAAATATATTTTAACTTTCAATCACAATTTTTTATAACAATTAAGAACATTCAAAATTATTAAAATCATATTTTTTCACAGCAATTTTTTACCACATTTTTCAAGCAATTTTCAACTAATGGCAATGAAGAACTAACGTTAAAATTTTATTGGATATTTTAATTATTAATGGCTATCCTAATTATATTTTTAATGGGATTTTATTGGATTTGTTAATTGGCTAAACTAAATTCGACTTAAATATATATTAGAAAAACAATTTAAACCTTCTTTTTTTAAAAAAAAATTGTAAACTAATTATTAGCTTCAGTAGCTAGGGGTTTAGCAGGTTTCGGTCTTTTCTAAAATAGAAAAAAAACTTCATTTAAATACTTTATAATTTATAAAATTTTAAATTAGTAAAGATAAAATTGTATTTTAATCTCCTTAAAAATAATAAAGTTTAATTTAATCGTTTAAAATTTATAAAGATATAAACTATTAAAATAATAAAATTACATTTTACTATCATAAAAATATATAATTTAATTTAGATTCAAAAATTTTCTTTTTAGCTTGGCCCTAATTAACTTGTAATTGATGGAAACCCTTTGTGTGTGTGTGTTTTTTTTTGCATTAAAAATAAGAAAGCATAAAAAGTGTAATAATTTAAATGAAAAAGCGAACTTTATTAAAGTGTTTCAGTTTGCTGTTTGTCTTTAGATAGTGAGAACATGACTTTAAAACAATTATTTACCTACTTTTTTTTATTTCTCTTAATAATTAGTATGATTTTAACGGCGTTGGATTAATTGTTATTATTTAATTAAATTATAGTGTAAAATTAAACAAAAGGAGACGATACAAATGTTTTGATTCGAAGATTATTGGTATAATGCTGGATTACACTTTAAAACTTCAGAATTTATTAATATCTGTGCACGGAGAAAATAAACTGTACGTTGAGCAATAAAACTTAATGATATTTTCATGATTCAAGTCAATATAATACAAATTTGATTCAAATGCACACATTGTAGCCATTTTACATACAATTTCATGCCAAAACTTCCATTACAATATGAACTGACTATATGCACATTAATTCATTACACACCTAAAGTTACCATTCATTCATGCTATTCAACTTTAAGATACCATTTCTTTCTTTTGTAACATATCAACTAATGGCATCACCTTAATGTTCATTTCATATAATTGAACCATGCCATATTGATGTATACTGGCCATATCATCTTTCATTCATTTCACATTTCACATTTCACCTATTCATTTCACATTATCATCTATTGTAGAAATATATAATATCGGTAATGATAATATATCGCAAAGAAAGAAGAAATAAAAATAAAGAACATACAGATTTTTTACGTGGAAACCCTTTCGGGAAAAAACCATGGGCAGAGGAGAAGAAAATTCACTATATCGAATTCGAATGATTACAAGAGGAATAGACTATGTCTATTTATAGGCTTGTAAAGCCATATTCTAGTAAGATTGAAACACTTTATTCTAATCAATATAAAATAGATGGAGTTTAATAAGGTTTAAAAAATCTTATTCTAAAATAAAATAAAAGAAGCTTAATTCTATATGGATTTTACTTTTATTTTATTTTACCACTGTATTTTATTTAAATAAGGATTCGGGTCACTTAATTCTAACATCTATAAACATGTACTTGTTCATATACAATCATCAACTTGTATAAAAATATATATACTCAATTTCATCTCATCATTTCGGTCATTTTCGAGCCTATTAGCTCATTCATATTCAATCAACCCCCAAGGCTCATTTTTAAAAAATCCACATGATCATTCACATGCTATCGAAATTCACATTTCATATGTATACAAGTATACCAAATTCAATCACATTTCATTCCAATTACCATATAGCTATTTCATGTCTTTATAACCCAATTCACCAGACATGAAATTAGAACGGGTACACAAATTCGTCACCAGGGTTTCCTGACAATGATGACTCTGAACGTGCACATACTATCATCCCAGGTTGCCTGATAATGATGGTTTTCACAATATGATTATCTTATAATCTCGGATTGCCAAGTAATGATGACTCTTTACGTACAATCTACCACCCCAAGTTGCCTGGAAATGATAGTTTCTATCAATATCCTGACCTTATGACATGCCAACAATATATGACCCTATCTAAACAACTAATAGGGTAATCAATTTTCCAATTTTATTATATAATTCAATTCATATTCCATCATTCTCAATTCATCATCAATTCACCATTTCAACACATCTTATAACATGTTTCAACACAATTTCATACCAAATATCATATATAAATTAAATCAAACTACTTTCTATTCTATTCTATTTAGTCCATATCTCAATATTCAATCTTAATCTTGGCACTTCAATTCAAATAACCATTGTCAACTCACCTCAAAACCATATAATTCAAAATATCATGAATTGAAAATGATTAAATTGGTCCCGAATAATAGAAATAGAAACAAAAAATTCACGTCACTTGTCGTCGGCTCTCGCATTTTTTTCCCTCCTGACGACGTGTCATTGTCTTTAGCTACGAATAATAATTCAACAATTACAAAATATCAATTTCCTTCCAATTCACATTCAAGTACAAAGCCAAACATATTTTGTAATTTATTCAATTTAGTCCCTAAACCCATAACTTTTGGTATAGAGCTTTAGATTAAAATCTAATTTCACATTTACTCATTAGGGACCTTATACTTTCTATTCCTCCCACAATTTCATAATAGGTTAGCATTTTATTCATTTGGTCCCTAATGTAACAAAGCTAACAATCAATCTTGTTAAGCTTTACAATTTAGTCTTTTTCATAATTTAAGCTTAATTTCTATCAATTTCACACCAATTCTTAACAATGGAAACTTATCAAAATTTCAACAATTAAATAAATATACATGAGCTAGCTAAATCAAGCTCCCATGACAAAAAAAAAACTATAAAAACGACAAGAAAAGGGCTTGCTTACCTTAATAATATTTTGACCGAATGCTTCAAGCTCCAAAAATTGAGTTTTTCTTTCTTATTCTCTCTTGGACGGTGGAAGAAGATGGTAATATCATCTTTCTTTCCATTCAAATTTTATTTATACTAAGATTATCACTTAATTAATCTTAGTTAATTAGGTTTTATTATAACAATTTAATTATTAGTTAAGCTTAATGGAAAATAATCATCATCGTCCACTAGCTACAAGAAAACAACGATTGTTAAGTATGACTACTATTTCAATCAAATTTGAGAAATAATCTTCTAGTTAAACTCTGTTTACTTGTTTCAATCAAACTCTGATTAGTTTAGATTATTTTATTATTGTTTGACCTATGAATTTAGCCTATAAATAGGCTCTTTTACAACCTTAGAAAATACACCCATTAGAGATTAGAAATCATAACACTTTTAGAGAATTTTGTGTTTACGTTTTGAGGGTTCTTTGTTTTTCGGGTTTCGGGATTTAGTTTTTATCTCCATCTTTTGTACTCATCGTTCTTTTGCCATTATAGTAAAATTGCCTTTGCCTGTGGTTTTTTATCCTTTTTGGAGAGGTTTTTCCACGTTAAATTTGTGTGTTTAATTTCTCAATTTCTTCCACTATTTTTACTTGTTTGCTTAATCGGGTCAATCCCCAATAATGGTTTAATAACCATTTTAGTACTTGAGATAATTGCTATCAGGTCCCCAAGTCTTTTTCTAATTAAAAATTTATAGCGATTGAACTTTTATAATTTAGTCTCTGGACCTTAATTAACCATTTTTTCGACTAAATTACTTAAACTGAATCTCAATATATTTTTATACTAGCTCTGTAAATATTCCTATTTAGTATTTATGGACTGGTTGATAGAAATGAGGTTTCAAAACCTTATTTTCTGACACTACTGGAAACCAGGTCGTTACATTTATAGGTAAGGGCTTCATATAATATGATGTTAACGTGTTGGATTTGCCATATAGCCATCATTACGGAGCACATGGGAGGAACTTCTTCGATGGGATGAGGATGTTTGTGATAGGACAAATTCTGTCATTCATCCTAACTCTGATGGGATAAATAGTTAGAGCTCATGTGATGTCTGGTGACCAAACGACTTCGTGCACCCAATGAAGACCTGGTCATCCGTTGTATGGATGGTATTCTTCTTAGGAGGATGATTTCACAAGTGACCTCTCGACTTGCTGATGGCAGATTTACTATTTAAGTATCTTCTTAACTTATCATGTGTCCTAATACAAATAGGTTTAACACTTTTTTATTTACTTTCATCCACTCTTGAAAATAAAAAAATAATATATTTCTAAAATTCAAACTCATGATCTAATGCCAAATTAATTTGATTCTTCGTTCTTATTTACATTATGAGCTCGATTGATTTATGAACCAATAATGCATTTTATGAAGTTTGATCTCATGTATTTTAGACAACATCACATCGATTTGGTTGATGAAAAAGTATATAAAATAAATAAGACACATGTTAATTATGGTACTTATGGTTAAAATTTTTTTAGCATAATGATTTATTTTGTCATCTAATTTTACTTAAAAAAATAATTTTAACCTTCAATTTAATTTTTCATCTCTTTTAACTCTTAAGCTTAAATTATTTGTCAAATCATCTCAAAATGAATAAAAAAGTTAACCTCTATTAACATTGTTGATGTGACATCTACATGTATGTCATGTTAGCAATTAATTAATTTTTTATAATTTTTATACTTTTAATTATTAAATATTTTTTAAAAAATTAATTAATTGATATATGTCATCCATGTGATAATCCACGTGTATACCACACTAACAAATTAATAAGCATTAACTTTTTCATCCATTTTAAAGTGATTTAACAAACATTACAAGTTTAAGTGCTAAATTTTTTTTAAAAAAATAAATGAATAACTAAAATATTTTTTTATGAAAATTTGGATAGTAAAATAGTGGGATAAATCCTAAAACTATACATGAACTATGATTTAATGTGTAATTATATACAAAAACTTTGATTTTGTACAATTTAATACATGAAATTTTCAAATATATTACAAATATTATTTTATATAAATTTAATTTAGTATTCCTACCCATCATTTTGCTTTCTTACTTAGAATCACCACTAATCCCACATTTGGTATATATATTTCACTATTGATTTGGCCATACTGATAATTTTAAAGCAAGTAGCGTTCTAAATAATAAAAAAAAAGCTTATTAACCCCTCAATCACCAATTTTGGACCATACTAATAATTTTGAAGCATGTAGGGTTTGAAAAAAAAGGAAAAAACAAAGCGTATTAACCCCACAATCAGCAAACCAAATCCCTAATATCACTAAATTATTAGTTTATATTTTCATCAATTAATTTAGGGTAAACTACTATCACTTTTGTTTATATCATATTACATTTTAATCACTTATGTTATCGCGTTGGAATATTTTAGTCACTGAACTGTTAATTGCTATTAATGGTGTAATGGTAAGCTAACGTGACATGTTTAATCATCATTTCAAACAAAAAGTTTAGGTTAATTTATACAATTGGTCCCTATATCTTTTCATTTTAAGCTATTTAATTTTTTTCTTTTATGTGGTTTTAACTTTTTTTTCTTTATTTTCTATTCTCTTTTGCTTTTCCCTCTATTTTACTCCCTTCTCCATTTCTTTTAATGTAGTTTTTCTATGCTTTTCATTTGTTAAAACTAGTTCCTATACTTTCATTTTTTTGAACAATTTATTTTTTTCGAGTGAAGCGAACTTATGGACTAGTTGTAACAAATGAAAAACATAGGGAAACTACATTAAAAGAAATAAAAAAAGGGAAGAAAATAGCTGGAGAAGCAGAAGAGAATAGAAAAAAAAAAAGAAGGAAACTTAAAAGAAGATAAAAGAAAAAAATTAAATTGCTCAAAATAAAAAAAAATACAAGGACCAATTGTAAAATTTAACCTAAAATTTTCATTTGAAATGATGATTTAACGTGCAACGTCAACTTACCGTTATACCGTTGACGTCAATTAATGACTCAGTGTCTAAAATGTTATAACACAATAATGTAAGTGACTAAAAATACACTATTTCAAACATAAATGACTAAATTATATCTTGAGGCAAACAAAAGTGACTATTTTGATAGTTTACCTATTAATTTGAAAAAATATAAATTAATTGATTCTTAACTTGAGTGACATGAATATTATTATCAATGTAGGAAGACATAAACTTAACTGTGCTAAATGTATTATTTTTTATTTATGAGTTAAGAAAAATTATGAATAATTTTAAATATTAGATTCGAAAATTATTTTATAAGATTTTTAAGTAATATAGAAAGTCGGAGTACAAAAAGTGATATGACAACAATTTTAAACAGTTCCGTATGTCTAGATCATATCATTATAACATTTTCAACGACCGACAAGACCAGAGCCAAGAACACGGTCTCTTGCTCTTCACCCTCTAATTTTTTCGCCTTTTATCTTCCCCTCATTTTTACCTTTTCAAAACCATTCTCATTCTCACGAACAAAACACCAATGTACAGTCAAGCTTCAACCCAACAAATCCAAATCGAAGAACGAAAGAAAGAAACCATGGGTTTAATGGAGAAGCCACCCACGATTTTATTCCCTTTGCTGCCCCGTAATTTGGTATCTTCTGTATTGATTTCCGCCGATAAATCACTTTTCTACTTATCGGAACGATATAAGCTTCTTAAGATGATCCGTTACCTCGTCGTCACTTGTTTTCTCTTCTTTTTAAAGTTAATCCCTTCTTCTATTCCCACTAATTTACTCTCTTTATCACTACAAACCGATGAGAATTACTCGTTTAAGACCGACAAAAACGATGCTTACGCCGTCGCCGGTGTTGGGATCGGTGATTCGGGGATTTCTCGTGCGCTTTCGCAGTTACTTGCCAGTGTTAATGACATTCCCGTTAGCTCCAGAAAGTACGAAATCGTACGTTCTTTGGCTGAAAGGTTGATCGAAGAGAATTGTAGGGAAGGTATCGAGGCTTTGCGGGAAATGAACCGTGTGGTTTTATCCGCGGCTTTCTCGAGGACGCTTTGCCAGCTTGAAGCTGCGATGGCGGAACACGACAGGGTCGGTCTTGATGGTTCGGTGGCTAGACCGGTTCGGTGGCTAGACCGGTATCAGGTGGTCAGGGTCTTGCGGGCGGTTCGATCGGTTGGGGATGGGGTGTGGGGTAGAGCGGGGAAAGGGGTGGTAAGGGATGTGAACCGTTCGGGGAATTCGGCTGAGAAAATGGCGGCTGAGTTGCTATGGTTGGCGCAGAAATTAGCTGCTTGTGGGTTTGCTGATGAGGCTGTTGAGAAATGGGCATCGGCTTCGAATTTGGCTTCGGTTTCTCTTTTGGCTGAGCCGCGTCTTCAAGGTTCCGTCGTTAAGGTTACGGGTATGTTTTAATCCTTTTTAATTTCATCACTAAAAGTAATTAGTTAAGGATTAATTACATCATGCATCCTAAACTATCTTCTCATTCTAAATTAATCCCTAAAGTTTAAAACATTTTAATGGAGCTTTGTATAAGCAGGCCCTTTGGTTAGCTTATGCCGTGAATCATGTTTAGAATATGTCTATTACATAATAAAAGAACACATGTCAAAATTAATGGAGAAAGTGCTTCATAAATCCCTCTATTATAGGGATTCTATCAAATTAGCCCCTTTCCTATTAAAAATTTCAATTTAATTATTATATTATTAAGAAGAATCAAATAATGTTAAATTAGAATAGTTATCATTATCTTTAAGAAAATGACATGAAAATTATATTTTTATTACACTTATCAATACCTTACCTTGCTACTTTGTTGGCAGTGTACCATATAATTATTCTTCTTTTAATGGTAATGAAATTTGGACTTATTTAATTTTTTTAGTAATATAGAGATTAAATAATTCGAGGGATTAAATTGATCCGATACCATATGCAGCATTTTTATTCAACCAAGCGAGGAACATTAGAGTGGAAGAAGATCGTGAAGAAAGCAGCAAAGAAAAGAGGAGTCAAACAAAGATGAAAATGATAACATCGTGGCTGCCGTTGTTGTGCAGAGGGAGCAATGGCAGCGACGTGCCGGTGCTGAGCATAGGCGAAAGAGCCGAGCTCGAGAAGATATTGGAGGACGCCATTGAAAAGCTAGAAGAAGAGGAACAAGAGCAAGTGCTTTCGCTTTGGCTTCACCATTTCACGTATTGCCCATCCTCCGACTGGCCTAACCTCCATGCATCATACGTTCGTTGGTGTACCGCATCTCGCAAAGCTCTTTGTTCTCACTTGAGTATTTAGTAATTTCGTGTCGTAATTATGGCTTTGAATTTTTTCCAAAAAAATTAATTAAGCTACTGTGATATTTTTGTATCTAATTGAACCCCTAAACTAATAAAATTAGTTAAATAGATCCTTTGACCAATGTTGACCGTTATTTGGCTAGTTTTGTTAATTCAAGGGTTTAATTAAGTGAAAAATATAGCAGGAACTTAATTGATTTTTTAAAAAAAGTTTGATGACCTTCTATACCACTAAGCCTAAAATAATAAGATCTAGTTTTTTTTTCCAATTTAATTAATATAATGTAATATAATGTAATTACAATAAAATAATATACATGTTTATAACTTTTGCCTCGAATATTCAAGATTCTTTTATATTTTTTATGGGTTAAAATATGTTATTAATTTTGTACTTCAATAAAATTTGAGGTTTAATCTTTATATTTAGAAGTTAAAAATATTTAATCTTCTTACTTTTTTAATTTTAAAATCTTAGTTCAGTTATAATCATGGGTAGTTTTCGTCAAAATTTATCAATTTAATATGTTTATTTTTTGTCAATTGTATATCATACTATATGAAGACAACCTAATCAACGTGCTAAATTGATAAATTCTGACGGAAAATATTAATAATGTTAATATTGGATTGAGATTTTTAAATCGGAAAAGTATGATGACATAAATTTTAACTTTTTAAGTACAAAGATTAAATCTTAATTTTTTATCAAAGTACAGGGACTAACAAAAAAATTTAACCATTTAATTTTCAAATACTTTGGCTAGAGCTAGAAGGGTCTAGCAGTCGCACTAATGCCCCTTTTGGACATTTATTGCCTAGTCTTTCCTTTTTCTAAGATATCCTTATGTTATTGGGTGGTTCTTCCTTTACTTATTAGTTAACTAATTACTACTTAATTCATTTAAATTATATTTATAATTTAATATAATAAACACCTTTGCATAGTTGTGAAACAATTAGTTAACTAAAATATTTATACAAACTTATAAAATAGCATTATTAGAATTCTAAATGTTGAACACCATTAAAAAATCACTACACTATTAGATTAATTTAAATAATTAATGTCGAAACCATTTTTAAAGTTTGAAAAAAAAGGGGTCGACTTGTAAAACGAAAATGGAGTTGCCACCAATCCCTTTTTACTTAGGTGTGATCAGATCACCTTATAAAACGTTTTATTTCAAAACATTAATTTTGGCCTACGAAATTCAAGAAAACGGGTTCGGGAGTCGGTTACGTACGAAGAAGGATTAACACCCTCGTAACGCCCAAAATTGGTACCGAATTAATTAGTTATTGCCCTAATGTCGAAAATTTGAAAAGACTTTAAAATATGATCATTTTTATTTAAAAGAATATCTGGTTGACTCAAATTAGACTTTATGATTTACTCGTTCTGAAGGAATAAAATACCACATCCAGCACGTTAGTATACAAAATTTTAATCCTTCGAAACCGAGATCATCACATGATTTCTAAAACATGCAATTAAAAGGATATTTAGTTATTTGGTCAAACGAAAAAACAAAACCTAGCGCGTTAGGGTACGATTTCTCAAATTTCCAAACATGAAATATTGCCTTTTTTTAAAAAAACTTATCTCGATATAACAAAATGTCATATCAAGTAAGTTAGGACACAACATCTCGAATCCTTGAGAATAAGCTCTCTAAAGCTTATGTATTTTATTTGAACAAAGAGGTTATTCGGTTATTTAGATTAAACGAGAAAAATCGAAACCTAGCACGTTAGGGCACGATTTCTCGAATTTCTAAACACAGAATATTGCCTTTATTGAAAGAGTTTTTAGGCGTCGGGTAAAAATTAATGAGAATTTGAAAATAAATCATGATGTTAATACGCATAACAAAATAATAAATGCGTTAATGTAAATGACAATGAGGAGGACGAGAATAAAATTAATAAATAAAACGAATAAGTTACAAATAAAATAAAAATAATAATAAGCAAGCTAAAAATGTTAATATTAAAAAACTAGTAGTAAAGGAATAAATGAATGAATATTATGTAAAATTATTTTAAAAAATATAGTAATGGTAATGGTAGTAATATTAATGATGATAATACAAGCAATAAATAATTTAAAGTTTGAAATGATATAAGAGGATATAAAAATAAATAATAATAATAATAATAATAATAATAATAATAATGATGATGATGATGAGAATGATGATAAAAATAAAATGAGTGTGTTTAAAAAATAACATGTAAATAGATAAAAAAGAATAATATAATAGTAATAATAACAATACTACATTGATATGAACAATAAAAATATAATAGTGACAAAGAGAATAATAAAAATAATAATAATGAAAATAAATATTATAGTAAAATATAATAATATTGAAATAATAATATATTCATAATAATATTAATAAAAATATAAATAATAAAATATGCTAATAATAATAATGGTAAAAAAAAGTAAAAAGAAAATAGTAATAATAAAAATAAAAATAAGTTCAATAAATATAATAATAGTTATAATAGTAATAATAGCAGTAATAATAATAGTTGTAAAATAATAATATTAGAATTAATTAATTAATTAATGAAATAATCAAAATAAGTAAAATATTAAAAAAATGACCAATTTAGACTCGAAACAAAACTTTTGGGGCTAATCCGAAACAAAATGAAAGAAAAGGGACCACATTGAATGGCGTGAATAATATGGAGAGGCTAAAAGAGAAAATTTCCCTTCTCCTCCAAAACACACAACATCAGGAAGGACCAAATTGAAATCCAAACGAAAATTCGGGGTAAAATCAAAACAAAAGAAGCTTAATTGCAAAGTAATAAAAAAGCGGAAGGGCTAAATGTGCAATTAGCCCTTCCGTTAAAAAACACGCAGATCTTGAGACGGGAGCGGGTCGGATTTCGGGTCGGATCATCAAAACGACGTTGTTTTGATGCTTATTGCCTTAAGCCAAAACGATGTCGTTTTGGTATTGCTATATAACTCAATTTTTGCACAAAAATTTCATTTAAACATCATTTTATAAAAAAAAAAAACCTTCAAGACTCTCTCAAGTCCTCCCTACTCTGGCCTGGGATCCGGCCATCAGACGACCGGCCACCACTGCACGGTGGTCGAAGGGTTACAAAACCTCTTCTTATCAAGGTGGATGAAAGGTAAACGTTTTCCCTTTTACTTTTTAATAACATTTTGCATAAAAAACTTTAAAAGAAAAAAAAAAACAAATACAAACTGTTTCTCCTCGAATTTTTTGTTTAAAATTTGTTTTTTTGATTATGTTTTGTATTTTGTATGTATAAAAAGAAAGAGAAGAAATAATAAAAAACAAAAGTAAAGATTAGATGAAATATGAAATCGAAAATCACCTCTGATTTTTTATTTTCTGTTTTGCATTTGTCCCCCCTAATCCCAACGATTACATTCGGCTTTTATAGCCTCAAAATAAATCGAAAAATACCATAAATACATAGATTTGCTATATTTGCTGCCTCTGTTGCATTTTCTTTCCTGTTGCAGGTGAACGTCGAAGATCACGGTGGCAACAACGGCGTGATGCTCGCGTTGATGGAGGCTTGATTGCGGCTGCAACTCCCTTGCCCTAGGGTTTCTGCCGAAAGGTTTAGCGGTGTTGGGCTTCTTGGGCCAATTATGCCATTTGGGATAGGTCTGCTATTGGGCTAGTACTTTAGGCTTGGACCAATTGAGTTTGGGGTTTAGTTGGTTTGGGTGTAGCTGGGCCATGGGTGTAATAGGTTTGACCATTTGAATTTTTGGGATTTTAAACCCATTTATCTATAAAAAACATGGACTTTATTTATTTGATATTGGTTTTTTGTTTAGCCTGGGCCCGGGCAAAAATGGGTTCTTACAATTAAATAAAACATAAATTATTATATCCATTACTACATATAAAAGGAATGTATATTATCCAAATATTTTTTGGTCCACTGATAAGAACATTATGTTGTAGGCATGAGATTTTGAGTTCGATCCTAAACAACTCCATTCTCCTCCCTCAATTATATATAAAAAAAAATGGTACATTAAGCACAGTAGAAGTTTTACCTTAAGGATGTGACACATGTTAAAAATGAGTTTTTATTGTATACTTTTTTTCTTTATCTAAATTTTTATAAATTTACATAATTTTCTGTGAGTTAATAATTTATTTTACGTAAATTGCAAAAGTATTGTTTTGATTCTATATGTTATCACTGTTGGGATGAAGTCAAACACGACAAAACAATGCAGAAGCACAATCGATGTTCTTTCACTCTCAATAAATTTGTTATAATAAATATCAATAATGACGGTAGAACGATTGCAAAATAATAAGAAAAGAAAAAGAAGAACACACAAATTTTACATGAAAACTCTTTCGGGAAAAACCACGGGAAGAGGAGAAGACATTCACTAATGTTGAAAAATGAATAAAAAGGAGTTTCGACTACATCTATTTAAGGGTTAAAAAACCTTGTTCTAATTAAAGTCAAATCGTAGAAGTATAGTTCTATACGACCTCAACTTGTATGGTATTTATTTTGTCACTGTATTTATTTATTCAACAAGTGATGAGATTTGGGTCACACAATTTCTAACACAATCAATTCGGTAATTATGGTAAGCCCAAGAACACAATATATCAATAATTGATGCAAGTAAACCACAATATTGTAAGCAAAAATAGAGACAAGTAATTTTTACATGGAAAAAACTATGAGACTTGAAAGTCCACCAAAAGCTCTGCTATATCAAAAGTCTTGCTAGAATATTACTATGTAAAACCACAACAAGAGCATATAACTCAACAAAGGCTATCAGCAAGTAATCCCAAGCAAAATAAAGAGTAAATTAGTTGAGAATTTCACCCAAAAAATGGCTTACTTTGAAAGTTGAAAACCCAAAGCTTTAGTATTCCAAAAGAAAAATGGACCGTACACATTAAATATCTTCGAGTCTACTAGCTACTGTAAAAAAAAAGCTCTAATGGACACTGGATGGACCTCTAATCTACCGTAATTTGATATAGTAAATTAGGGCCTCTCGTGTACTTAAGGAGCATGTTCTCAAGTATTTTAAGAGTCTTTTAATGCTTTTTATCAATTATTAGTTTTTAGTTTCAATGCTAGCTTTTATACTATGCACTTTTATTTTCAATAGATCTACATGTTTTTAGTTATTAAAAGTGCATAGTATTAATTTGGGTTGTGGATTTGTGAATATTCTTGCTTGCCATCAATTTGATAAATGACACTTTAAGATTTACTAAGTATTTCTCAACCCTCACACCTTTTCTGGCTATTTGATGATTCATTTGAGCATGAAATTGGTTGGGCTTTGAGTTTTGATGATGAGTAGGAGCTAAGCTTTATAGTGGTTGATTGATTAAAATGTTGAATGATTAATTTATGGTTAGGGACTAAATCATAAAAATTGAACTAAATCGAATGAATTTTAAACCCTAAAACTTGACGACTCTAGGGGAATATTTAGATAGATGAGACCAATAGGAGATTCTATTGCGAACAAATTTAATTTTCCCGAATTAGTTTAGTGAGGTCAAGAGATAAATTGGACTAAATTGTCTAGTTGGGTAAAATGGTGACAGAGAGGTAAAATTAGACCAATTAGAAGTTTAAACAATTTAAATCCCTAACCCTAGAATAAATTAGCAACATGGACATCAATTGACCATTCTATTTCATCAAATTAGTTTTTTTTTGTAATTTTGAATTTTATTCAACCTAATCCTTCTAGGTATAGTTTGTTTAATCAACCTTGAGTTATGGATTGTCGTAATATAACACTTAGCTATTAGCTAGCTAGATTTCCTAATTACATGCTTGATCATTGTCCATTCACCTTATCAACTGATATCTCTTGAGTTCAATCCTCAAAATATTTTGTGTTTCGTTTCGTGTTCTGTTGTAACATACAAATATTACAATTGATCTATCACACTTACAATTAAAGCTGCTTTTAATCTCTGCTAGGCGTATGAACCCCAACATACGTAGTCAACCTCCTATCGAAGAAAATACTAAAACTATTGTGGTAAAATATTAAAGAAAAAAGAAAAAAAAATTTATGGACAAAACATAATTAATAGCACACACGCAAACAAGTAGGTTTCCACATAATGGGACAACCCCACCGCCAACAATCACAAAGTATTAACTTTTAGATAATTACTTTTCCTTTTATTTCATTACTTATATATTTTAATCATTTTCTTTTTTCATTAAAATCTTCTAAATTTCTATAACTAATTATTTTATGCAAATAATTTAATGAATTTATCTCAAAATTAATATATAATTAAATTAAATATATATTTCTAATACTTAATTTTAATTAAAATCAAACATATTTTTTAATAAAAAATCAGGAATATTTAACTGTAAAGTGTTTCAATTTTTAATTTTATAAAAAATTTAATAAAATAAGGAGAAAATACACATAAATTATAGAGAATAAGTGCATTTTATATTAAATCTAAAAGTGTAAATGTTTTATTTTTAATTTTTTCCCTATTTTTTTGAAAAGTGAATGTATTTATTAAATTACCAAAAATTTCGGCACTAAATGCTTTAATGAAGCACGTGGTTTGTTCAAATCTTTATCAATAATTGAGGATCCATAATAAAAATATTAAAATATAGCCTGAAAATGAAATGATTATCACGTTTACATGTTCAAATGATAAAGGTTTAATGACAAATTTAATCATTAATATTTATATGTTTTGTTAAAATTGTTTTAATTGTATTTTGATTTTTTTTGGCCATCAATTTTTATTCTTTTTTTTCAAATTACTTTTTTAACAAATTGAATGAAAGTACCGTTAAAAAAGTTAACTAGATAATGTGAAATTTCATATGTAGAATATTTTTAATGAGATATAACGTATTATTTAGATAACCTAATAAAATAATTACACGTGAAAATAATAATATAAATAATTCATGACATTAAAAAATAAAACTTAATTTAAAGAAAATAAACGTAATTATCTAAAAAAAGGTTTCAAAATGAATGCATTATCATGTGATAAAAGTTGAAAGCCGTAAGAAGTTTGAGCAATGATAGCTCCTCTAATATTGATTTGAGTAATACATAAAGGAGAGTCCAATTTGCAAGGAGATCCTCGAAAGAGATGGTCGATTGAATCCTTTGTTGATTAGATTGATCAAGAGTCTAAAACAAAGAGCAGATGATCGAATGGTAAATATCAGAGATTTTCTTGACAGGGGCAATGGGACTTGGGTTGGAGCTTCTGAATATACGGTCATTTATGGATTTCCAAATGATCCACAACGCGCAGGCAATAGATGTGTATATATTACTAGAATCTTGGGAGTTGAGTTCATTACCCTATAGCCATTGTAAGATCCATTCAGAAATAGATGGATTATCAAATGAGTCACTGCCACTGTTATTTTTATACTAACCACAAGTAAACGCACCACCCATCTAAATCCACCCTTAAAAATACCATTGAAATCAGCTTTCTACACAAGCTTGTACTCTCTCATTTGAAAATAGATTGTTCTACTAAAAATAGCAGTTGCTCTATTAACATCAAGCAATCTGAGCGACTTATTTTGATCCAAATTATGATACAAGGGTCTAATGAAATTTTGAATAAGAAGTGCAAAGTCATGATGGGTACTGATATCTGTAAGAGGTTGGAGAGAGTTGGTACCAATCCAAGTATTTTGTCCACTCCAAAGTTGAACACCATTTTCACTGTCGCACATGTCTCTACCAATAAGTATACTCTTCCATACCCAAGAGTCAGAAGGCTTGAGGTTGACTCGATCGAAGGATGCATGGTTGCAATACTTTACTCAAAGGACTTTCGATACAAGACAATAGTGATCGGTCATTATAAACTATGCCACTTTGGAGAAAGGAGATTCATTAAAGAGTTTGATCTTATGAATTATAACACCCCAAACCCAGCCTAGACGTTATGGTCGAATCTGGCTATGTCACATGGATTGGATTTTGAAAAAAAACCTAGCAGTTTAAGTAAAACCTTAATTTGTTATTAAAACGTTCATTACTTATCCTTTGATTTCAGAAACGTTAATTGAGTGCCAAAACATTATTTGTTGCGGAAGCTTTCGGAAACCGTGATGTTTAAGAACCGTTCATGTTTAGGAAAAACATTTGTTTCTAGTAAAACCGTATTTTTGTCGAGTTTTGTAGTAATAAAATCATTAAGCAACCTTAATTAAAATAACAACTCGAAAAGTCCAAAATCACATCAAAATACCCAAAAATGATATAAAACCATAAAGTAGAAGTAAAACAGTTTAAATAATAGTGGTTACCGTCGAGTCCCCCGCTACATCAAACCATCTAAGTCTGGGGGTTGCTTATACAGATTAAACAGAAAATGGTGAGTTTATGTAAATTTAGTGTGTAATCTCCACAGAAAAAACATGCACATAAACAGAATATCAGAATCAGACAATCTCAAATTCGGGCCTAAGCCCATTACATATACAGATTCGGGCCTAAGCCCATTACAGAAACAAATGTAGATTTGGGCCTTAACCCATTCTTAGATACATATACAAATGTAAATTAGGGCCTTAGCCCATCTCAGATACAGATATGCATACAGAACAAAAATCAGAATCCTACCCCTAGCCTCTACACATCATCTCCGACCATCCCTACACACCATGTGGGGTTTAAAACACCCACCCATCCCTACAGACCATGCTGTACTGAATGCAGCACATATCAGATATATTGTAGCTGAGCTGCCTAATAATAGGCGTAAACGCCTTTCAGAATAGTTCCTCCAAAAATCATCATCCCAACTCCAAATGCAGTTACAGATAAACATGCTCAGTACAGACATATAGAATAAACGTGCTTACGTGTTAATAATCGGTTATCAGATATACATACAGAATAGTAATCAGACATGCGTATAACTATTACGCTCGGAACATGTCATTAGTCAATCAAATCATACAATTTAGGGTCTAGTTAGCCCTTACCGACCCTACAGTAGGCTCACAGTCGTTTGGGACGACCCATGCAACCCTAGAGAAAAATTCAGATTAATGGGCCCACACACCTGTGTGGCTTGCCCGTGTGGGCCCACATGTCAGATTGGCCTTGGCCCGTGTAGATTACACGGTCTGGCCTAAAAGCCCACACGCTCGTGTGGTCTACCCGTGTGGACTCACACTCCTGTGTGGTCTATACAGCTCGATTTGGTCTAGGCCGTGTGTTGCACGTGGCCATACCCGGCCACCACACAGCCGTGCCTAACGCATGGCTTGGCCTTCGTCATTCACACAGTCGTGTCATTCGCGCACGGCCTACCACACAGGCGACTACATGCCTTTGTGGCGTCGACAGATTGTAATTTTGGCTTTTGTCGAATCCCATTTTTTTATGTTTCGAGTACACACCTAGTATCGATCGATGCAAAAACGACTCCTGAGCACTCCAGAACCTAAAATCAACATTCTAATGCCTACATTCAGTAACATTAACGAAACTTAAATGGTATTATAACGAGATGATAATCCTTTAACCATCGAAAACCATACCTTCGATCGAAATGGGAATTCCACACACCTAAATAGTCGATTGGAAATGTCCATCCCCTTGGTCTCCTCCTAAGTATAGAACGAATCCATTAAACGAAGATTCGTTAGCCAAAATGAAAATCACTCTTATCAAACTTACCAATAATGCACAGAGACTGAATTAGCAAGTCACAGAAAATAATGGTAACTAGGGGAAATCGAAAGCGAAATGACATCAAGAAGGAACAGAGAAGAGAAAAAAATTGGCAGAGAAGAATGGGATTAGAGAAATGTCAAAAGAGAAAGGATTTCCAAAAAAACAAAATGAAAAATCCTATCAGATATTCCCCAACTTCCCACTACTACCTAATCTCAACCACTTCAGTATTTGAAAATTACTAAAACTCTCTTGCAAAACTGAGCAAAAATACACTCGCTTACTTATGCAGGGATTCGAGCACAAAACCTTCAACCAACTAACACTTCATTTAACCACCAAACGAACAAGCCCATTTTGACATGATTTTACAAATAATTAAACTTATGCCTACTGACCAGAGATAGGGCTTGATTCAAAAAAATACCAAAATTTTCCAAAGGTAAGATTTGAACTTAGGACCTCACACATACGTCAAGAACACTTAACCACTGAAGCAGACAAAAAATTGTGTCAAATTTTTCAAAAATAGAAATACAAAATTTTGAAGCGTTACACAAATGCCTAATTCCCCTTGGGATATGGGTACACAAAGCGTATCCTAATTACAAGTGTGAAATTTCTAGACATTGGTATTATGACCTCATCAGGAAGCTCTGATTTTCTTATCAATTTCTTCACATACATTAGAAGGGGTTGTGAAGATGGAAAGAGGGTAGAGTGGTAGGGATGATAAAGTGGACTTGATAATGTATCACATAATTTTTTTTTCTTTTTAAATATTCACTTTTTATTAAAACTAAAGTATATTTCATCCTTTTAACCTTTTATCAAGTAAGCAGTGTAACAAATAATTTTTTTTTAAAATTGGGTTATAATGTAAATTGGTCACCAAATTATAAATGGATATTGAAATTTGCTGCTACTACTATATTTTATTTTGATAGATGTTAGCCATTATACTTTAAGTATTGGATAAATTTACCATTCAACTTTTATATGATTAAAATTAGCTACTAGACTTTCAATTTTAATTAAATTTTCCACAAACTTTAATTTTTTAGATAAAGTTTTACCATTAGTTATTTATTTTAATGATTTGAAAAAAAAATAATGGGGTCTTGACTTAAATGGAGCATGTTTAAAGCTTTTGTCAAGAGGAGGGATTGTATAAAATTGTGATTCCACGTCATCCCTATCCCTTTTTAATAAGAGAATTACAAATAAGATTTTTCCTCCTAAAAAAATTTAAATCCAACTAAAAATATTAAAATTCAGGAGTTTGACACGAGTTTAAATTGTATTATCCCATCCCTACCTCTATTATTATATATAAAAAAAGGAAAAATTAATGGGAAAAATATTATTTCGAATCTTTCATTTTAATAGCCAACATCAAGTTTTTTAATGGGAGGTAGTCAGGTAGACCTGGAAATTTTTTTAAAATATATAAAAAATATTTTATTTTATTTTTATAAATAAAATTTTAATTATTTAATTAAAATATATTTATCAAAATAAATTAAATTTAATTTAATTTAAAATTGAATAGTAAAATTTAATAAAAATCAAACGTTAATTTCATAATTCAATGATACAAAAGTGAAGTGGAAAATTTTAATATAAAGTTGAAGTAGAGCAGCAAATTTATCTTTAGTTTGAAAGTATAATGGCAAATATCAATAAAATTAAAATATAGTGAAAAATTTCAATTTCTATCCACAATATAATGACAAATTTAAATATTAACTCAAATAAATTTTAATATTTTAAAACACTAAGAATGAAATATTTTAGTTTAACCTTCACAAGTAGACTTATAAGTAAAAGATTATTGAATTACTAATCTAAAAACAATACTTTTAATATAAATTGCATATTTCCTTCCCTAAAATTAGACATTGTTTAACATTTCCTTATGTATATGGAAAAAAGAAAAAGTTGTCTATTACGTAATTAAGGATAAAAAAACAACTTCAAGCAAATTTTAAAAAGAAATTGTAATTAGGGTGAATATTTGGTACTTATTTTATTTCACAAGCAAATATTTGGGTGAATATTTAGACATTGGTGTATCAAATATTAGGGCAAATTTTACAAAGAAATTGTAAATTAGGGTGAATATTTATCATTTTATTAGGATGGTTAAAGTGTAATTTTATCTTTACTAATTTAAAATTTTAAAAATTTTAGAGGCTTTAAATAAAAAAATTTCCATTTTAGGGGGACCAGGGCCCCTACCAGCCTCCCTAGCTACACCCCTATCTATATGATACTTGTCAACCTCTAACTTTACTTGTGAAATCTAAAAACTTCACTGATAGTATATCAAATAATTTTCCTTAGAATTAATGTATTACTTAAGAAGAAATCTTCTATAAAATTATTGCAGTTAATGTTGAAAATTTGTAAAGAGAAATCTTAAAAGTATTTAATTAAAACAAAACAACTTCAAAATTAATTTTTAATTTTCGAAAAGGTCCTTTTAGGTGATGAAAAATACATAGCATTATGCACGTGCGTAGGAGAGACACAACATATTAATTGATGCCTTGTGCATTTAATCTTCTTAAACTTTTTAAGTTCATGTGATAAACGTGATGTTTTGAGATTATGTCATACTATAATTTAAATTTTTATTAGAAAATATAATTTTTAAGTGATGAAATTACATTATCAAACGGATTAAAATTGAGAAAAAATTGTTGAGTTTTAGAATTAATGTAAAAAAAAAAAAAAAATCCTATCATTATGATTGATTGCCCATTTTGACATGGAACAACATCAAATAGATGTGAAAATAGTATTCTTAGTGGATATCTATAGGAGAATACTTATATCAAATAATCAGAAGGATTCCACTTTAGTGATGGTTAACAATTTTATGCAAGTTTAATAAATCTAAATATAGATTGAATAAGTCTCTCCCCAATGATATTTAAAATTCCATTCTTTTTGTTCTAGAGAAAACATCATGGACCAATATATATACCCTAATTAATTAGTGGGAGTGAAATTGGTTTCCTTGTTTTTTATGTGGATGATATTTTACTTGCTCCCAATTATATGATTTTCTATAAGAGGTGATAGGTTTCCAAAAAATGAGTTTGAAAGGGAAAAAAATGTAAAGCACCAAATACATTTTTGCCGTTGGAAGTTTAATGTTTGCTCAAGTCTGTATTAGAATTGATATTACATTTGATTTTGGTATGTTGAGAAGAAATCAGAATAATTCAAGTGTAGAGCACTGAAGAGTTGTGAAGAAAGCGGTGATGTTCCTTAAAGAGATAAAAGATTACGTGCTTACAAACTGACAACCTAGAGATAGTTGATTAATTTGTTAACTAGTGGAGCTGTATTTTGGAGTTCAAAGCAAATCTTGATTATTATTTTTTCCAATGAGGTTAGACTTGTTTCGAAGAAGAAAAACACTTATATCAACATTCCATTAAACATTTAATGGATAAATCATAAAATACAATTTCAATAACAGAATGATTAATTTGTAATTTTTCATATTTAGGTGTTGAAAACAAAAACATGTTAATAAACAAAGGAATCCATAAAACCAAATGATGCGTCGAACTAATGAATATAGTTCAACTCGATACGAGATCAAGATTATGCTTTTAATAAAATATTATAAATTCAAGATTATTACTTACCACTCAAAAGAAACAAATTTAACTCTTAGGATTGCAACTTAACAAATTCGTATTTTTAAAAAAATGCAGACAAATTTATCAAACCCTGATTTACTTTATTTTATTTCAAAAATCATAAATTTATAAATATTATATATTGCATTCAATAATTTTTTTAATAATTAACGGAGAAAAATAAGATTATTTGAAATCCAACTCAAGATGTGATGGCTACACAATAGTTTTTAGTTTTTAATTTTTTGCTCACTTTTTCTTTTGTCTTTTCAAGTGCATGTGATTTGGTATCTTCTAGTTTTCACCAGCTAATGGATGTTTTATATGGAAATATTACTATTTTGACACTTTTGTTTATAATCATATTTTTTTTTCATAAATTATAATTAATGATTTGATTGCAATACTTTGTTTATTATTACAAATTAGATGAGTGATTAGTGGGAATTAGAACATGGATATTTGTAATACTTAAATGGTTAAAATATGTTATTAGCCATTATATTTTGATAAAAATTTAAAATTTAGTTTATGTATTTAAAAAGTTATTTTTTACTATTTAAAAGTCTTTTTTCAGTCATTAAAATCGTAAATATTTTCTGTTAAATTTTATCAACTTGAAACTTTGATTAGGCTGTTCACAAATGACATGAAAATACACGTGTTAAATTGAAAATGTTTAACAAAAACTACTACCAACGATAATGATTTTAGACTATTATTTTTCAAATGAAAAAACAGGATGATTAAATTTTTAACTTTAAAAGCACATAGATGAAATCTCAAATTTTATATAAGTATAGAGATTAACAACAAATGTTAACCTTATTAAATTAGTAGAAATATTAGTTGGCTAGGGCCACGTTGCCTATTCGTTTTAATGACCGTGGAATGTG
Organism: Gossypium stocksii; assembly: GCA_020496765.1. Taxonomy (NCBI): domain Eukaryota; kingdom Viridiplantae; phylum Streptophyta; class Magnoliopsida; order Malvales; family Malvaceae; genus Gossypium; species Gossypium stocksii. The sequence continues at coordinate 102,735,919 of CM035631.1, forward strand.
GATAAAAAATTGATAACCACAAATATAAAAAAATAATAGTGTCATGTCGAACTAATTGCAAATAATTTAATAATAAAATTTATTAAAAAATAATTTTTTTAAGAAATATATTAAATAATTATGCAGCTAGTCACTTTAAAAATGAAATATTAGCATTTTTTTTCTTATTTTAATCACCCGTCGTTGAATTGATAACAGGTTAATTAGTATGATAAAATATTTAGTCATCAATACTTATACATTCTATTAATTTAATCTTAATTCTAAATAATTTAGTAAATTTAATCATTCATATTTATAAATTCTATCAATTTGATCTTCAAATTTCTTAACTAATTTTTTTAGCTTTTAAAATAAAAGCATTCCACGTATATAAATTTATAAAACCCAAAAAGATAAAAAAAAAAAAAAAAAAACTTCTCCAATAAACTTAGGTGTTCCGAAGTAATGATATGCTTTGGCGTGACTAGATTAGATAGATCATGAACAACCAAGCTAAATTAGGCAGAAACAAATTTATTAAAAACAAAACATTCTCGCATATGCAACAATCAAGTGAGGCATAGTCACACTTTCTACTTTGCTTTCGGTTTATGGCATTAAGTTGCCCGCGCACGTTGTTATACTCAACAACACCAACCTAACATAATAAACAACATATTTGTGTAAAAAACCAGCCTACGTTCAAGTGTATAAATCAGAAAATCTAGCTGAGGAGTTTCTACCTTGAGATCGTCCTTAATCTTTGCCACTTGAGTGAAATTGAAATGAATTATCAAAGAATACATTTGTTTTATGGGAGAAATTTTTTTTTTTCTTTTTTTTTTGTGTTTTATAAATTTATAAATGTGAAATGCCTCTGTTTTAAAAATTGAAAACTTTTATTAGGAAGCTTGATGATCACATTGATAAAATTTATAAATGTGAAGAATTAAATTTATTAGATTATTTAGAATTAGGATTAAATTAATAAATTATGTAAGTATTGAGGACTAAATGTGTTATTATACCAGTTAGATCGTTATCAATTTAACGACGAAGGACCAAAATAGAAACAAATTTAAATATTAATACCTAAATTAAAATTTTTAAAACTAGATAACTAAAACAAGAACATGAACATAATTTGGAAATTATCTATATAATTTACCTTAATATTCTAAAAATACCGATAAACACATTTTAACCTTAGTCAATTCAACATCATGCTTTTCTTCAATATACCAATCCAATTTCGATTCAATAAATTCAATACACCCATGCAATTCAATCCTGAATTTTCAACCGGAGAGGACAGGCTGTGAATAGGCCCGCGGTGACGACTATCAAAGATGATTAAGGGCAATGTATATTGACTCACCCACCAATTTATCAAATTTGTCCTATGTACACATCGCTATATTTGTATTAATTAGTTTTAATTATAAATTTATTTATAAGGATTAAATCTTAATTCGATTGATATGAGTATTGTTGTCAATACAGGAGGATATGAGTTTAAGTGCATTGAAGTACACTATCGACTGGAGAGGAACTATGAATAGTTTTAAGTATTGTTTTAAAAAGTACAGATATGATCAGAATCTATAACGAGATTAATTATTTAAAAAATTATAAATTTATTTAATTATTTAATAATTAAATAAATATATATCATTCTTTAATATAAATATTATGTTAAAAATTCTAATCTAATTTCCCTTAAATTTTTTTATGTTGAAGTTATAAGTCTATAATTAATTAGATGTATAATATTAAAGAATATAATTGAGATTCTGATGGCACAATTAATAGTAATCGAAACGAAACGTGATTTGTTAATCAATGAACGGATACGTGTTTTGTAATAGATAAAATAAAAAATTCAGTACGGCCTTCAATCTGGAGTTAGCAACGTGCTTTTACATTGTAAATTAGATTTATTAGTGCAAAATCTATGGCCCATCAAATATTTTTTTAAATCATGTTTTCACAACTCATATAATTGAAATCTAGAGATTACCTTTTAAATAAAAGTATACTTTTCCGTATACAATTAGGCATATGTCAACTCGTTTTAATTAAAATTTAGGGAAATAAATTAATTTTAGTATTTGTATTATTTGATTAAACTTAAAAAATAATAAAAAAGTATTCGTTAGATTGAATTTTGAAAAATTAAGAATTTCGTGATAAAGTTTTCTGAAAATTCAAGAATCTTGAGATAAAATTTATGCCTCATCTTTTTCGTATGATTTTAAAAACTTTTTAGAAAAACACTTCTAAGAAGAGTTTTCTTTTTATATCTTTTTCAACATTTTGAAATATATTTCATATTCAGTGGTAGAGTTTCCTATAAAATAAAGATTGATATGGAGAAGTTTTTAGAATTAAATTTCCAGTAGAAGGTTTGCATGTTAAGGAGAAGATTGTTGATGTTAAAAATCTGAAATTGAAAAATCGACCAAACAATGTAAATTACTTCAAGTAAGTAAATTTGGTGTCGTTTGAATTCGGTTAATGAGCATTTATTTTTCTATATAATGTTTTCATTTTAATTTTATATTAAACATGTGAAACTGATTTTTTTTGCAAAGATGAGTAGACAAATTAGAGTTATTATTTATTACAAGGGTCAAATTTGTGACACCGAAATATGGGTCATTTTTGTATCAGCCTAATTTACAGAATTGGCTTTTAACCTAAGCATCGAATTAAATGTGCTTCTGTTAAGAATTACAAGGAAAGCGTCGACTTTAAGATGGAGGAGAATTCCGAACTTGAAATATAGATATCTAACGTCAATGAACCCTGTTAGATATGATGCATTTGAGCTCAACTAGAAATGCTATACTAGAGTTATATGCCAGTTTGTCGATGTAAAGGAAGGTGGTCTGAGTTCGACAACAGTTCTAGTTAATTATTTCAGGAACAGGAAGCAAATAGTCCAACCACATGGTTGTGCGGTGGTTTCACGACTTTTTACAAAAGTTGTAACGCCCTAAAATTTTGATTTTCGGCTTTTGTGAATTTATGGCTTGAAATTTTTTGGATGTGTTTTTGCGTTAATTTGACATGGTTATGTGCCTTGGGGAGTGTTGGGGAGGTCTCAAGTTCAAGCCTTGGGTTGGGTGAAATTTTGGATTTTTATTAACTAAAGCCTAACCCTAGATTAGTAGGCTTAAAAGAATTTATGTATAAAAGAATGACAGAATGGGCTTGCTGGTCTGGTGGTTAAGTGGTGAGGAATTATGCTTGAGGTCTTGGGTTTGAGTCTGAAAGAAGGCAATATTTTTGCTACCTTAGGCATGTGAGAGTTTGAAAGGAAGAGGGATGAGGGTAGTGGTTTAGGGTTTTGGGGAGAGATATTCAAAATAGTGCTATTTCCTTTTCAAAGAAATTGTCCTTTCTTTTTCCTTTTCCCTTTGGACGTGAGTTTTGGTTTTGTCGTTTCCTCTTTATTTTCTCATCCTTTTTGCTGTCAAAATCTGTTCTTGCTGTCCCTACTCTTTATTGTTCATGATCAAATCATGTTTGTTCGCTTCGGTGGTTTTTTCAGTTTGGTAAGCGATTTCTCTCTTTTGGTGCTAGTGCGATTCGACGTTTGAATCAAAGTTGTGCTCGATTTTGGAAGTGGTAAGTCGATTTTGTGATATCGGGATTTAGTGATTAAGCCTCGATTTTGGGTTCTAAAGTGGAATTATTCTGATTATTAGGTTCTGGAAGTGCTCAGGAGTGTTTAGGCTTCAATCAAAACGAGGTGTGTACCCCAATAGCTCTGAAATCGCGTTTCGACGAAAGTTAAAAACGAAACTGTCGACGCCACACAGACGTGTGGACCGCCCGTGTGGAAGCCGTGTGCCAGACACGGCTATGTGGTCGACAAACTGGGTCATGCGCGTGCCATACGAACGCGACGGACACGGATATGTGAAGTTGGGTAGGCCGTGTGTGAGGCACGGTTTAGGCCGAATGGGCCGTGTGGGCTACACGGACGTGTGAGCCCATACGAGTGAAACCACACGAGCGTGTGGTGATTTGGGCTAGGCTGTGTGATCCACACAGACAAGGCCAAGTTGGGCTGTGTGGGCCACACGGAAGTGTGAGTCCACACGAACAGACCATATGAGCATGTCAGCCTATTTTACTGAATTATTTTGAAAGATTGCACAGGTTGCCCAAGTCGACTGTGATCTGTTATAGGGTCGGTAGGGTTATCTTAAACCCCGTTCTGTGTTCTAATTATATGAGATAACATGTGATATTAGCATGTGTATTAACTCTATTCTGTATATGATTGTATGTATGTTCAATTGTTCTGCATTAATGCATGTCGTGATATTTATGCTGCATTGCATTGGGGTGAGATTGATATTGAAGAGAAGGAAAATTGAAAGGCTTTTTAGCCGTTTATTTGGCAGCTATGCTGCAATTATTTATTATATGCCGTTTCATGGTACCACACGGTGTGTTGGGTTGGATGGGTTGATTTTATCCTCATATTTGGTGTGTAGGGCTGGGTGGGTCGATTTTATCCCCACAGGGTGTGTAGGGTGGACGGAGATGGTGTGCAAGGTTGGTGGGCATGTACTATTCTGAATTGACACGCATGTATGACTGTATGGGCTAAGGCCTAAATATATATCTGATTCTGTTCTGAGTGGGCTAAAGCCTACACCGTATCTGTCAAGGGCTCAAGCCCGAATGATGACTGATTGACTGATGTTTGTTATATGCATGCTTTATTGTGGGGATGTACAGAATGAGTTTGCGAAAACTCACCCCTTTATTTTATTTGTCTATCAGGAAATCCCCAGTAGTAGATGGATTGGTGCAGCGGAGGGCTCATCAGTGACCACTGAAACGATTGCAACGGTTTAAGACTTTAATATTTTTATTATTTTTCTTCTACATTACTGGGTCATTTTATGTAAGTTAGGACTTAGACGGTTTTGGTTTTATTATGGGGTTTTAAACTGTTATTGTTATCGAATTATAAACTATGACACTGCTAATGCATTTTAAAGCTTAATTAAAGGTTTTTGTATGAATGAATAATTTCGAAGCGTCTGTATTAAAGGGAAGATAATAATTTGGACAAGTTTTGATAATTGAAATGGTTTTCCAAAAACACTCTTATGTGGCGCCACCAGATTCGACCATACTGACTAGGCCGGGTTGAGGTGTTACATTTAGTGGTATCAGAGCCAGGTTATAAAATTCAGCAATGGTTTTTAGATTTTAAAGTATGGTTTTGAGAAAATGATTTTAAAATGTTTTGATACTGAGTAAGTGGTACACCGAGCCTCCAACGCCGATCCAAGTAAGTTACTGAAACTTTGATTGAATTGACTGAAAGCATGCTTAATATGTACACTATGATACTGAAATACTGTTTGTATGTTTGAGACCTCTTAGGTAGGACTCTACCGAAACTGTATTCTGAGACTACTTAGGTAGTACTTTATTAAAACACTCTAGATAAAGTAGACTGAAACTGTAGTAAGATGACTTTCTCGCTATAACTGTTACTGAATACTCCGATAATTATACTGCATAAAATATCTGCTAATAATATACCGAAACTATAAACTGATTGGCATAACACTTTTTAATACAGATTAATTCAATAGATAAGATGAGCAAACGTGGTACTTGTGGACGGGGTACTAAAGGCCGAGGTACAGGCCGTAGGGGGCTCGAGTTGAGTCCTTTTGTAACACCCCGAAAATTTCTACAGTGAAATATTATCCTTGATATAGTAAAATAAGGAAATAAAGTGACGAGAAGAGGAGATTTGAGTTATGTCATTGGGTAGTATATTATGACATATTAATTCAAGAAAGGACTAAATTGTAAAAGTGAGAAAAGTTTTATTGCTCAAGAGTAAATACTCAAAATTTAAGGGGTTAAAGAGTAAATATAAAAAGTTAAAGGACCAATAGTGCAAATATTTTAAGGGTAGAATAATCTAGAAACTAAGGAAAATTGATGAATTAGGACTAAATTGAATAGGTGAAGAATTATGAGGGACTAAATTGCAATTTTATCAAATTAAGTGATGACTCAAGGATGGAATTTTAAAAGATCATGAAGGGCAAAATGGTCAATTGGAAGAGAGAGAAATCTAGAAAGTAATGATGATGTTGATGATATTTTATAATTATTTAATTAGAAAAATATTATTGAATAAAATATTTATTATTATTCTATTATTTTATTTGATATTTATATATTAATTATTGTTATTATGAAATAAATTAAAATATGACAAATGGATGGTAATGATAAAACACATGTGTAATAATATGTATATGTACAAGTGTAATATTTATATTGTTTATTAAATAGATATTTATTTATTATCATTATGAAAAAATATATTTATTTGATTAAGTACAAGTGTAAAAAAATATTTGTATACATTTGTAATATATGTATTAGTTATTAGTTAGATATTTATTATTAACTATATATATATATATATATATATAAGATATAAAAGAAAAAAAGAGATAAGGGAGTTACAGAGAAGAAGCAACGAAAATAGGGAAAGAAAAAGGGGAAAGAAAAGAAAAATGGGGAAATTGGAGATTTGAAGCTTGGAGCTCATTTTGGTAAGTTAATCAAGTCATTTTCTTTTAATTTTGATATTTTAGAAGCTTTAGACTAAGGTTTTGATGAAACTAAGTTGACATATTGAAAGTTTATGAGTTCTCAAGTGTATTTTATGTTAAACTAAAAGATGAATTAGGGACTTAATTGAATAAATTTCAATTTAGAATTGATGAAAGGATTAAATTGAGAAATAAGTTATAAGAAACAGTTTTGGATAGAAGCAGTAGCTTAACTTTGAAAAATCATCAAAAATGTTAGAAATTTAATTAAAAGTTGAGTGAGATATGGAATTAAAGCTCATTGAGTCTATTTTCACATAAAAGAAACAGAGAAAGTAAAAGAATTCTGTAGTCTGAGATATTTATATTTTTGTGAGACTGGTTCAGAATGATTTCGGGATCTTCTATTCTGACTTTGAAAAATCATTAAAAATTGGATAAAAATGATTATGGGACATAATTTACATGGTTAGATTCTATAATGAGTCTATTTTTATAAGAAACAAACAAGAACATCATTTGAATTCTGTACAAAGAGATAATTAAATTTTACCGAAGAGTGGTAAGAACTGTCAAACAGCAAAATAGGGGAGATTTTAATGAATAAGCCATACTAATTGGTTAAACTAAAAATTCTGAAAATTTTATGGTAAGAATATATGTGAGTCTAGTTTCAGGAAAAATTAACGGATCTTAATTTGGAGTTCTGTAGCTCAAGATATAAATAATTTAGTGACTATGACTCAAATAGACAGTTTTGAAAATAAATATAAGTAATAGTGAAAGTTTTGATAATGTTACTTATAAGTATGTTATATAAATTAAGGATGTGGAATGGAGAGGAGGAGGAGGAAAATATGTATGAATATTCAACTAGCATGACTAATTTGCATGTTTTAGGCAGGGACTAAATTGAATAAAAGTAAAACTTTATAGGCAATTTTGTAAAAATGTTAGAAATGGCCAATTTGCATGAAATAGATTATTTATTATTTAAAATTAAAAAATTTAAATGAAATTATTAATTTAGTTCAAGATTAGGGAAAAACATGTTTTAAGGATTAAATTGAAAAGTATTAAAATTATGGAAAATTCTGATATTTCATAGAATTCATGGGTTGTTATTAATTTGTATGAGAATAACAGCTGGAAATAAGGATTAAATTGCAATAATTTTTTTGAGCCTAAGGATGAAATTGTTATTAATTAAAAGTTTACAAGCAAAATGGTAAATTTTGTTTAGAGCATTAATTAAAGGTATTAGAACATGAAATAAACGAAAACGATGACCAAATTTATTTATAAAGATCCGGATGACTCAAATACGAGACTTGAACGTGGAAAAAAATGATATTTATCATGACATGTAAATATGTGATTATCTTTGATACATTGATACAATGAAATTAAGTATGTTGAGATGAATAATAAATCCAAGTAAAACATGTCGAGAAAAATAAATACGTTTGAGGGGCAATATGTTTAATTTTAATTGGTTCCAAATATAAATGTTAGATGAACTAGAATATTTGATAAATAAGTCGGTAACTCCGTTAATGCTCTGTAACTCTATTCCGGTGTTGGATTCGGGTTAGGGGCGTTACACCTTTGCTTCTGACACATATACCAGTGGTGGATACTAGTGAGGCACCGGCATTGCCTACTACTAATAGTGGGACTGGACTGTATGATCGTATAGTTAGGGATGACGCACTGTTTCAAGCCATGTTTCATATCCTGGAGAAGGTCACTGGAGCCAACACTAGATTTGGGGGCCGTAGGTCAGTTACTGAACAACTTCGGTCCACTGGGGCTGAGGTGTTTAGAGGCATCGCGTTGCTCCAAGTGTGGCCGAGTACTGGATGGAGGCTACAGAGCGCATCATGGATGATCTGGACCTTAATGATAAGCAGAAGCTCAAGGGGGCCGTGTCTTTGCTTCGGGACGAGGTGTATCAGTGGTGGTTGATGGTTAAGGAGGACACTCAGCCCGATCGGTTGACTTGGGATTTGTTTAAGACCACCTATCAGAGCAAGTATGTTGGAGCCAGCTATACTGATGCTAGGCAACGTGAGTTCCTGAATCTCATGCAGGGGGATTATTTTATGGTCGAGTATGAGGCTGAATTCCTTAGACTAAGTCGTTATGCGAGGGGCATGGTGGCGACCGAGTATAAACGCTGTGTGCTATTTGAGGATGGACTTCGCGACAGCTTGCGTGTTCTGATAGCTCCACTAGAGGGAGCGGGATTTCTTAGCCTTGGTCGAAAAGGCCAAGATAGCCGAAGAGGTGAAGTGCACTGAGCGCCAGAACCGTGATAGGGGGAAGCTAAGAGGGATCTAAAGCCTTCTAATGTTGCTACGAGGCTTAAGAAAAAGGCCAGGACTGACGGGCCCGTTAGAGTTGGGGCTACTGTGGTTGTTCCTGCTAGGGTGGCATCTTTCAGCATTGTAACAAGAGTCATCCAGGTAAGTGTTAGAGAGTTACTAGAGTATATTTGAGGTGCGGATCTGCTAAGCACCGAGTTAAGGACTGCCCACTGAGGGGTAATCCGATGCAAGCTCTAGTTGTTGAGACTGCACAGCTGCAGAGAGGGGTTCAACAGCCACCTAGAGGCCGAGAACAGGCTAGAGGTGGTAACGGTTTAGGTCAAGGACAGAGAGCACCTGGCAGAGGTGCTGGGCCGACTGAGGCGAGGCAGCCTGCACTGGTCTATGCTGCATGACGTCGTGAGGATGGAGATGCTCTGGATGTCATCACAGGTATATTTCTCATTTTTAATGTACCTTATGTTACACTGATAGATATAGGTTCTACACACTCTTATGTTTCATGCACTGCATCGAGGTTTTATACATTGCATATGAGAGTACCTCTAATGAGATTTCTATGGTGAGTCCATTGAGACAGTCTTCTAGGGTTAGTAAATTGTTTAGAGATGTTCCGTTGGAGGTCCAAGGGACTAATTTGATGGAGCTTCCGTTTGGGGAGTTTGACTTAATTCTGGGCATGGACTGGTTGGTGAAGCACCGTGTAAGTCTATATTGTGCTGAAAAGAGGATTGTTCTGGGGATCGAGAAGGATAATGAGATTGTCGTTATTGGATAACGACGAAATTATCTGAGTAATGTGATATCTGCGTTGGTAGCAGAGAAGTTGGTAAGAAAGGGATGTGAAGCTTATCTAGCCTACGTCAGTGTTTTGGATTCTGTGGACTCTTCGGTTAAAAACATCCGTACAGTAAGGGACTTTCCAGATGTGTTTCTAGAGGAACTACCAGGTTTGCCTCCATGCCTAGAGGTAGAGTTTGGGATCGGCTTAATTCCTGGTATAGCTCCGGTGTCCATCGCCCTTTATCATATGGTACCGAAAGAGCTGACGGAACTTAAGACCCATTTATAGAAATTATTGGATTATGGGTTTATTCATCCTAGTGTGTCTTTATGGGGAGCACCTGTGTTGTTCGTAAAGAAGAAAGACGGTACGATGAGGATGTGTATCGATTACCGTCAGTTGAATGAGTTAACGATAAAGAATAAGTACCCACTTCCGAGGATCAATGACCTGTTTGATCAGTTCAGACGGGCATCCATGTTCTCAAAGACTGACTTGCATTTAGGATACTATCAGTTGAGGGTAAAGGAGGCTGATGTGCATAAGACGTCATTCAAGACTCGGTGTGGACATTACGAGTTCCTAGTTATGCCTTTTGGTTTGACTAATACACTAACGGTATTTATAGATATGATGAACTGAGTGTTTCAAACCTACTTGGATCGGTTTGTAGTTGTGTTCATCGATGATATTTTGGTTTATTCTAAGACAGGATGAGCACGATGAGCATCTTAGGGTTGTTCTGCAGACTCTACACGAGAAACAACTGTATACGAAGTTCTCTAAGTGTAAATTTTGGCTCCGAGAGGTTACCTTCTTGGAGCATGTGGTATCCGCTGAGGGGATTCGAGTGAATCCTCGTAAGATTGAGGCTATGTTAGATTGGAGACAGTCGAAGATGGTATCAAAGATTGGTAGCTTTTTGGGATTGTCAGGATATTACCGTCGATTCGTTAAGAGGTTCTCATTGATCGCAGCTCCATTGACTAAGCTACTGTGTAAGGGAGTTCCTTTTGTTTGGACTGATGCACAGCAAGAGAGCTTTGAGAAGCTCAAGACGATTTTGACACAGGCTCCAGTGTTGATACAACCTGAGTTTGGAAAGGACTTTATGGTATACAGTGATGCGTCACATGTGGGTTTGGGTTGTGTTCTAATGCAAGACGGAAAGGTTGTGGCTTATGCGTCTCGACAGCTCAAGACTCATGAGGTTAACTATCCGACGCATAATTTGGAGCTAGCTATAGTGGTTTTTGCCCTTAAGATTTGGAGGCATTATTTGTACGGTGAGAAGTGTACCATCCATACTGATCACAAGAGCCTCAAGTATGTGCTCACTCAGAATGAGTTAAATCTTAGGCAGCGTTGATGGGTTGAGCTGCTTAAGGATTATGACTGTAGTATTAAGTATCACCCTGGTAAGGCCAACGTGGTGGCTAACGCGTTGAGCCGTAAGGCGGTGGTCGATTTGAAAGTGTTGTTCGCTCGACTGAGTCTCTATGATGATGAGAGTTTGTTGGCTGAGCTTCAGGTGAAACCGACGTGGATTGGATAGATTAAGGATAAGTAGATGAGAGATAAGTCTCTTGAGGTGCGATTTCGACAACTTTAGACTGGGACTACTACGAATTTTGGGCTTAATAGTGATGGGGTTTTGTGCTACCGAGGACGGATTTGTGTGCCTACCGACGAGGACTTGAGACAGTCGATTTTAAGGGAAGCACATAGCAGTATTTATGCTATGCACCCCGGTGAGAGTAAGATGTATAAGGACCTCTGAGAGTTATACTGGTGGCCTAGATTAAAGCGTGAGGTGATCGATCATGTTGCTTGTTGCTTGACTTGCTAGTAGGTTAAGGAAGAGCATCAATTGCCTTTAGGGTTACTACAGCTAGTTCAGATACCGATGTGGAAATGGAAGCGAGTGACAATAGACTTTGTTAGTGGGCTACCCCTAAAACCCACTAAGAAGGATTCCGTATGGGTCATCGTGGATCGATTAACCAAGTTAACTCACTTTATACCTATTAGGATGAATTTCTCCCTACAGAAGCTAGCTAAGTTATACATCTTTGATATAGTGAAATTGCATGGGGTTCATGTGTCGATCATCTCGGATAGGGATCCTCGATTTACTTCTCGATTCTGGCAGAATCTTCACGAAGCTTTGGGTTAACGACTTGGCTTCAGTACTGCCTTTCATCCTTAGACAGACTGTCAGTCGGAGAGGGTGATTCAGGTGTTACAAGATATGTTGAGGAACTATGTGATAGAGTTCCGAGGCAGTTGGGAGGAGTACCTGCCGTTAGCTGAGTTCGCTTACAACAACAGCTATCAGTCTAGTATACAGATGGTACCTTACGAGGCACTATATGATCGTAAGTGTCGCACTCCACTATGCTGGACTGAGTTAGGTGAGCAACGTGTACTGGGTCTAAAGCTAGTATTAGAAATTGAGGATAAGGTTCATTTGATTCGAGAGCGTTTGAAAGCGGCTTATGATAGGCAGAAGTCTTATGCTGATCTGAAGAGGAAGGACATTGAGTATTTTGTGGGGGACATGGTCTTTCTTAAGGTCTCGCCATGGAAGAAAGTTCTAAGGTTTGGTCGCAAGAGTAAGCTGAGTCCTCGGTTTATTGGGCCATACCGGATTCTGAGGCAAGTAGGGCCAGTCGCGTATTAGTTAGAACTACCTCCATAGTTAGACCATATTCATGATGTATTTCATGTCTCGATGTTGAGACATTACCACTCTGATCCCACGCATATGGTGCATGTGGAAGATATTGAGGTTATACCAGATCTGACGTTTGAGGAGGAGCCAGTTCAGATTTTGGATCGCGACGTCAAGGTTTTGCGGAGGAAATCTATACTCTTAGTAAAGGTGCTGTGGCGGAACCATAGCACTGAGGAGGCTACTTGAGAGCTAGAGGATACGATGCAGCAACAGTATCCTCATCTCTTCTGATCAGGTAAATTTCGAGGGTAGAGTTGTAACGCCCCAAACTTTTAATTTTCGACTTTTATGAATTTGTGGCTTGAAATTTTCTGGATGTGTTTCTGCATTAATTTGACATGGTTATGTGCCTTAGGGAGTGTTGGCAAGGTTCCAAGTTCAAGCCTTGGGTTAGGTGAAATTTTGAGTTTTTATTAACTAAAGCCTAACCCTAGATTAGTTGGCTTAAAAGAATTTATATGTAAAAGAATGACAGAATGGGCCTACTGGTCTGGTGGTTAAGTGGTGAGGGATTATGCTTAAGGTCTTGGGTTCGAGTCTGAAAAAAGGTAATATTTTTGCTAACTTAGGTGTGTGAGAGTTTGAAAGGAAAAGGGATGCTGATAGTGGTTTAGGGTTTTGGGGAGAGATATTCAAATTTGTGCTATTTCCTTTTTAAAAAAATTTTCCTTCTTTTTTCTTTTTCCCCTTGGGCGTGAGTTTTGGTTTCTGCAGTTTCCTCTTCTTTTTCTCACCTTGTTCGCTGTCAAAATCTGTTCTTGCTGTCCCTACTCTTTATTGTTCGTGATCAAATCATGTTCGTTCGCTTCGGTGGTTTTTTTCCGGTTTGGTAAGCAATCTCTCTCTTTTGGTGCTAGTATTAAATAAGTAGGATGTTAACGAAGAATCGTTTCACTATTATTTAGGAGGAGATCTAGATGCTAGAAATTAGTGATTCGACGTTTAAATAGAGTTGTGCTCGATTTTGAGAGTGGTAAGTCAATTTTGTGATATCGAGATTTAGTTATTAAGACTTGATTTTGGGTTCTAAAGTGGAATTATTCTGATTATTAGGTTCTGGAAGTGCTCAAGAGTGTTTAGGCTTCAATCAGAACCAGGTGTGTACCCCAATCGCTCTGAAATCGCGTTTTGGGGAAAGCCGAAAATGAAACTGTCGACACTACACGGGCGTATGGACTGCCCATGTGGAGGCCGTATGCGAGACACGACCGTATGGTCAACAAACTGGGCCATGCACACACCACACGAGCGCAACGGACACAGGCGTGTGAGGCTGGCTAGGCCGTATGAGAGGCACGGGCTGGGCCGAATGGGCTGTGCAGGCCACACAAGCGTGTGAGCCCACGTGGGTAAAACCATAAGGGCGTGTGAGGATTTGGGCCAGACAGTGTGATCCACACAGGCAAGGCCAAGTTGGGCTGTATGGGCCATACAAGCATGTGGGCCCACACGGGCAAACCATATGGGCGTGTTAGCCCATTTTATCGAATTGTTCTAAAAGGTTGCATAGGTCACCCAAGTCGACTGTGACCTGTTATAGGGTTGGTAAGGTTATCTTAGACCCCGTTCTGTGTTCTAATTATATGAGATAGCATGTGATATTAGCATGTGTATTGACTTTGTTCTGTATATGATTGTTTATATGTTCTATTATTCTGCATTAACGCATGTAATGATATTTATGTTGCATTGTATTGGGGTGGGATTGATATTGAAGAGAAGGAAGACTGAAAGGCTTTTTAGCCGTTTATCTGGCAGTCACGCTGCAATTATTTATTATATGCCGTTTCATGGTACCACACGATGTGTTGGATTGGATGGGTTGATTTTATCACCATATTTGATGTGTAGGGCTGGGTGGGTCGATTTTATCCCCACAGGGTGTGTAGGGTGGATAGAGATGGTGTGCAGGGTTGGTGGATGTACTATTCTTAACTGACACACATGTATGACTGTATGGGCTAAAGCCCGAACATATATCTAATTCTGTTCTGAGTGGGCTAAAGCCTACACCGTATCTGTTAAGGGCCCAGGCCCGAATGATGACTTATTGACTGAAGTTTGATATATGCATGCTTTACAGTGGGGATTTACACACTGAGTTTGCGAAAACTCACTGATAAATGATAAATTATACATATTTATACATATTTTTACCTCATGTTTAGCCTTTATTTTGGATGAATTATTATCAAATTAGTGAGAATTGGTGCTCTTAATCTTTCTTTTTCATATCTTATACTCAGGAGAGCATAAGGAAGAGAAAAGAACGGAAAATGGACCGAAAACAGAGAAAATGGGCCAAAATGTGTAATCGACACAGCCCAATGAGTCACCACACAGCTGTGGCACACGGCCGTGCCACACGAAGACCACACGGTCCAGCCCCCGACAAGCACCGCCAGGGCACACGGCCGTGCCACCTAAACAGTCCCGAATACGGCCTCTTGTCGTAATCACACGGGTGTGGCACACGGGCGTGTTCTAGTCGTAAGGAAGAGGAATTTCACTCGGATTTAGATACTTAGGGGCTAAGAAAGCCATTCTAAACTCTATATAAAGACCCCAAGAGGCAACTCTAAAGATATATTCTCTTCTCTCAAGAAAGAGTGCCATAATTCTGCTAACACAAGGAGTGAAAGCAAGGGATTACTCCAAGGGAAGCCGATTGATTCATCCCAGAAGCCAGAATTCTACATCAAGACAGAGGATCTCCCTAAATTCCTTCAGGGGTTTTTGGGTTCTTTATGTTTTGTTATCTTAATACTTCTGAGATGTTTTCTTTCTTTATTATGAACTAAACCCCTCAAATACTTGAGGGGGATGAAACCTAAGACAGATCTTGTTATTATTTATTCTTGAATTATACGATAAATACTTAAATTGTTCTTAATTATGTGTTCTTCATTCTTGATTTAATAATCCTAGGTATTACTTCAAGAACTTGATGTGCTTAGGTAGAGGAGCAAAAGTCCCTGTTTTAAGAGTAGATCTACCATAATTAAGCAGAGTTGCATGCAACCCTAGACATAGGGCGACATAAATCTGTCGGATTAGGGTCAAACCTAATAGGGGGAACCATAGATCGAATTAATGCAACCTAGGGTGTTAATTAATAAAGAAACTTTAGTTAACAACTTAGGCCTAGTTGCTTTTCGCCTTGAAGATGGGTTTAGCATAGATTAGGGATCTCTACGGATCAAGTCAAGTGAATAAATCGTCTAGTTCAAGAAGTCAATAACAAGTGAAGTTTAGGTGGATTCTCCCTTAAGTATTGCTCATATCAATCAGCTTTTCCCTAAAGTTTTCCCCAATTTACTTTTTGTGCACTTTAGTTAGTTTTAGAATTAGTTCCAATCAATCCTCTTTTATTTTTTGGCTAGATAATAGAAAGGAAGTAAGTATTAGTACTTTTGGTTCCCTTGAGTATGATAACTCGGTCTTGCCACTAAACTATACTACTGTTCGATAGGTGCGCTTGCCTTTAATATCATGATATTAGTTAGTTTTGGTGTGCTCAGTTTTATAAATTTTATTACTTAATATCGCGAGTCGTTATCAAGTTTTTGGTGCTGTTGCCGGGGAACTGAAATATTAAGAAAACTCGATTTTTATTACTTTAGCCATTATTATTTATTTATTTATTTATTTTCAGTTTTAATTTCTTTACTTTTTATTTTTTTTTTACATTTTTGAATTTTCTTTGCTTTTTCTTTTTAGGTATTTTTAGTTTATGACTAGAAACAACCCAACATGACCACTGCTTTTTGACGAAGATCTAGAAGCGACAGTTCGCAGAAATCGCAGAGAAATTAGACGCAGTTTACATTATCCAGAACAAGAACCTGAGCAAGAGCCAGAACCTACAGAAGAGATGGACGCGAATCAAAACGTTCCACCACCTCCAGCACTACTAGCAGAACCAGTAAACCAGGATGAAGCTCCTCGTACTATGTATGATTATGCTAAACCTAGTTTGATTGGTACCCAAACTAGCATTATTCGACCTGCTATTGCTGCTAATAACTTTGAATTAAAGCCTAACACTATTCAGATGATACAGCAATTTGTGCAGTTTGATGGTTTGCAGGATGAAGATCCCAATTCGCATCTAGTAAATTTCTTGGAATTTTATGATACCTTTAAAATAAATGGCATTTCTGACGATGCCATTTGCTTAAGGCTATTTCTATTCTCTTTGAGAAATAAAGCCAAACAGTGGTTAAATTCTTTACCACGAGGCTCAATCCTCACATGGGAACAGATGACCAAAAAATTTTTACTTAAATATTTTCCTCCAACTAAAACAGCTAAATTGCGAAACGATATTTCTTCCTTTGTACAGATGGATTTAGAAACACCTTATGATGCCTAGGAGAGATACAAAGATCTTTTAAGAAGGTGCCCTCATCATGGTCTACTTTTGTGGCTACAAGTTCAAACCTTTCACAACGGTTTGAACCCATCAACCAGATAAATGATCGATGCAGCCGCAGGAGGAACAATTAACAACAAAACACCTGAAGCAGCTTATGAATTTATCGAAAAGATGTCACTGAATAACTATCAGTGGCAAGTCATGAGGACAAAGCCGACGAAAGCTGCAGGAGTTTTTAACATTGATGTTGTTACTATGCTTACTAACCAAGTAGAACTTCTAAATGAAAAGTTTGATAATTTTGTTAGTTTTACGCAGGCACAACCAGTAATGCAATGCGACGCGACCTAAGGAAACACGTTCAATCCAGATTTTGCATCCTATGTACATAGCATGGAAACTGAACAAGCCAACTATATGAGTAACAATTCTAAATCTCAAAATAACCCTTATAGTAATACTTACAATACAGGTTGGAGAAATCACCCAAATTTTTTATGGGGAGGACAAAGAAATCAAAGACAACAGCCTCCTCCAGGATTTCAGCAGCCACCACTGCAATAAGAGAAGAAGCCGAATCTTGAAGAGATGTTTACCAAATTTATGGCCGCTTCAGAAACTCGTTTTCAAAACACTGACACAGCACTAAAGAATCAACAAGCATCAATTCAAGGGCTTGAAAACCAAATCGGTCAACTTGCGAAATTGATTTCAGAAAGACCACAAGGTGGATTGCCAAGTAACACTGAGCCAAATCCCAGAGAACATGTCAAAGCGATTACTTTAAGAGATGGAAAGGTCCTAGCTGAGCAAAAAAAAAAGACTATTCCAAAACCTTCGGAAGAAAAGGCAGAGAAACCCAAGGAAAACACTCTGCCAGCACTCAAAGAATACAAACCGCCTGTCCCATATTCGGCAAGATTAAAAAAAGACCGTACAGACGCTCTATTCGGTAAGTTTCTCGAACTTTTTAAACAATTGCACATTAACTTACCTTTTGTTGAAGCAATTTCACAGATGCCAAAGTATGCGAAGTTCCTTAAAGAACTCCTGACAAATAAAAGGAAGTTGGAAGAATTAGCCACAGTGAAACTTAACGAGGAATGCTCAACTATTCTCTAAAATAAACTGCCGGCAAAACTGAAAGATCCAGGGAGTTTTACTATTCCTTGTTTGATTGGTAGTTTACTTATTAATAAAGCATTAGCCGATTTAGGTGCTAGCATTAATCTCATGCCTTACAAAATGTTCAAGCAACTAGGTCTAGGGGAACCCAAGCCCACTAAAATGAGTATTCAATTAGCGGATAGGTCTGTTAAATATCCTAGGGGAACCATTGAAGATGTGCTAGTACAGGTAGATAAATTTATATTCCCTGTTGATTTTGTCGTGCTTGACATGGATGAGGATATTAAGGTACCTTTAATTTTGGGAAGTCCATTATTAGCCACTGCTAGAGCTGTTATTGATGTAGGGGATGGTAAATTAGTGCTTAGAGTTGGTGATGAAGAAGTTGTTTTCAAAATCTATGATGCCATAAGATTTTCTAAAGAACAAGATGATTCCTGTTATTTTGTTGATATTTTTGATCATCTTGTTAAAGATAAATTTCAGGAACTTTCTCTTACAGACACGTTAGAACTGTGTCTTGTTCAAAGTGGGGGGAAGATAAAGCCACCACTGAGATAGAGGAAGTAAGGAAGGAGTTAGAATCTAATGAAATCATCACTAGGCACATAAGTTATGAAAATATAAAGATGAGTGATGAATTAAGACAGAAACCTTCCATTGCTGAACCCCCTAAATTAGAGTTAAAACAACTGTCAGATCATTTAGAATATGCCTTTTTAGGGGAAGAATCAACTTTACCAGTTATTATCGCATCAGATCTGAGCATCGTAGAAAAAGAAGAATTACTCCATGTGTTACAAGAACACAGACGTGCTATAGCTTGGAAAATTTTAGATATCAAGGGAATAAATCCTTCTTTCTGCACCCACAAAATTTTAATGGAAGACGAATTCAAACTATCAGTGCAAGCCCAGAGACGATTGAATCCCAACATGAAGGAAGTTGCAAAGGCCGAGGTAATTAAACTTCTAGATGCAGGTATTATTTATCCTATTTTTGACAGTTCTTGGGTAAGCCCTGTGCAGGTTGTTCCTAAGAAAGGTGGATTGACCGTGATGTCTAATGACAAGGAAGAGTTAATACCGACAAAAACAGTCATAGGATGGAGAGTTTGCATTGATTACAGGAAGCTGAATGACGCCACTCGGAAAGATCATTTTCCTTTACCGTTTATTGATCAAATGTTGGAAAAATTGTCAGGTCACATGTATTATTGTTTCCTGGACGGCCTCTCTGGTTACTTCTAGATCCCGATAGCTCCAGAAGATCAGGAGAAAACGACATTCACATGTCCTTACGGTACGTTTGCTTATCGCAAAATGCCTTCTGGTTTATGTAATGCTCCTGCTACTTTTCAGCGATGCATGCTAGCTATCTTCAATAAATTCGTGGAAGACATCATGGAGGTATTTATGGATGATTTCTCAGTTTTCGGTAATTCTTTCCAACTTTGTCTTAATAATCTAAAATGTGTTTTGATAAGATGTGAAGAGAAAAATTTAGTGCTAAACTGGGAAAAATGCCACTTTATGGTTCAATGGGGTATTGTTTTAGGACATAAAATTTTTAGTAAAGGGATAGAGGTAGATAAAGCAAAAATTGAAACCATTGAAAAATTACCTCCCCCTAACTCAATTAAGGCTATACGAAGCTTTTTAGGACATGCCGGTTTTTATCGCAGATTCATTAATATTTTTCTAAAATAGCTAAGCCTTTAACAAAGTTACTAGAAAAAGATGTACTTTTTAACTTTAACCAAGAATGTTTAGACTCTTTTAACACTCTTAAAGAAAAGTTAGTCAATGCCCCGATTATGATTTCACCTGATTGGAATCTACCTTTTGAACTAATGTGCGATGCAAGTGATTTTGCAGTAGGTGCAGTTTTGGGACAATGAAGAGACAAGCACTTTCAACCGATCTATTATGCTAGCTGAACTTTGACAGCCACTCAAGCAAATTATACTACCACAGAAAAAGAATTACTAGCTGTTATTTTTGCATTTGATAAATTCAGATCTTATTTGATTTTGTAAAAAGTCATTGTTTATACTGACCATTCTGCTCTTTGTTACCTCTTAACTAAAACCGATGCAAAACCTCGATTAATAAGATGGATTCTATTGTTGCAGGAATTTGATTTGGAAATAAAGGACAAGAAAGGAGCTGAAAACTTAGCAGCAGATCACCTTTCAAGGCTAGCAAACACGCAGCCTAGGAACCTTGATAAGATAAACGATTTGTTTCCTGAAGAACAACTCCTAGCCTTAGCAGATGCAACAGTTCCTTGGTTTGCTGATTTTGCAAATTATTTAGCAGCTAACATAACCCCAAAAGGGCTGACCCATCAGCAAAAGGAGCGATTCTTCGCTGATGTGAAAAACTACTTTTAGGAGGATCCTTTCCTTTTTCGAATTTGTGCAGATCAGGTTATTCGAAGATGCGTAGATGAAACAGAAGCGTACCAAATGTTAAATCACTGCCATTCAAGACCCATAGGAGGACATCACAGTGGAGCTAGAATTGCTCATAAGGTACTCGAATTAGGTTTCTATTGGCCTACACTTTTTAGGGATGCCAACAGGTATGTGACCTATTGTGATAAATGTCAGCGAACAGGTAATATCTCTCAACGTAATGAAATGCCTTAGAACTATATACTTTCATGCAAAATATTTGATGTATGGGGTATTGATTTCATGGGTCCATTTCCTACTTCATTTAGGAATAAGTACATACTAGTAGCAGTAGATTACATGTCAAAATGGGTAAAAGCCCAAGCCTTACCTACTAATGATGCTATAATTGTAGTACGATTTTTGAAGAAACTTTTCTCTCGATTTGGAACACCTAAGATAATTATCAGTGACAGAGGCACACATTTTTACAATGCCCAGTTTGAAAGAGTCTTGAAAAGGTATGGAGTACACCATAAAATAGCTACCCCTTATCACCCACAAACCAGTGCTAAGTCGAATTAACAAATAGGGAATTAAAACGCATCCTAGAGAAAACAATAGAAACAAATAGAAAGGATTGGTCAAGGAAAATAGACGATGCTTTATGAGCTTATAGAACTGCCTTTAAAACACCCATAGGTACATCTCCTTATAAGCTTGTCTATGGAAAAAGTTGTCATTTGCCATTTGAACTTGAACATAAAGCATTCTGGGCTATCAAATTTTTAAACCTTAATTTTAAGCTTGCAGGTGAGAAGCGATTAATGCAGTTAAATGAACTTGATGAATGGCATTGCAATGCCTACGAGAGCTCACGACTATATAAGGAAGCCATGAAGCAACATCATGACAAAAGACTGAAACAACCTAAATAATTCAAAACATGTGATCTTGTCTTACTCTACAACTCAAGGTTGAAACTATTTCCTGGAAAACTCTAGTCAAGGTGGTCAGGTCTATTCACTGTTCAAACTGTCTTTCCATACGGCACAATTGAGGTAACTCACCCCAACTTCGGTACGTTCAAGGTAAACGGTCATAGGCTTAAACATTATAGATGTGAGAATGTTAAAGATAAAAGAGAGGAGCTTCAGCTCCACGAAATCCCTCAATGATACATCCAAGCAGAATCGAGCTTAGACTCTAAATAAGCGCTTCTCGGGAGGCAACCTGAGCACTAACTTAGTAATTTTTCATCTATTTTGTTTTTAGTATTTTTCATGCATCACACTAACCCTTTTTAATGCAGAGATTTAGGACCACACGGCCATGCCCATGGGTGTGTCCCAGGCTATGTGAACCCTTTAAACAAAGACACGATCGTGTACTAAGGCTATGTACAAACAGAGCACAAATTTTCCCAAAACATTGGCCACCGATATCACTGCACGGCCGTGCGACATGGCCATGGCAACCTTTCGACTTCAACACGGGCCACCGATATCACTCCACGGCCGTGCAACATGGCCGTGGCAACCTTTCGACTTCAACACGGGCTCATACAACTCTACACGCCGGTGTCCCTAGACCGTGGAAGATACTGTCAAATTACACACGGCCGTGGACCATGTCATACGACCGTGTAAAGCACGAACATGATCGCACAGGCCGTGTATCTAATTACATGACCGTGTGAGTGACGAGGAACCGATCTCCCACGACCATGTACAACATTCCCACGGGCGTGCACTGCGAACCAGGTGCGCCAAAACCTCCAGATTTTGAAAGACACGGGCAAAACACGACTCACACGGGCGTGTGACATGCCCGTGTGACCCAAAAACTATAAACAATGGCCACTATTCATTTCCTTCTTCACTCAAAATCCTAAATTTCTCTCATCCAAACTCTCCCTAACTATCATAAGAACCGCCACAGCATTCAAAACACCACCATACCCAAAATCAGCTGCCCCACGCCCGTGCAAACCCATCTTACGACCAACCCACGACTGTGCAACATCAAATTTGGTTCTATTCTCTTATTTTTCTCCTTTATTTATTTATAGTTCATTTTCATTATTCAATTATGTCATTTTACTTTATTCTAGATGTGTAATCAAGCATGGAATTAGGAAAATTAGGATGAATAATCTAGAATTAGATAGAACACATTAGGATTGCATGCCACTTAATTTCAATTTTTGCTTGCCACTTAGAACTCATTTCCTTTGCCATTTAAATTCATATTTGTTTGACATTTTCTCATAAGATTAGTATATATACCCATACTTCTTAGTTTTGTTACAAGTTTCAACATGATTAGATTCTACTATTTAGGTTCATCCTCATTTTTTTTCTTTCTTATTTTTATTTTTGGGAACATTGTCATTTTAATCTACATTTTAATTATTATCTATCTAGTTTAAATTTAATTTTTAGGACTAATGCTTGTTATTTTTCAGATACTATGTCATCATCACGTGGTAAGAAAGCTGCCGTTCCCGCTTCAAAGAAACGTAAGGGGCCGGGGAGTTCATCATCGGGGCCCACCTTCGAGGTTCGACACCCATTCATCACATTTTTCCAAGCCTCGCAGGAGGAGCATTATCAATTCCTCCAAGCCCGCACTATATCCACGGGCTGCTGCATAGATTGGGCCGGCCTTGAGCAGATACATTTAGTGGACGAGTCCGGGCCCTACTCATGACCGAACCATGGGAGTAGTTCTTCCAGATTATAGAGCTCACCTACTTGGAACTCACCCTTGAGTTCTGCTCCACCTTCCACCTCCAGACGGTGATGACCAAATTTGATGATCCAGGGACGGTCCAGTTCTGTCTGGGAGGACTCGTGTGACACCTCAGCGTGCCAGAGTTCGGCATAGCACTTGGGCTCTACACAGAGCAATTTATGATGGACGAGGACTTCCCCACCCTTTCTCGTCGCATTCACATTCGGCCTATTGACTGTTGGAATGAGATCGCCCTAGGACGTCAAACCTATAACCCCAGTGTCAGCAAGGCGACCGCCCTCGTGCCATCTCTGAGGTACATTCATGCTCTTCTTGCTCACACTCTTACAGGTAGACGAGAGAGCACAGGCGTCGTCAACACTCACGACGTCTATTTTCTGTGGTGCATGGCAAACGGGCAGGTCATCGACTTAGTATACTTCATCACACACGCCATGCAGCATCAGACGGAGAGGCACCGCAGAGGCGTATTATCCATGGGGCCCTACATCACGCGTCTGGCTCGTCACTTTGGGCTCCTCAACACCGCAGCCCAGATATCCTCCTACACCCTGATTGGTCAGATGTCTCCCCAATGCATCGCGACGATGTTACACATGAGGATGATAGAGCGGAGGCCAGGAGGTGCCCCTTTCAATTCCGACTCGTCTAGGAGGGAGAGGACCCAAAGGACATTGCTGATGATGTCCCACCACCACCACCACAGGAGGAGGATGAGCCAGATGTCCCACTACGCCCCAGATGACCCACCCAGACGGCAGCCACACATGCTGACATATCCGAGCGCCTGGATCGTTTTGAGCAGCAGTGCTTCTAGCACCTCGATTATATCGACGCCACCTTAGGCCCAGATATGCCAGCACCTGAGCATCACCCCGCCACCGCGTGATCCATCCGAGGATTAGATCCTCTTATTTTTTTTATCTTTTCTCTTATTCTTATTTTTATCTTTATTTTTATTTTAACACTAATCTTTATTTTTACGTTTTCTTCTAACTTTATTTTCTTTTTTAGGTTTATTTTTATTTTCTTTCATTTTCTCCTTTTTATTATTTGAATATTAATTTTTTTTGTATTTTGTTTTATTTTATTTTCTTTCTTTTCATAACGATCAACCCCTAACGAGTAAATTCTCTTGATCCAAATTCCCCACAACTAATAAATCCTTTTGCAGTTTCAAAGGAGTTTTACAGCTCAAATCTCTATGAAAAGGGAAAACCTTGCCACAACTGCCAACTTTTCCCACCTCTGCCTCACTAATCCATCCAAAGCAGGGAGTTTCATACCTCTCCCTATCTTATGATCTTATGCTTTTATTGCTACTAATAATTATCTTTGTACATTGAGGGCAATGTACATCTTAAGTGTGGGGGGGAACTTACTTTAAATCTTTATATTATATATGAAAACCCTGAAATCTGATGCTTTGTTCTTAATTACATTATCTTTAATCTCCTAGTAGGAATATATTCTGATTGATTTGTAATTTCTATTGATAAGTTGAGAATTAAGACATAGGTGCTTGTACTCTAATTATTCAAACTTTAAAACATTAGGGAATCAAGCATGATAAGTTGAATTTTTTGAGAACCCCATTTTTTTCATAAGTTATTTTCCTTAATTCTAAGTGTTATCTTGAGATTTGAAATTCGCAGGATTAACATCAAAAGCCATAATTCTGGTGAGATTTTTGAGCCTTTTGAGCATACATTTTTTCGTGCTCACTTTTATTATTATTTTGAGCAAGTCAACACTGATTTGTTATTCTAGAACTTGCTTTGATTATACATGTTGAGACTACATCATTGATTTGATATACCGAGATGATAAAGGCACTTAGGATTTAACCCACTTACTCCAGAAAGGCCTACCTCCATAAATTAACCCCTAGTGAACCCCGTTGAGCCTAACAACCCATTCTTTGACTTACCTCCTAATATTAACCTATAACCCATTTTTGTTGAATTCCATTCAATTACTTTGATCCCTATTTTTGTCGAGATTTGAGTTGAACTTATTATCTAGCTTTATTCTCTTTTCCATATTGTAAAGTTATAAAATTTCAATGTAAAATACTTGAATTGTTCTTTTCAGGTTCGGCTAGGACCTTTCCATCTCTTAAAGTAATCGCTTTGACATGTTCTCTGGGATTTGGTTCAGTATTACTTGGTAATCCTCCCTGTGGTCTTTCTGAAATTAATTTTGCAAGTTGACCAATTTGGTTTTCAAGCCCTTGAATTGATGCTTGCTGATTTTCAGTGCCGTTTCAGTGCTTTGAAAACGGGTTTCCGACGCGGCCATGAATTTGGTAAACATCTCTTCAAGATTCGGCTTCTTCTCATGTTGCGGTGGTGATTGCTGAAATCCTGGAGGAGGCTATTGTCTTTGATTTCCTTGTCCTCCCCAAGAAAAATTTGGGTGATTTCTCCAACCTGCATTATAAGTATTACTATAAGGGTTATTTTGAGATCTAGAATTGTTACCCATATAGTTGGCTTGTTCAATTTCCATGCTGTGTCCATAAGATGCGAAATCTGGATTAAACGTGTTTCCTTGAGTCGTGTCGCATTGCATCACTGGTTGTGCCTGCGTAGAACTAACAAAATTATCAAACTTTTTATTCAAAAGTTCTACTTGGTTAGTAAGCATGGCGACAGCATCAATATTATAAACTCATGCGGCTTTTGTTGGCTTTGTCCTCATGACTTGCCACTGATAATTATTCAATGACATCTCTTCAATAAATTCATAAGCTGCTTCAGGTGTTTTATTATTGATCGTCCCTCCTGCGGCTGCATCGATCATTTGTCTAGTTGACGAGTTTAAACCGTTGTGGAAAGTTTGAACTTGTAGCCACAAAGGTAGACCATGATGAGGGCACCTTCTCAGAAGATCTTTATATCTCTCCCATGCATCGTATAGTGTTTCTAAATCCATCTGCACAAAAGAAGAAATATCGTTTCATAATTTGGCTGTTTTAGCTGGAGGAAAATATTTGAGTAAAAATTTTTCGGTCATCTGCTCCCATGTGGTAATTGAGCCTCATGGTAAAGAATTTAACCACTGTTTGGCTTTATTTCTCAAAGAGAATGGAAATAGCCTCAATCGAATGGCATCATCAGTAACGCCATTTATTTTGAAGGTATCAAAAAGTTCCAAAAAATTGGCTATGTGTGAGTTTGGATCTTCGTCCTGTAAACCATCAAACTAAACAATTGCTGTATCATCTGAATAGTGTTAGGCTTTAACTCGAAATTATTAGCAGCAATAGTAGGTCTAAGAATGCTAGTTTGGGTACCAGCCAAACTAGGTTTAGCATAATCATACATAGTGCGAAAAGCTTCTTCTTGATTTGCTTGTGGCGCGACTATTGCGGGAGGTGGTGGAACGTTTTGATTTGCTTCCATCTCTTCTGTAGGTTCTGGCTCTTGCTCCGGTTCTTGTTCTGGATAATGTAGACTGCGTCTAATTTCCCTACGATTTCTGCAAACTGTTGCTTCTAGATCTTCGTCGAAAAGTAGTGGTCTTGTTGGGTTGTTTCTAGTCATAAACTAAAATACCTAAAAGGAAAAAGCAAAGAAAACTCAAAAATTTAAAAGAAAATAAAAATAAAAATAAAAATAAATAAAAACTGAAAATAAAAATAAAATAAAAAATAAATAAAAATATATATTAATGGCTAAAGTAATAGAAATCGAGCTTTCGTAATATTTTAGTTCCCCGGCAACGGCGCCAAAAACTTGATATCGCGTGATATGAAGTAATAAAATTTATAAAGAACTTGTTCAGACCAAAACCAACTAATATCACGACGTTGAGGCAAGCGCACCTGTCGAACAGTAGTATAGCTTAGTGGCAAGACCGAGTTATTATACCCAAGGGAACCAAAAGTACTAGTACTCACTTCTTTCCTATTATCTAGCCTAAAAATAAAAGAGGATTGTTTAAACTAATTTAAAACTAACTAAGAAAGTGTAAAAGTAAATTGAGAAAACTTTTAGGGAAAAGCTGATTTATATGGACAATACTCAAGGGGGAATCCACCTAGACTTCACTTGTTACTATTTTCTTAAACTATATGATTTCTTTACTTGACTTGATCCGTAGAGATCCCTAATTTATGCTAAACCCTCCGTCGAGGCGTAGAGCAACCATATAAGCTCAACATTTCCACATTCAAAACTAAGGATTAATATACTTAGAATATAACTTATCCCCATGCCATTATGCATATTAATACAACTAGATTATAAACATTCAAGCCACATAACATTTAAGGTTCAAAATAATGTATTTCCAAGATAAGCACATATTCTTTAAGACTCCTTACATACATGTCACATGACTGAGTAAAAAACGATTAAAAGACAATTACAAGCAAATAAAATACAACAGAGTAAGCATTACGTATGCATAGTAAGTTCATATGAGCTTAAACAGTAAACTCCATTCAAATCACAAATAACATAATGAATTAACTAATTATACGACTTTCCAATCATCAAGTTTTACATCAGGAAGGTGAGTTCATCAATTACAATCTTATAGTATTTCAGTAGGTACAGTATATTTCCATACAATATCATTCTATCAGAATCATCGAACATATATGCCATCTCATCATTCCAATCACATATAGACATTTTCATATACAATACATATTATCAATAAGATATTTTCCATTTTACGCTAACCATTTAGCCTAATGATTATAATAAATAGATATGGATATGCGGGTAACCACCAAAACACATTAAATAGCTCATTCGAATGATAACTCCAAAACACACCTGAGTACTGAAGTGTCAAGCCCACAGGCATCATATGTCATAAGACATTACATCCTTCCAGAACACACCAGGGTCTCCATAGAGACAATCAGTAATCCTGGTCTCTATAGAGACAAATCTCAATAATCCACAACAAATGCTGGATGCTGGTTTAAACAGTGAATTCTCCATACATCAGTATCACTCCATACCATCACCCGTATAGCACGGAAATAACCCTATTTTCATGCCAATTGTATCCAATCATTTCTTATGTTCATTCGAGCATATTTAATACATTAATTCATTTTTTTTACAATTTAGTTCGTTTCTCACTTTTTTATACCAATTTGCATACAATTCAAATCACATTCAAGGTATATAAATTCATAATTTAAACACATACATTACATTAACATATATAACTATATCATATGAACTTACCTGCAAAAATTGCTAACGAGTTGAAATGTAGGGACTAATAAACAATTTTCCTTTTCCTCTATTATCTACTGGTTGATTCAAATCTTGATCTATATGGTAATTCATTTCAATTAATCAGTTTAAGATGTCTTATAGCATATTATTTCACGCAAATAACAGTTCAATTTCATTTTGAAATTTTTCTGAAGTTTTACATTTTATTCAATTTAGTCCCTAAAACCAAAACAATCATAACTTTCACATTTAAGCCCCGTTTTTCAATCCGATTTCAGTCACATCCTTCTACAACCCTTTAATATCTATATTTATAGAAATTTCATGCGAATTTTGAATTATTTTCATTTTAATCCCTATACTCAAAACTAACAAATTTAACATTATAAATTAGTCCCTAATCACATCTAAGCTTACAATCAAACCATTTAACACCAAAAGCTTCAAAAATAATCAATGGAAACATTTCAAAACTTTAACAATTTTACAAATTAATCATCGGGTTAACTAAATCAAGCTCCCGAGACCTCAAAAATATGAAAATTAAAAGAAAGGGACTTAATTGATAAAAATTATTAAAGCTATCAAAAACATATCAACAAGTCCTCAAACAAAAACTTTCATTGGAATTCGCTCAACTAAACTGGATTTATTATTCATATAAACAACAATTCGAAACCACAATCTGTTCTAAAACCATAATTTATACGTTAATCAATTTCAACCACTCAACGTAAAAAACAAGCATTTTTCTATATATATGTCGCTTCTTCTTCATCATTTCCTAGCGTTACACCATTAAGCCAGCAGAAGTAAAATATATGGGTATGATGGAGAACTCTGCAACAATTATGGCCCCATTACTCCTTCCAAATACAGTAAAATCAGTACTCATTTACGCCGACAAATCCCTCTTGAACTTAGCCGGAAAATACAAACTCCTCAAACTAATACGTTATCTCATCGTCACTTCTTTTCTTTTCTTTCTACGCTTGTTTCTTTCTTTTTTCCCTTCTAATTATTTACATTCCTTAAAATCCGACGATGGGTACACGTTTAAGCCGACCCAAAGCAGTTACATCGCCGATTCCGGGATCGGCGACTCGGGGATCGGTCGGTTGCTTTGGCAGTTACTGGTTAGCGTTAATGACATTCCGGTTAGCTCGACCAAGTATGGGATCGTTCGATCTTTAGCGGAAAGGCTTATAGAAGGGAATAATAGGGAAGACGTTGAAGCTTTACGTGAAGTGAACCGGAGGGCTTTGTCGGCGGCTTTTTCGAGGACTATTTGCCGGGTTGAAGCTACGTTGATTGAAATGGGGACCGGATCGGGTCAGTTTCGGTTGGATCGAGTTTTCCGGACGGTTCGGGATGGAGTGTGGAGCGGGAGGGTGAGGGAGGATGTGAGTAGCCGTTTGGGGAATTCGGCGGAGAAGTTGGCGGCTGAGCTGGTTTGGTTAACGCAGAAATTGGTTGGTTGTGGATTTGAGGAAGAGGCTATTGAGAGATGGGCGTCGGCTTCGAATTTGGCTCAGCTTTCGATTGTGGCTGAAAACCGGGTTCAAGGTTCCCTCGTTAAGGTTTCAGGTACGTTCGTTTCTCCCATTACTATTTTCAAACTTAGTAAGATTTAACTCAATCGAATATTATTGTCAATGTAAAAGAATTTTATTTGGAACATGTTGAAGTATATGCTGAAGTTTATTATTATTTTTATTTATAAATTAGAATTTTATTTATAAATTAAGAAAGAATTGTAGGTAATTTTAAGTGTTAACCTAGGAAGCACGGACACGGCTTATCTCTCGTCGTACCGGTGTCGTACGCGTGTCTGACACGACACTCGTCGGACACGCCCGGATACATATGGGACACACTGAAATATGTCAAAAAAAAAATGGGAAATGGTTCCCACACAGTGAAGATGAATAGAGGTGTCGGATTGAAAAACCCGAGTTGAAAGTGAAAGGAGAAGCAGAGTTTTGGGCTATTTGCAATTTGATTTAAAATATTGGGTTGGATATTAAGTATTTTAACATAAAAATATATATAAAAATATTTTTTTATTGCCATATTTTGCCGTATCCGTGTCCTTATTTTTTGAAAATTGCCGTGTTCCCGTGTCCGTATTGTGTCGTACCCGTATTGCGTGTCCGTGTCCATGCTTCATAGGTGTTAACTCAAAAAAGTATATACAAATATGTATAATCATTTTTTTTTTGCAGCATTCTTATTCAGGCAAATGAAGGATATAGGTTTGGAAGAGACTGAAGGAGGCACCAAAGAGAGGTTGAGGCAAACAAAGATGAAGATGCTAATTACATGGCTGCCGTTGCTGTGCAGAGGTAACAATGGCACCGACATACCGGTGTTGAGCCTAAGTGAAAGAGCCGAGCTCGAGAAGATATTGGAAGACGCCATCGACATGTTACAACACGAGGAGCAAGAGCAAGTGCTTTCACTTTGGCTTCACCATTTCACGTATTGCCCATCCTCCGACTGGCCTAATCTCCATGCTTCGTACGCTCGCTGGTGCACCACTTCTCGGAAACTCTTTTTTTCCTCCATTAAAGATGTAAAGTAGATATAATTTTGGTTGTGAACCTATTAAATGGTGTAATTCATATGTTCTTAAAGGAGAAATGAGAAAAAAAAATCTTGGTACAGCTTTATTTCCTGCATTATATTACTATTAGTCTCTTTAGGTTTATTTCATACGTTAAAATGCTGTAACAGCTTCACCAACCAAGCTTTAAAAACACTCTCACATAAACAAAGTGCAATATATGTTTAGAAATGGATTTTTAGACCGAGTCCTCATTAAATCTTTGGCGGATCAAATGTTGAGCCCCTTCAACCAGTCTCTTCACTACTTCTCCAGCAGGAAGAATCTCCTTGATTAGACCGACACTTTGGCCTGCATAAAGTGCCATGTTTTCGATCTCACCTGTTGTTGTTGGATTGGGATCCGAAGCAGAAAAGCGTTGGATTTCAGTTTCCTGTTGAAGAACATTTAGAAACTAAAAGCTTAGAATTCATTCAGAAAACTATCATTCCAATGTTATCCGGATTTGAATAGAGTATTTAGATTCTGACCATGCCATGTATTAGTGATCGACCGATGACAGGCTGATTACTTTCGTTTTCATGAGCAGGAAGGGATTTCCAGTCACAGACGAACGGTGTTCGCAGGACACGCTGCGGTGCCCCGGGCCAGAGTGCTCTGCCGAAGATATCGGTATACTCAGTTTCATCGTGTTCGATCAGTTTCTGTTTGTATGTTGGGTGAGCATAGCTTTCTTGAGTTGCAAGAAACCTGCAAATGTCTTGTACAATCATGTTCAAGCAAGAGCAGAAGTCCAGTGATGGCTTGACAAATCTATGAACGAACTGCGAACTATAGCAAACCATTACATTCCATTTTAAAACATGCAAAAATATATATATATATAGAACACCAAGAGATGAGATGATTTTATATGCATGAATGAGGTAATAAAATCTGAGCACCAAATGAAAGCCAAATCTTGAGATTATAATACGATGGTTCAAACCTGGTTCCCATGCAAATGCCTTTAGCACCAAGAGCCAAGGCAGCGACGTAACCACGAGCATCTACAATGCCCCCAGCAGCAATTACCGGAATATCATGATCAGCCACCGCATCAACCACTCGTGGCAATAATGAAATTAGACCATCCTGAAAATGGTAAAAACATCAACCTTTTTACCCCTAACTTTCAGTGTTGCAAAGTTTTTATGGTATTGAGGAACAGATAAACAGGGTTATGAATTTTGGAAAGTAAGAAGCTCCGGTATATTGATTATACAGTTGAAACCTTGCAATGTAATAGAGCTTAAGAAATGCTCAAACCTGTCCAATTACGTGTCCTCCAGCTTCATAGCCTTGAACGATAATCGCATCTACACCCGCATCAATTACTTTTTTTGCTTCTTCAAGACTCCCAACCTTCAATGTAGTTATATTTAGCTCATGAGATAGTCTATGAGGAAGCAAAATTAGGGACTAAACACACACACACACACACATATATATATATATATAGGTTTTTTTATTAAAATAACTCAAATAATTTAATTAAGTACCAAAAAATAATTCCAAAAATATATATTTAAAATTTAAAAAAATAATTTTAAAATAATATTTAAAATTTTAAAAAATATATATTATAAAACATTTCAAATATAAAACATTTCAAGTTTTTTAAAATTAATAATTAAAAATAAATAAAATAAATAAACAAAATAAAATAAGAAAAAAATATAAAACTTAAAAAAAGAAAAAAAATAAAAGAATAGGAAAAAAGTTAAAAAAAAGTACAAAAAGAAAAGCATGGTGTCAGGATGGGAAGTCTGGTGGCCATTTAAATTGGCTCTACCAGAAAATGAAAAATTATTTTTAAGGTCCTTATTTTTTCAAAAATTATAGTATTTCCTTTGTATTTATACAGGTAACGCTATTCAACATGGCTCCACCAAAAAAATTAATTTTTTTATCCTCCTTGCTGACGTGGCATGTTGGCGGCGACAAATAATTTGGCTCCACCAACTTTTACTGTAAATTTAGAGTCATTTTCGTGTTTAATTAAAAAAGTGAGTCATTTTGGTACTTAATTAAATTATTTAAATTATTTTGATAAAAAAAAAGCCATATATATATATTTGGGTGAGTGTTGTATTCATATCCAATACATGTATATTCTTTTTCTTGTATTTAAAGGTCCTCGTAGGATCATTCCTCATAACCATGTTCTAATGTAAGTGTCAGACACAAAGTCTTAGACTGAAATACAGAGTCATAGTAACCTAGATTTACATAAAGGCAACAATATGTCTGATAAGAAAAGGTTCTTGGTCAGCCATATATACGTGTCCGACCCTTATCAGAGTAACATAGAACATAACCATGTTTACCAATGGAACAAAAGGGTGAAGCATGATACTCACTTGAGGAACAACCATGATCCCTGCATTATGAGCTTCTAAAACAAGCTCCTTTGAGCATTCACCCCACGCTACTTGCAGAACAGCCACCTTTTCTTCCAATATAGCCTTTATGTTCTCCTTGTGAGGGAATGGCAAAAGAACACCAACCCCAAAGGGTTTATCAGTTAGCTCTCGTGTCTTCCTTATCAGCTCCTTTAGCTGCTCCGGTGAATCCTACAAACACCATAACCAAACAGCTTAAACCAGCTTAAAACATCTAAAACAAACTGAAATAGAGCCTTAAATTTCATTTACTCATTGTGTCAAACAAGTTACGGACACTAGTAACCAATAGTAAATACAAACTCAAAATTGAAGACCCTATTGGCTCAACCATAAAGAAAGAAAAAAAACTGGGAATTTTTTAGTACCCAATCAGGAGCATGAAGAAGGCCAAGGGCACCAGCGTTTGCAACAGCAGCTACGAGCTCAGGTCCAGCAATATCATGGCCCATAGGCGCTAAAACTATTCCATAATCAAAACCCAGAATTCCTTTCCACCCCATCTCGATCCCCCTCTTTGGTTTGGTGTGACTGATATTTTGATCGTGGAAGAAAGTGAATGTTTATATAAAGAGAGACCAAAGCTTTGATGTCGTAGATAAGTTCGAGGTTGAGAATTGGAGAAGAAAGCAATACTCAATAATCTTTAGTCAGTAAACACCGAACTGTATTTGGATTTTTGTTTACTTTTACAGAATCAGTTAAAGTTATAGCTTCGGTTTCGTTTTCTCTTCAGAAACAAACGAATGAACAGAGAGGATAGCTAATGCCATACGTTTTGTCCTCTTTGGTATATAAAAATATCAATAATAGAGGTGTGAGATACAGTTTGGACAAAACGTTAGCGAGGACGTTGTGAACCGCAAGAGTGAGTGTTTTTGTTGGTATAATTGTTTTTTATTTATTTAAAACAGGTCAACTTTTATAAAAAGTTCCCTATACTATTTGGGGATTTGGTTTCTCTATTATTATAATTTTATACGAGTTTTCTATGTTATAATTTGATCATTTCTACTTTTCGAATAGAAGTTTTTTTTTTGACTTATTCTAAAGGCATATGATAACTTGACATATATATCTTGATATTTTTATAAATTAAAATATTATAGAGGCCTTTATATTAATAGTTTGATCGCATTTTACCTTTCTACTAAAAAATGAGTAAATTAGTTCCTACATGTTAAATCAAAAAGAAAAATGATCATTCTATTAAAAATCGGTCCTTGTATGTCAGCAAGATATACATGTGGCATGCCTTGTATGTCAATTATACCAGTTTTTAACAGTACAAATAAATAAAATTTGTAACAGAAAGGACCAATATGCTCTTTAAACTAATGTATAAAGGCTAATTTACCTATTTTTAAAGCTATTGTATATAGTATACAGTTAAGACAATTTGAACTTATTGAAAATTATTATTTTATTATCTTCATTGTTAAAATACTAAATTTTTAGCACTTGTCGGGAAGAGTTGCTGTAAAATTAACTAGAACTATATTTTTTTATTGTTTAATTAAAACAAATAATTAATATCGGATCTATTTCAACTTTTATTACCATCAACCTTCATTATTAAGGTTTTGCATGTTATAGAGAGGTGGTTGTTATACACCTGTAACAACTTACTGATATAAAGTTATAAATGTTGTAAACCTACCATAAAATTCATATCGTGAATTTTCATCAAATAAAAAAAGTGAAAATTATGTTAAAAAAGAAAGAAAGTGGGAATCAAATTAATTAAATTAAAATATCTATAGTAAGTGCATTAATGCATGCATTATTGCTTTTATGGATATATTATTTTATGCTATTTCACATGATTAATTATGAAGCTTATAAATCTAATAAGTTCAAACAAAATCAATATGAGTTGTCAAATTAAATTGATTAATTTATCATGAGTTATTGAATTCAGAGTAATCAATTTATAAGTTTACGCTGTTCTAAATTCATAATAGAAATGTAAAATATTTAATTATGGAACTTAATAGTTTATTAAATTGATATCTTTAATTCCACTTATCGAAAGTTATTTTCATTTAAAAAAATATGATTAATAGATTTTTTTCATGTGAAAATTATTTAATAAATTTATTTAAAAGGATGGATTAAACTTAATACGGATGGAGGAGGGTCACCGGATGTCTCTAACGCTTGTATCCAAGGAGTGTTTAGGGACTCTTATGCAAATTGGTTATTTGGATATTCAATGGTAGTTGGTAAGGATTCAATCTTTAGAATTGAGGCAAGAGTAGTGTTAGAAGGATAAGGGTTTTAGATAAATTGATGTGGAGTGTAACAATGCCCTTCTAGTGAAAAACTATTCTAGCCAGTAAAGCTGCTAGTAGTAGAATGGTGGAACAATGACTTATCGATTTGTTACTAAATTGAAATGGAAAGTCTTTTTTCGTCATATCCCGAGATCTCAAAACGAAGTTGCAAATCAAATGAAAAAATGTGTATTTAATGGTGACGTGGAACTTGTAACACCCCTAACCTAGATCCATAGTCGGAACAGGATTACGGAGTATTACCGGAAATTTCAGAACAAATAACAGACATATCATATCAAAATACAGTGTTCACATAGTATTCATAACGATATTAATCATATAGTCCCTTATGAGAGCCCTCGAGGCTCAAAATATGCCTTTGGATTGAGTCGGGACTAATCTGAAAGCTCGGGAAATTTTTCACGAAATTTTGAAAATTTCTTAGGTACAAGGCACACACGCCCGTATAGTTAAACTGTGTGGCTCACACGGCCAAATGACACACCTGTGTCTTAGGCCGTGTGATACCTAAGTAGGGCACATGCCCGTGTCCCTAACTCGTGTAACTCTCTGACTTGTCCTTTATTAAGTACAGGGGTCACACTGCTAAGTCACACGCCCGTGTGCTAAGCCATGTTCTTCACACGACTGAGACACACACCCATGTGTCTACCCGTGTAGACAAAATAAGGATATTTTTCCAAGCTTTATTTCTCACCCATTTGGTCTTTTTTCTACACCAACACTTAAACATGTTCAAGAACTAATTCAAGACATTTAACCAAGCCTTAAATAAGTCTTGTATGTGATATATCATATAGTTAAGTATCGAAACTTAGTATCCAACCATTCATACATATAGGTATATTCATCATTTTCATGCCATCCTTATTTATCATTTTATGCCTATAACATCTCAGTATCTGTTCATTTCATACCTCTATCAATCATGTTAATACCATAAATATATATATACATATATATATATAACTTAAAAACTTACCAAATACAAGCCATGCCAATGGCTAGTTACAATTCAAACATTTATAAGTCAACATTGGCAAATCAACCTGTACATGTCATTATATCCGTAATTCATTTACCATTTATATAAAAAAGGGGCCAATTGATAGTGTGAGTGATCTCCGCTAAGCTTCCCAACCTACAAGCTTCCGAATTACATTCATTTATATTCACAATAAACATGTAAAGCATATTCAATCAATTTGATCACGAGCTCTAGCACACATCCTCATCACCTTTGTTAGTCTTATAGTTCATATAAATATTAAGAACATATATGGGCTCAACACTCATTGGATTTCACATTATGTGTTCAACCGATCTTGGTCTAAATTAATAATTTCATTCAATTTATTTAGACAATAAGATAATTCATTTTGCTCAATTTGGCCTTTTTTTATATTTTTACAAAATTGCCCCTAAACTTTTACTTTTATTTAATTTAGTCACTGTGCTTAAAACATGCAAATTAGCCATTTTTGATGTAGACCCTTGCTAGCTAAATATTCATATTTATATTTTCCTCCTCCTCTCCATTTCACATCTTTAATGTATATATAATTCCACTATTTACTTATATGTTCATATCAAGCTGTCTACTTAAGTCATAGTCACTAAATTATTTATATCTTGAGCTAAAAAATTCGAAATTAAGATCCGATTAATGTTTCTGAAACTAGACTCAAATATATTTCTACTATAAAATTTTTAGAGTTTATAGTTTAGCCAATAAGTACAGTAAAATTTTCAAATTTATCCCTAATCTGATGTTTAACAACTTCGACCTTTCCTTACTAAAAATTAATTATCTCTTAGCAAAGAATTTGGATGATGTTTCCGTTTGTTTCTATTGAAAATAGACTCATCAAGAATTTAAAAATATAAATTTAAGCCCTTAATTATTTTTTTCCAATTTTTGATGGTTTTCCAAAGTCAGAACAGGGGAACCAGAAATCATTCTGACCTTGTGTCATAAAATTTATTATAACTCATAATTTACAATTCTATTGCTTACAGCGCTTCTTCTATGAAAAACTAGACTTAATAATATTTAAATTTCATAATTTATTCATTCTATAATTAAATTTTCACAATTTATGGTGATTTTTCAAATTTAGACTACTACTGCTGTCTAAAACTGTTTTAGTGCAAAGTGTTAATTACCAAGTTTATAACACCCTTATTTCCTTTCTCTACAATATTTCCCATCACTTTCTCTTATTTCTCTTCACTAACATATCAAGAACATAGAACCTTACATAAGGAAACTCTATATTAACATCATTTCCATGCTTTTTCAATAATATCAACTTAAAAATATATTGAAATCTTGATATTCTACCTTGTCCTATTGATTTCAATCTTTAACTTGATTTTCTCTTTCCTCCAGCTTCTATTTCTTGAATCTAACTTGATATTCTAGCTCCCCATAGTCTCCTTAATATTTTTCCCTCTTGGTAGCTATGGAAATTCTTTTGATTTCTAAGTGAAAATGGTGGATTTTTTGTGAAAGGACGAAATTGTAAAGCAAAAAAGTTTCTTTCTTTCTTTTCTCTTCATACGTTGAATGCATGGAATGGTGGATGGTGGTTCTTCATCTTTCTTTCCACATATATATACACTAAATAGAATAATAATAAAATAATAAAATATCATTAAAAATCAAATCAAAATATTTATAAACTAATATTTATTTATTTATTCAATCAAAAATATCACCAACATCATCATTGCCTTCTAGATTTCTCTCTCCTTCTAATTGACCATTTTGCACTTTATGATCTTTTAAAATTCCATAATTGAATCATCGCTTAATTTGGAAAAATTGCAATTTAGTCCCTAATAATTCTTCACCTATTCAATTTGGTCCTGATTCATCCATTTTCCTTAGTTTCTAGATCATTCCACCCTTAAAATATTTTCACTTTTGGTCCTTCAACTTTTTCATAACTTTTTCATATTTACACTTTAACCCCTCAAATTTAGAGTATTTACTCTTGGGTAACAAAACTTTTCTCACTTTTATAATTTAGTCCTTTCTTGAATTAATATATAATATATCATAATATATTTCCTAATGTTGACATAACTCAAAATTTCCCTTTTTGTCACTTTATTTCCTTACTTTACTATATCAAAGATAATATCTTTACTTTCCTCCAATAATAATTTTCGGGGTATTACAGAACTAATCTCCTTTGAAGAACCACCAATTTCAGTGCGCAATTTGTTGTTGGTGAATGGAATTAATATTACATAAGTTAATTATGTACTTTTTAATGTAATCACCTAAGGTTGTTTTTTTCTAAAAAAATTATAATTTTACTTAAAATTTTAGACAATGTATTGTTATAGAAAATTAATTTAACAAAGAATGTGTTTCGTAACTATAATTTTTTGGGTTATAAATGAAAAATTGTTATAAATTATTAAAATAAAACATGAGGCAAATGGTTAAGCAAATGCACCAAAGGCCCAAAATCGAGTCTATAGGAGTTTTAAGGATTAAAGTCTGTTGCTGATGAGAGGTCAACTCCATTGAAAAATGTTTGCAAGGTATTATTAGATAGGGGTATTCATCTTACTCAAAAATGTCATATATGCTATAAGGCATGAGTTTAAATCTCATTAAGCATAAATACGATATTTTTGAATGAGTGATTATGCGCAACGAAACACTCTCACTCTGTGAATGTGTCAATGACATCTTTTCAAGCACTTGAAACAATACTAACCTGTTAAAAAATTTTCAAAAATCTTTCGGGGAGTAGTCCTTCCCTCAATAAGTGTTATACATTTTCAAATTTATACATTTTCTTCTATCTAGCCTTTTGATTTATATATTTTCAATTCCAACTTTATCATCATTTTATTTGCTTTGATTGTTGTAGTTGTTGATTTTTTTAATTTTCTTATTTAAAAAAAAAATTAATAGGCTAATTAGGCAGGTGGTTGAATTGGTTCAACCATTAGCTTGGTATAAGTCGATATTGATCAATATGAGTCGAAATACATTAAAATTTTGATAAAACAAAATATGAACTACTTAATACCGGTTTAAAATCGAAATGGTACAACCAATATTAATACAATACCGACAATTGGTTGAATTCAAACGCATGTTTTATGACTAATAGGATTGGGCTAATTTAATTACAAGCCGAACCTTGGAGCTGTTTTCATGAATTGGGTTTCAACTTTCAAACCCAATTAAAGAAGAATTAATATGATATTTCTTTATCGATGGAATTAATATTTGATATTTCATGACACTATAAACAAATATTTAAGTTCAATAAAATAAACATTTACAGAAAAAAAATAAAAGAAAAGAGGAAAATTGTTTGATACTGAAAATTTTAAATTTTATATATAGGGTTATGTACTAATAAAAAAAAAATAAGTACTAAAAAATAATTATTTGATACGATAATAATGGATTTTTTAGTTTCATGAATGAAGTTAGTAATAATTATTGGATAAATGCTCTCAATCAAGTAAAACTTCAATTTAGTAATACCTGACTCAAATAATTAATCAACTTTATTGAGCTTTATATTTTGATTACATATTTTAACTATTTTTATATAATTAAATTATATTATTAACTATGAGCTTAATCATCAAGTTGAGCTCAAGTTTGAATACATGAGTTTAATCAAGTTTAATTATTTAAGTTCGAGCTTCAGTACAAAAATTGATAAACGAGCGTAATCGAGCCCAAACTCAAATAACTCAATTATATCTCAAGCTTAAAAGTAAATATTTAATTGAGCTCTAAATTTCTAGTCAAACTCAAGCTCGAGCTTACCAATATTTGGGGTGTTCAATTATACCCTAAGTTGAAATAATAAAAATCTAAATCAATCAGATGTAATAAATTGAGAAATCTAGGACCGTGAAAGTAAAAGTGAATGGAGGGTGTGTTTGGATAAGTGGTGCATTTACTTATGGTTAGTGTAAAAACAACGATGACAATAAAATTAGATACTGTAACGATATTATAGCGTGGGACAAAAAATAAACTAAATGTACCGCACCCACATTTAATTGTCCATTCAAATTCACCTGAAATATTATTTAATTTATGTCTCAACATGCAAATAAACAAACATTTTTATATTTTAAGATAATCCCATTCTTGGAGACAAAGAAATCCAAACTTCACGTCTTTCAAAGAAAAAGGAGTCACCATCTTAGAATACACAAATTACAATTACTTTTTTCATGTGTTTGGTTCTTATCATTTTCAGTTGTACCCAGGAGAAACTAAAAGGTTAAATTCTGATATTAGTCCCTATACTTTATAAAAGTTGTGGATTTAGTCCATATATTTTAATTTGATCAATTTCAGTCTATGTACTTTTTGAATTGGTCAATTTCAGTCCTTATACTTTTTTGAATTTTGAAATTTTAATCCTAGCCCAAACAACAATAGTTAAAATTGTTCAGTTAAATTCAATTACTAGACCTATACTATGTATATAGTTTTAGATTTAGTCAATATTCTCTAGTTGTGTCATTCCAAGTTCCTATACTTTTCAAATTTTGAGATTTCAGTCTTGGCACAAAAGATTATCGTTAACCTATTAATTGGATTTTTAGTGAATAGTATGTGGAAATAACAAACTGACATGGCATTACACATATGGTAATATGTTTTTTTGCATCATATTTTAAAAATAGCAAAACTTAATTGAATGAATTTAACAATTATTGTTTGGTGAGGACAGTAGTTTTAAATTTTGAAAAATATAGAGACTAAAAATGACCAAATTAAATTATAGTGACTAAAT
Organism: Gossypium stocksii; assembly: GCA_020496765.1. NCBI lineage: Eukaryota > Viridiplantae > Streptophyta > Magnoliopsida > Malvales > Malvaceae > Gossypium > Gossypium stocksii. The sequence continues at coordinate 102,777,342 of CM035631.1, forward strand.
CCATAATTTTTTGTAAAATATAGGGACTAATAACAAAATTTAACCAAACTAAAACTATGAACAAAAAAAAATTTTAATGTGTTTACTAAGATGTGAGACACTGATATAACAATTCTCAATACGTGTTGTTAGAAATTTTGATTATCTTGTCCCATTTCATGTTCGAAAAGCAGTTTAAACAAATTAGTTTAATGCGGTTAAAGATATTGTGTTGGCATATTTAACCTTTAAATTTATGTGTTTTAATATTGTTATGTAGCAAATGAAGAAGCTATTCATGCATCATCATCATCATCATCATCATCATCATCATCTTCATCATCATCATCATCATCATCATCATCTACTCATGTAGCTTGAAGAAAGAGATAGTTTTGAAATGTTTGAGATGCTACGTTGGTCCTTATCCTTATTTTATAAGAGTATTTGGTGGATGTGTAGGAAGATAGGTAATAAAGGTTTTTACGAGATAATTGCTCGAGATAACTCGTGAGATAATTTCAGCTTTTAAATTAGAGATTTAAGCTTATTAAAATATTGTTGGAGAAACTCTTGAAACAACCTATAAATAGGTAGTTTAGTCACGCCTGTCAACAGATTTTGGAGTGTCTTTTGTAAACAAGTATTTGGAAAGTGATTTATAACCATTTGAGTTCGACTTTGGGACTACAATTATCCATTGTGAGAGGGTAAATTAAGCTCAAGTATCTAATAAATTCAGCAAAATAATTCTCTGAGTGAAGCTCTACAAAGTAAGATTGGTGAACTCGAATTGCATTAACAAATATTGTATGTTAATTCTCTCCTTACTTTGCTTATTTCTTTACTTTGCTTTAAAGTTGTTTCGTCCAAATTGTTCTATCCCGACTTGTGTTTCAACATCAATTAGAACAATACATTAGAACAAGTGTAAGCGGAAGGTTTTTTTCACTTGTATGTAGAAATAGAAAGGTTAAAATAGGTCCTAAGTCCCTATATTTTTTGTATATTTTAAATTTTGTTTCTCTACTTTTATTTTCAAGAATTTAGTTCTTTTACTTTTCATATTTCAAAATTTAGGTTCAATTATTAACAACTTAAAAATTCTTCTGCTGAATTCAATGGCGTGACATTTTGAAATAAAATAATACTAATTTGGCAACCATGTAACAAAAAAGGCATTGTAATGAACATGAATTTAACAGGAGAATTCAAATGAGGTTAACAATTGAACTTATATTTTTAAATTTGAAAAGTAGAAGAATTAAATTCCTTAAAACAAAAATAGGAAACTAAATTCTAAAAGTGTGAAGAACATATGAACTTATAGCATATAAGAAAACCTATCCCAAAAAAAAGTTAACAGTAAAGACCAATAACGTGCAATAAAAATAGAATAATACGTACTTACACTCTAATATCATATTAAGCATCAAATTTAATATTGTTAGTTTCAATTTTATCTACTAACTACAACACTAGTTGTAACTTGAGGAATAGCTGGGAGTACGATAAAACTTATCTTGACTGACATATTTTTACATAAATTGTTTGTACCTTTAATTGTTGAAGTTTGTTAATAGCCCATAAGTGATGGTTAAACGTGCCCGAATCAAACTAAGCAATGATCAAATTGAAGACTTTCAGTATAATCCAAGATTCCTAAAATAGATGTTTAGATCTTCAAGGAGTTTGATCTAAGAAAGATCTAATTCGAGTATCAGGGTGATATCGCTATTTGATGAGTAAGTAAGATTTAAATCATAGTTTGTGCTCGTTCAACATAATGAATTAACTTTTTAGATAAGATCTCGTAGATATAAAAAAATTTTAAATTATATAAAAAGACTTTTGATATTTGTTTTCATTTTTATTATTAATGGTCACTTTATCCAATTAAAATTTTACAAATATATATAAACTAATATTATAGCCAAAAATCAATGAAATAAGATTTAATTTTTTTCTGAACAATCTCATTATAGGTTCTGATTATATCTGTTCTTTTTTACACAATACTTAGAACTATCAATAATCCCTTCTCAACCTATAAATAAAAAAGTAATGTATTTAAGTATATTTAAATTTACGTCTTTCTACATTAATAACAATTAAAATAAGAGTGAATTGAATGGTTGGAAATGACTGAAGTTTAATAATTCACATGTCGTTTAGATGCTAACATAATAATGAGTTGATTATGTAAGTTATTGTCGGTATAAATTGGTGGACATACAAGTTTGACCTTTGTTTGAAAAGCAAGTCACAATTATCTTAATTAGCTAATTGAAAAGACAATGGATTGATTTGTCTAATAATATAATATTAAAAAACAAAAAAGTGATCATACTTTATCCAATCTTCTTTTGTAGGCTATTGAGCATGTTTTGTACGGACTATGAAATTCATGCATCAATCCAAAAAAGCCTATGACTTTCATTTTATCTTTTTTGAAAAGTGAAGGGTTGAGAGTCCTCTTGATGTCGATCATGAAAATCCCTTTAGAACCAATTTCATCATTCATTTAAAATTTTTTTTTAAATATAATTATATGATTTTAATTTTACTATTACGATACTCAATTTTATTGCCACGAGTCAATTTCACTGCTCAAGTAAAGGGAGCCTCAAATATTATACAAATACAAAATATGGTATTATATTAAATAAGTTTAGAAACGATACTATCACACTAGACCTGTTTTGAAGGGTTTAAGTAAAAATATCGGTTTAAAAAATAGGTTTGGATAGAAAATAAAGTTCGTTTAAAAAATAAGTCTGGTCTTGGGTAAGATTTTTTTGATTTAAGCCCGACACAAATATACAAAATAAAAAGTGTTATTTTTTTATTATTACTGTTTTCTTTATTTTTTTTGTTTTGTTGTTATTTTCTTATTATTTTTCATTATTTTACTATCATTTCACTATTATGTTACTACTATTTTTTGGACTCGGGCCTAACAAACGAGTTTAAAATTTTAGTTGAACCTAGCCCGACCCATGAGCACCTCTATATGACAAACAATATGTATAAATAAAAGTCAAATATGATTCAAATAAGTATCAAAATATATGATATTAATTATTAACTTATGAAATTTTTTAAAAAATTATAATAATGAAAATATATTAATATAATATGAATATAACAACCATTACTATAGTTACGATTTTTTTATGTCTTGTTTTTAACTTCCATAATAACTTTTACTAAATCGGTTCACTATTTCTTGGCTCAAATGTTAGTAAAACAATTAAAATTTTATATAAAATATATTTTATCAAATAAAAATAATATTTAATAAATAGAATTATATTTCTAAATTTTATTAACTCTATTATTTAAATCTCACTAATTAATATTATTAATATAATATAATTTAAAATTTTTAAATAATATGATAATCTCTAAAATGTTAACATCTTATAAGTAAAATTATTATAAAGAGGGATGGTATATAATTAGATTAATCCCTCTTGGTCCTATAATAGTACATCAAATTGTCAAATAAACATGTTTTGATAGGTTGAAAAGGCAACAACAAAAGGGGTCCAATTGATTGGCTACATGTATCAATTGAATTTGTTTTCTTTTTGGTTGATTTGTCAATTGACAACACAAACTACCAATTAATAATAGTTAACATATAACCTTTTATTTTTATGTTTAAAGGAACTCAATTATAATTTTTCACCACAATTGTAGTGTATTAATAATCACAAATAATACCACTGAAATCTTCGCTTAATAACAAATTAAATTTTTGAATATTTTGTGATTCAAATCCTACAATATAGATATACGTGGGGCGTACTTCGTATTTTCAGTTGAATAGACGACAACGTTACAATAGGAAGTTTTTCGACGTTGCGATATGGTGACATGATCCCCATATAAATTGGGTTTCTTCTCTCAGTTAAACTCTGTTATCTTTTCTTAGTTAAATTTTGATTACTCCAGAGATATTTTGATGAGAGTTTTTATAGTAACTATAGAGAGAATTTATACTCTTTTGAGAGAACTCTATAAGAGTTGCGATTTTGTTTTCGGGGTTTGAGTTTGTACGTTTAGTACATTTAAGTTTATTTTTTCCATATTGTACTCTCGTACCCGAAGCTAAATTTGTTCTTGTTTTTTTTTTACTTTTTGAAGGTTTTCCACATAAAATATTTGTGTGCCCAATTTTCTTTTCTCTTTTTCGTTCTTATTCGTCGTTTATATAGATCAATCCCCAATAACATTTGTGATCATATTTATAATAATTTTATGTTATTAGAATCATTATTATTATTATTATTATTATTATTATTATTATTATTATTTAGAAAACTAGCTACGTAAAGGAAAGTATAACCCCTAGAAAAAATAACATGAGTTTTTGAGTAAATTATGTAATTTGATGGACCCTCAACTATTTGAGTGTGGCGTCCTTTTTGTGTTTAACTTTAGAATGCATGCCTTGTCGGTCCATGACAAGTTTCATGCCAAAAGATTAGGCTATTTATCTTTTAAAAAATGTTGGCTTCATTTGGCTATATCTCACCAAAAACTTGTGTGATGGACCCTTGGATAATATATGTTGTCATTACAAAATAATTGGGAGGGACATTTCAGCTGAATTTTCCTCACCTACTTTTGTTTCATTTTTGTGTTGACAAGAAATTAAAAGTTTAACTGATTGAGTTTAGCTCGGCTGCTATTAGTATTATTGTCAGTATAGGAGGACGTGAGTTTGAGCGTGTTGAAGTAACTTTATCTCTTTATTTAAGGGTTGAAGAGGGATTATAGGTAATTTTAAGCATTTTATTATAATATAAAATAAAATTTTCAAAATTTTTTCAACTTCTAATCTTATTATTAATACTTATTCAAGGGTTATAGTAGAGGCTGAAATTGAATTGTGAAATTTTGGGAGCCAAAACAGAAATTTTATCATTTATTAATTATAACAGTGTAAATTTTAAGGGTCTAAAACGCAATATCACCAAATAAGAGGCATCAAGACCACTGCCCGGCTGTGCAACTCATGCATTTATTTTTGGGTATTATTCGTAAATTCTTTTTTGGTGAACTAACTATCAGTAAATTTATTTTTTGGTCACTCAATTATGAAAGTTATAAAATAGTCAACAAACTATTTAATTTTGTCTTTTTTGGCCATTAGTTGGCTAACGGTAGCAGCTTTTAAAATTGGCATAATAGCAACTTTAACCTTTAACATTTATACATTGTGTCAATTTAGTCTTGATTCTTAAAAATCTATCCTCGACATTTACACATTTGTAATTTGGTCTTTGTTGCAATTTTTTTTTTGTGACCATTTCACCTAAAAGCTAAATAAATAAATTTATCAACTAATGTTGATTGAAAAATATACAAAATAATGAAAATACCCAAAAATCCAAGATAATAGTTTTCATATTTTCTCATTCTTTTAAAATTAACTCTCAATGTCACAAAGAAAAGCAAAACTGAAAAAAAAGACCAAATTACACAACGTTTAAAGGTTGAGGGCTAAACTTTTTTAGAATTAAGACTAAACTGACAATTTATAAGTGTTGAGAATTAAAGTTGCTTTTATATTAATTTTAAAAGTTGTCACCATTAGTTACTTAGTAGATAAAATTGAATAGTTAGGTGACAATTTTGTAACTTTTCATATTTGGATGACCAAAAAAAAAAAACTAATAGTTGAGTTACAACTACTGTAGTTTACCAATTATTTTAACAAAATAGATCACAAAAATTGATATAATATAATACAAAGTTTATAGGTATTTGATTCGAATCTCATTTTAGTAAATATAATAAATTAATTAGATTAAACTCGAATTGTTACCATTTTTTAGTATATGGCATTTCTGTTTAGTGTAGGGGTGAGCAAAACTTGATTCAATTTAAAAAAAAAAAATTGAGTTAATCTAGTTGAGTTATTCAAATATTCGTGTAACGCCCCAAAAGTTGATTGTTTGATTAAGAAATATTAGCATAATTAAATCATTGTATCTGTGGCTATGTGTTCTGCTGACATGTTCGAGGTCAGGAGTTTAATTCGTGTTTTTAGAAAGTTTTGTTATTTCTTTTAACATAACATTTATCCTTGAATAGTTAATTTAAGTTTAATTCTGTGCAAAACTATAACAAGAATTTGCTTGTTGGATTGATGGTTAAGTTTTTGTATTCTCTTTAATTTTGTGTTCGAATCTCGACATGTGCGTTAGGAAATATCTTTTATTATTGACAGAAATTTGACTGGTGGTTTTAACCATTAAAATTAACGTTCATTCCCTTATTTTCCTTTTTATTTTGTTGTTTTGTTTTTCCCATTCCTCTTTCTTATTTTTTTTGGTTTTTGGTTCTTTCCTTCTCGCCGGTTACCATTAAATCCTCTACAGTGTATTCAGGTGAGTACGTTCGTCGTATTGTTGATTGATAGTTTTGTGAATCTCGTTGAGAATTTTTTAAAAACGTCGGGTTCGTTCTATGGAAATGACTTTGTTTTTGTTGAGTTGAATTCTTGTGATCAAGCGAATTTTGGCTTCTTTATCTTAAGCGTGGGTGTCGGAAGTAACGATCCTAACAGGTTATCTGAGTGGTCACTGTTGATTTGTTGGTAAGCGTTAGTTTCATTGGAAGTGTTACGTTGAGGTTTTCGACATAGTTTAGTATGAGTTAAATTGTGTGAATTACGTCATGGTAGTCGTTTAATTGGTTTTCAGTTGGCTACTTCAGGCTCTAAGATTTCATTGCGTTGCTTCTATGTCAAAACTACATTAGGTGAATACATAAATCCCGACTTTTTGCGAATTTTAGACGTCAAAAAATATGGTTGTCGACGCTACACAGACGTGTACTAGGCTGTATGCATTACATGTTCAAGTGTTAAGCCGTGTGGCAGGCCGTGTGACTCACCTTTGCCATTCAAGACTGTACGGGCCATAGGCACGGGCGTGTGACTACGCCGTTTGACTCATTATTGCTATTAGGGACCACACGGCCCAGAGACACGGGTCTCTATCAAGCCGTGTAGGGCATACAAATGTGTGACAGGCAGTGTAGAGCCATACATGCCAGCTATTTAAGTCGTGTCAAACCACACGGGCGTGTGGGTCAGAAATGGGATTTTTTCCTAAGGTCGTAAGTGTCGTTTGACTCAAACGTAGGCCTTTTGTAGTGTTCGTATGATCTAAATTAGACCGTGTAAGTTGCTATCTAATGATCCGAAACTGAATAGTTGATTAGCTTAACATATATTAAATGCAATGCTTGTTAATGATACTGATCTGTACTATCTGAATATAAACTGTACTTGAATAACTATGTGTACGTTCTTGATTTCTAACATTTATAAATTGCATCTACATTGGATGGAAAGTGTAAATGAGGAAGTGATTTGTTCTGGTTCAGTGGCTAAGCCACAGGCTATTTCTGAATTTGGCGTTTTATCGCAACTTGATCTGGAAGCTAGTCTACAATCATATCGAACGTATCGTACCGACACTATGTGGTGTGTTGGGTTGGATGGGTATTGAATTTTCTTAATGGTGTGTTGGGTTGGTAGAAGATGATGTGTAGCGAATGGGGTAGGAAAACTACATCTGTGTTTAATCTGTTCTGATTTTGATATTGAATTGTTCTATTTTTCATCTGATTTGTTAAGACCATACTGAATATTCGCTGATTCTAATTTCAAACACGAGCTTGGAAATTTACCGTTATATTTTTTATTCTATTTGAATTTACATCTGTAACACCCTGGAATTTAGAGTTGGAAGTTTTGATATATGTGAGTAGGGTCAAAGACTAGATCAGGCAATTGGGTTTGTTGCTGTGTTTTATGTCAGAATGGGCTTGCTGGTCTGGTGGTTTGTTGTGTTAATTTGCCTCTAGGTTCTGGGTTCAAATCTTTGTGTGTGTTTGTGTGAGTAATTTTATTTTAGATTTTTTTTAGTTGCTAAAATATTTATTATTTTTAACTATTTTAATTTATTTTTATTTTGAAAATAGAAAAAAATCCCAAAAAGAAAAAAAGAGTTGTATGTTCTTCCCCCCTTTTTCATTTTGTTCTTTGTGACTTTTCAATTTTCTTTCTTCCTAAAAAGAAAATATTCAATTTCTTTTTATTCTTTTCTTCTTTCATTTTATCGTTGTTTTTGGTTGTCAATGGAGTTTTGTTCTCGGGTGTTTGGTCAATTAGAAAAGAAGAAGGTAGGTTTTGCTTTTGGGGATTTTGATAATGTCTCTTTTGTTTTCTATTTTGTTATTGAATAAAGTTTTTGTTAATTTGTATGTTAATTAAGGTTTTTGGACCGGTTTCGAGGAACGAATTAAACAATTCTGGTGTTTGCTATTGCGTCTAAGGTGTGTGTTCGGAAACTCTCCCTTTTTGTTATCGAATTTTTTATTTGTTTTCATGAAATTTGACATATTTTTTATGTTTTTGAATTTGACCAATCGAAGTGTTGATTATTGTGGAATTGCTTGAAATTCTCAGTGTTTTTGGTGTGTTTCCGTGTAATTAAGGGCTGGAGATTATTTCAACATCAAAGGCATGTTTTGTAGCCTGTTTCGGTGTGGTTTCATAACCACACGGGTGGCCACACGGGCATGTGCCGCACGCAGGTGGTCCATACGGCCGTGTACAATTGAGAATTTAGGGTTTTCAATGATTTTTGGAACCACACAGCCTGGCCACAAGGGCATGTGTTCTTATATGGGCATGTGAGCTCTCTACACGGTTGTATCTCCCTGCTCTTAATTTTTAGCACTTTTGGATAGTGAGTTACACGGACTATTCATACAGACGTGTCCCCTCCACACGAGTGTGTAAACCCTTACACGACCTGGGCACTTCCACAAGGCCGGGGTACATGGCCTTATGTCGCCAATTTTTGTACTGTGTCTGTTTTTGTTCAGATTATGATTCTGTGTGTTCTGACCCTCGGCTAGGTTTTAGTAAGGGTGGTCGGGGCTTTGTTTCATCTTAGACTTATGCGTTATTCGCGACCATAGCACTAATTAAGTGATTCGATTAAGTATTAATTGATGTTATATTATATCTGATTCTAATTTCAGGTATTTGAATGTGTGCATTTCTGATTTTGTATTCTGTTTCTGTAAGTTTGTCTTCGAATGATGTGCAGTATGCATTTACATTAGTCTTTTTAAGTTAGGTAGTGAAGAGAAGGAAGGTTGTTTCTGATCTGGTAGTTTCACTGCAATTTATCGGTACAACCGTTTACCGTAATGCACTGTATTGCATATACGCCAGCCTTTCTGCGTATAATTATCTGAGTGGCTTAGTCCACATACATGGTGTGTAGGGTTGGATGGGCCTTTCGAGGTCTTATGTGGTGTGTTTGGTTGGATGAGCTTAAACAACCCTTTTGGGGTGTGACTGGGGGATGGATAGGAGTTTTGACTGGATAGGTGGGTTTCCTTTCTACTTAACTGCATTCATGGGCATAGGGTTAAGTGACTGGGTGTAGGTTCATTTATCGGTATTCTATCTGATTGACTTAACATGTGTGACTGATTTTGCGTATACTGAGATTAGCATAATGACTTTTTGGAACATTGTGTTTGTGATGATAAATGTTTTGGGCACCGACCCGTTGACATGTTATTGGTTAAGTTTCTGTCTCTGATGTGGTGTGCTTGTTTGTTACATTCTGTTGGGACATTGACCTTAAATTACCTTCTGTTTCTGTATATCTCTATAAGTTTGTCTCGCTATCGAACTACTATCTAGAATTCTCTTCTACAAATTTGTTGTTAATCGTTTCGGACTCACACTGAGATCGTGTAGCTCACTCCTTTTAGTTTATCCCTTTGTAGGTACCCTCGTTTTCTGTAGTTGGGCTTGGTACATCAGAGGTCTTAGACAGCCACGTTTTAGAATCAACTATGAAAGTATTTTCATAAATTCCACATACAAATAATGATTTGAATTGTAAGTTTTATTTTGAATATTGTGGTATCAATTTTGGGTTTTATGCACGTAAGCATTTTTTGGACTGAAATTTTTGTAATTATCGAGATTTTACAACGAAAAGTTTTATGTAACTTAAATAACATTTGTTTTCTAGTTGGTTAAAATAAAAATTTACCTACGATCACTTCAGTGATCAATGTAACCTCTGATATTCGACTTAAACTTCTAAGCCAGATTTTAGGGCGTTACATTTAGTGGTATTAGATTTAGGTTTGCAAAAACTCAGCCTGTGTTTTTAAGTATTTGTGTGCCTGCGTGTTTGTTTTTTAAAAAAAGTTCTGATAAACCGTACCACAGTATTTTAAAATTATGTGTGTTTCACTTATTTTAAAGAGATAAAATATCTAAGACTCTGATGCTGGTCCAAGGTGAAAATTTGAAACTGTAAGATTAGAAATGTAGATTTTTAAATTTATTTTTTGTTCGTTTTCTGAAAATGTAGATACTCTAAGTTAGTTACAAGACCGATTTGGATTCTGATTGTAAGCATGATCGTGAGGGTCAATCTGTGAGACTCTCGAAAAGTCATTTGTTTCTTCGAGATATGAGTTTGTTCAGAAGTCTGAAGTCAATACAATTTCACTAGCTTTGAGTAGCGATAACCTAGAGATTAGTACTGAGGTGTTGACTCGGGTGGTAAGAGAAGTGTTAGAGAAAGTCTTCGAAGCTAATTTAGAGAGTAATAGAGAGTTAGTTCAAGATAGGTATGTGGATTGTGGGAAGAAAATAGATCGTAGTCCTTTGAGGTTGGATGTAACACCCCTAACCCGTATCCATCGCGGGAATAGTGTCAAGAGGTATTACTGGAGTTTACATAACCATTTCAGATAAATCGAGTCAATTACTATTCACTTTTCAAGATTAATCATATTGTCTCTTAAAATGGACCCTCGAGGCCCAAAATATGCATTAAAATCAATTAGGGACTAAATTGATATCTCGGGGAATTTTGCACAAAATCCCAAAAAATTTTCTCACTATTAAGAGTCACATGCCCGTGTGGTATGGGACACGCCCGTGTCCTTAACCCGTGTAACTCTCTGACTTACAACCTATGAAGAAATTAGGGTCACACGGCCAAGGCACATGCCAGTGTCACTAGGCTGTGTAGTTAATTTAATTTTCAAAAATAGGTGCAGATTTCACACGGCTGTATCACACTCCCGTGCTTCCAGGCCGTATACCTCACATGGCTCAGACACACGCCCGTGTTGAGCCAATGTGCTCAATACAAGGCATTCTGTTTCTCAAATTTCAGGATGCAGGGGACACATGACCTTGACACACGCCCGTGTATCAACTCGTGTGTCACACATGGCCTAGACACACGCCCGTATGTCTACCCGTGTGGACAAAGTAATGTTATTTTCCAAGCCTTATTTCTCACCCATTTTCATCCAACTCCTGCACCAAACATTTCCAATAGTAACCAACCAATTTCATCATTCAATATGTCATATTTTCACATGCACACTTAGTACAAATCTTACCTCTTTAAATCTACATGTTTAATCTCAACAATTCAATCATTCTCAAGCATACATATAAACTCTAATTTATTTTATAACATACCAAAAATTAAGTTATCGCTAGCTCTTCCAATAATTAGGTTACATTCATCTATTTCGAAATATATATATGCGTTAACCTTACTAGCCTATACATGTCATTATAACCTTAATTCATTTACCATATATACTGAAACAGACCGGTGGATAGTGTGAGTGACCTCCGTCAAGCTTCCAATCCAACGAGCTTCTGAATCACTAATGAACAGGGAAAAATAAAACAGATTAAGCATATAATGCTTAGTAAGTTCGTATAGCATGGTATTTAACTTATCATTTATTCTATTTCAAGGTAAACATATAAGGCATGTTCAACCACTTTGATCTCAAGCCCTACACATATCCTCATTGCCCTTGTTAATAATATATTCCATAATAACATCAAGAAACATACATAGGCTCAACAATAACCAGATTTCCATAGTCATATGCTTTCTACACCACGTATTCTTATAACTCATATACAAATTGTTGCAGGCCAATTTTGGCCTACCTCAAATCCAAACCACAACCCATTTAAACCTCAAGTCCAATCAGCCCAACACCAAACAAACAACCCAACACCCAATACCAGACCCAAACCCGAATGGCCTATTTACATAAAACCCAACAACAGCCCAATTAACCCATTACAACCCAAAACCAAAATCAGAAAAAAGACAAAACAAAAAACCCCAAAGCTAGCCACCTAACCCTAGCCCCTATGTTCGGCGCCGCAACCACCCTCTGCCACTGCCACCATAGTCTGCTGCCCACTTGCCCATCGCCGGTCACGTCTCCACCGCCACTGTCTCCATCAGCAAGTTGCACCTGCAAACAATAATGAAGAAATGACAGTAAAGAAATAATAGAAAATAGCATGTAAAAGGGTTATAAAAACCCAAATCAAATTTTTTGTGAGGGTCCGCCATTTTTCATCAATAAAAAATGAGATTTTTACTCAAATAAACACAGCAAAGGCATAGATTAACACCAAAATAGTGAAGAATAACAAAGATATCGAAAACAACAGTCAATAGGAAGGTGATTTCATCGTCTTCTTATTTTTTTTATTTTTAAATCTTTTTTCTACATATATTCATTTATTTAAATATATATATAAATATAAAGTAAAAAAAGAAGAAGAAAAATTACCTTTTTTATTTTTCAGCCACCGTGTACGGTGGCTGGCGGTGGTCACTGGCAACGGCAGACGCAGCAGCGCGGTGGCCCTCCGGCCGAACTCTGGAATCGGGTCCAGAGAGCTCTCCCCCCTCCCTCTTTTTTTTTTTCTCCCCAAATGTTGAAAATGAATTTTTTTTGAAAAATTTTGGCCTTTTATAGCCCCCAAAACGACGTCGTTTTGGGGTTGGCCATTAACACCCAAAACGACGTCGTTTTGAGCATAACCCAATCCGTCCGACCCGACCCGTCTCAGGATCTGCGTGTTTTTAGAAAAGGGAGAATTTACGAGCTTGGTCCTTCCGCTTTTTCAAGCTTTTGCAATTAAGTCTTTTATATTTTTAATTTGGCCCTAAAATTTGTCGCGCTTTTCAATTTAGTCCCGCTGATGCGCCACATTTTAAAAAGGGAGAAATATTGCGCTTTTGGTCCCTCCATTATGTTCGCGCATATAAATAGGTCCTTTTCTTTTCTTTTTATTTTAAATTTGCCCTAAAACTCCGTTTTTATTTTGATTTGGTCCTTTTTTTTATTTCCATTTCTTTATTATCAAATTAATTATTTTTAATATTGTTATTATTATGATTATTATTATATTTACTATTATTTATACTATTATTATTATTATTATTATTATTACTAGTATATATTTTTATTATATATGTATATATATACCTTTTATGTATAGTATTATTTTTAATATCATTATATTAATTATTATATTTACTATTTTAATATATTATTATTTATTTTGTTTTCCCTATATTATTATTATATCACATTTTCTCTTTGAATATTATTCTTATTATTATTATTATTATCATTATCATTATTATATTCTATTTATTATCATTTTATGTACATATGGCTTATATTATTATTATTATTATTATTATTATTATTATTATTATTATTATTATTATTATATCTATCTTTACCACTATTATGTTTGTTATTAATATTAGTATTATTATTTACTACTATTATTATTTATTATTTTATATTATTATTATATTATATTTAGTATTGTTTTAATATTATATTATGCTTACTATCATATCTATTATTTTCACTATTATAATTCATTACTTCATTTTTGATATTATTTCATTATGTTTGTTTTTCATATTTCCTTATTATTATTACTAGTATCGTCATTATTATCATCGTTATTAACACCTATATATACGTATATTTTGTTATTTTCTATATTACGAATATATTATTTTTTCTTATTATGTTTCTAATATATTATTTTTACCATTTTCTTTTATTTTAAATATTGTTATATTATGATTCTAATATTCTAATATTTCATGTTAATATTTTTCATTAATTATATCATTGTTTGCATCGCTTATTTATTTATGAATTCTTACTTTAAAAATATTTTTCATGTTTTTAATTAATTTCAATAAATAAGGCAACGTAACGATTTAACATTAAGTCATTGATTTCATCGCTATGTTGGGTGAAATTCGTCGGCTCGTGTTAAAAACGGGACGTCCTTCTAAAAAACCAAAAACATAAGATTTCTCATTTCTTTCAATCGGATCACGATTAAATATCAAATTGAACTCGTATTTTTGAAAATCAAGACAACATGTGTTTAATAAGATACCAATTTTGGGCGTCACGAGGGTGCTAATACCTTCCTCATGCGTAACCGACTCCTGAATCCTATTTTTCTCTGAATTTTGACGTAGACCTAAATTCGGCCTTCTTTTATCAAGAAAATAATTTTTTTCTGTTAAAAAGAGGATTTATTAGGTGTCCGATCACACCTAGCAAAAAGGATCGGTGGCGACTCTCCTTTTCTTTAAAACCGAAATTTGATTTTCAAATTTTCAAATAATCACCTTAATTAGCGACCAAAGCAAATTTTATGTCGCTACACAAATCATATTCATGTATTTTCAGGTACATTTTCATAACAGTTCATATTGAGTTCAGAGTGCTTCATGTTAGAACTTTGCTCATTTAATCATTTGAAGCATCAATGTCACATGGATAGTACACTCAAGGTGTACAATTCTATAATCACAAATGACCATATTCATCAATAAAATTCTATGTTTATGTATCATCAATTCATATTTCCATATATCATATATTATCATTTTCATGTACTTCCTACAGATACTTGTAATAATTCATTTCATTATTCATATCTTCTCATATTTGGATTTTTACCCATTGAATTTGTTCAAAATATCAATAGATACACAGGTAGTACACTCGAGGTGTACAAATCTATTCTCATAAATGAATATATTCATCAATCAATTTCCATGTTCACATATCATAATTTCATACTTCTATATTTCATAATATATCATTTTCATGTACTTCAAGCTGGTACATGTAAAAACCCATTTCATTTCATGTTAGGATTTTATCCGTTGAATTATTGAAAATTATCGATGGATACTCAGGTAGTACACACAAAGTGTACAAATCAGTAAATACATCCATTCACGTTCAAGGGTACCCATTAGGTAACATAATCAGAAAGCACACTCTCTCGAGCCACGTATCACATGTAGCTTTTCAAGAATAAATTATTCTAAGATTCACTAATCATTTCCAAATATTTACCTGTTGAATTTATTGGAATTTTGAAGGATACCTTGTAGTACACTTAAAGTGTACAAATTCACAATTCGTCAATTCATATTCACATTTATCAGAGAGCACACTCCTGAGCCTCATCTCACACACTATGATTACCAATCCAGGCTAAATCCTCAGTGACCTATACTCAAAGAGTTTTGTTAGGATTACCAGTCCAGGCTAAATCCTTTCAGTGACAAATACTCTATAGAACTTGATCTGGATTACCAGTCCAGGCTAAATCCAGACTTAGGCTCAATTAGGATTACCCATCCGGGCTAAATTCATTATATAACATATACATCGGGAGGGCTTATATCAGGATTACCCATCCGGGCTAAATCCCTTTTGCAACACATGCAATATCCCCTTTTCTTTCATTAATTGAATTCCCTTTTTATTCAACCTGGACTTTCTTCTTTTCTCAGTAATATCAAACATTTTATTAGGCAATTGTCTGGTATGTGATCAATCTCATATATTTATGCATTTATGCAATCCAAAATGTTCACTTTCAACTCAGCCATAAAAATAATATTGTTATTTATCACTTATCGGACATTATCGTTTATTTCAGGTAATTTCATTTATAGAGCTTTAACGAGTATGTGATCGTTTCACATATTTATAGCATTTATACAATTTACATACACAATATTCAATTCAAGCATATAAACATATACAATTTAGTTATATGAACTTACCTCAACAAATGTTCGTATATGTAAAATCTACTAATCTGACATTTTCCTCTTTTTCTCGTTTTGACTCCGAATTTGGTCTATCCAGATCTATACAAGTACATTTTACATCAATTTAATACTATTTAAACTCAATTCAGTCCAATTTACATTCTAGGTAAAATTACCATTTTGCCCCTAAACTTTTAATTAATGATGATTTTATTCCTAGGCACGGAAAATGAAATTCATGCAATTAAATCCTTGTTCCAAGCCTAGCTGATTTTTACATGTAACATTTATAGCCCATGTATTTCATAAAAATCATAATTTTTCCATGAATTTCTCATTTTTACATTTAGTTTCTAAATAAGTTTTCATTAAAATTCACTTTGTAAAAGTTGTTTATCTATCAACAACCTTTCATTTTCTGCCATAAATTTCATAATTTCAATATATTCATCCATGATAAAAATTCTATACTTTGATATCTTTTCAAATTGATCCCCAAAATAAATAGATTAAGTTGCCCCGATCTTAAAAATATAAAATTATTAAAAACGAGACTTGAATACTTACCCAATTGAGCCATGAAAGCTTGCTTTCTCTTTCCTATGGTTTCCATGGAGTTTTTGGGGATGAAGATGCTATAAAATGATGATATTTCTATTAATTAATTTATCATCCATTAATTTTTCCACTTTCCAATTTCATCCTTTTCTTTTTTTAATTTTCTATGGATGATTCATCAAAAATATCTACTAACTTTTCTTTAATGGTCTGTTTACCAAATAAGGACCTCTAATTTTGAATTCTATAGCTATTTAATCCATTTAGCTTCTAGAATTCAACTTTTATATTTTATGTAATTCGGTCCTTTCATCGATTAAGCATGTAATCGATAAAATTTCTTTACGAAATTTTCACATAAAATTTCTATCATACCATAGACCAGAAAATAATAATAAAATAATTTTTCTTTCCGGAATCAGATTTGTGGTCCCGAAACCACTATTCTGTTTTTTACCAAAAATGGGCTGTTACATTGGAGCCTTAGTCTGTGAAGCGTATAAGAATGCAGTTGGGTGTTAGTAAAGGTTGTGTGCACGATTCTGGTAATGGGGCGAGTGTATCGGTTTGTGGGCACTGTAAGAAGCACCATTCAGACGACTGTTGGAAGAAGTTGGGAATGTGTCTTAGATGCAGGTCCATGGAGCATTAAATTAGGGAGTGTCAGCAACGACATTGAGACAGTTATGGTTGTAGGTTGGTGTGATTCTTTGTGTTATTTATTTGAATGACGATGATATTTATTTGTTGGATAACGTTTGTGTGTATAATGGATAAATGTATATCTGCTTTAGTGGTTAAATGTTTGGGTATGTGTGCAACATTTTAAGGTCAAAGTATAATATGGTAGAGCTCAGGTTTAGAGTGCGCAACGGGGGCGTAGTAGTAGAGTTTGTGTTAGATAACTGTTCTGTTAGTGTGAAATTTCGGGGACGAAATTTCTTTAAAGAGGGGTGAGTTGTAACACCCCAAAATTTCGGGTTGGAAGTTTTGAGATCTGTAGTTAGGGTTAGTGGCTAGATCGGACAATTGGGTTTGTTGCTGTGTTTTAAGTAAAAATGGGTCTGCTGGTCTGGTTGTTTGTTGTGTGTTAATTTACCTTTAGGTTTTGGGTTCGAATGTTCGTGTGTGTTTATGGAAGTAATTTTATTTTATATTTTCTTTAGTTGCTAAAATATTTATTAGTTTTAGCCATTTTAATTTATTTTTATTTTGAGAATAGAAAAAAAAATCTCAAACTGAAAAAAAAATAGTTGCACGTTCTTCCCTTCTTCTCCATTTTGTTCTCTGTGACTTTTCAGTTTTTTTTCTTCCTAAAAAGAAAATATTTAGTTTCTTTTGATTCTTTGCTTCTTCCAATTTATCGTTGTTGTCAATTATCAAGGGAGTTTTGTTCTCAAGTGTTTGGTAAATAAAAAGAGAAGAAGGTAGGTTTTGCTTTTGAGGATTTTGATAATGTCTCTTTCGTTTACTATTTTGTTATTGAATTGAAGTTTTCGTTAATCTGTATGTTAATTGAGGTTTTTGGATCGGTTTGGAGGAACGAATCAAAAGATTCTGGTGTTTGCTATCGCGTCTAAGGTATGTGTTCGGAAACTCTCCCTTTTTGTTATCGAATTTCTGATTTGTTTCCATAAAATTCGACATATTTCGTGTGTTTTTGAATTTGACCAGTCAAAGTGTTGATTATTGTGGAATTGCTTGAAATTCTTAGTGTTTTTGGTGTATTTCTATGTAATTAAGTGCTAGGGATTGTTTCAACATCAAAGGCACGTTTTGTAGCATGTTTCGATGCAGTTTCGTGACCACATGAGTGGCCACACTAGCGTGTGTTGCACGCAAGCAGTCCACACGGCTATGTGCAATTGAGAATTTAGGGTTTTCGATGATTTTTAGTACCACACGGCCTGGCCATACGGGCATGTGTTCCCACACGGGCGTGTGAGCTTTCCACACGGTCGTGTCTCATTTGCTCTTAATTTTTAGCACTTTTGGATAGTGAGTTACATGGGTTGCTCACACGGGGGTGTGTCCCCTCCACATGAGCATGTGTGGCCTACACGAAGGCGTGTAAACCCCCACACGGCCTGGGCACTTCCACACGAACGTGGCACACGGCATGTGGCCTTATGTCGCCAATTTTTGTACTATTTCTGTTTTTTTTTCTGATTATGATTCTATGTGTTTCGGCCTTCAGCTAGGTCTTAGTAAGGGTGGCCGGGACTTTTTTTTTACCTAGACTTGTGCATTATTCGCTACCATAGCGCTAATTAAGCGATTCGATTGAGTGTTAATTGATGTTATGTTGTATGTTATTCTAATTTCGGGCATTTGAATGTGTGCATTTCTAATTTCGTATTCTGTTTTTGTAAGTCTGTCTTTGAATGGTACGCAATATGCATTTGCGTTAGTCTTTTTGGGTTAGGTTGTGAAGGGAAAGAAGACTGTTTCTGATCTGTCAGTTTAACTGCAATTTATCGGTACAGCGGTTTACCGTAATGCATTGTACTGCATATACGCCAACCTTGCTTCGTATTATTATCTGAGTGGCTTAGTCCACATATATGGTGTGTAGCGTTAGAAGGGCCTTTCGAGGTCCTATGTGGCGTGTTTGGTTGAATGAACTTAAACAACTCTTTTGGGGTGTGACTGGGGGACGGATAGGTGTTTTGGTTGGATGGGTTTGTTTCTTTTCTATCTAACTGCATTCATGCGCATAGGGTTAAGTGACTGGGTGTAGGTTCATTTGTTGGTATTTTGTTTGATTAACTTAGTGACTGATTTTGCGTGTATTGAGATGTTAGCGTAATGACTTTTTAGAACACTGTGTTTATGATGATAAATGTTTTGGGCACCGACCCGTTGACAGGTTATTGAACTGCTATGGTGTGCTTGTTTGTTACGTTCTGTTGGGATGTTAACCTCGAATTTACCTTCTGTTTCTATAAATCTTTGTAAGTTTGGCTGGCAATTGAACTGCTATCTGGAATTCTCTTCTGCAAATTTGTTGTTAATTGTTTCAAACTCACACTAAGCTCGTGCAGCTCACCCCCTTAGTTTATCCCTTTGTAGGTACCCTCGTTTTTTGTAGCTGGACTTGGCACATCGGAGGTCTCAGACAGCCACGTTTTAGAATTAACTTTGAAAGTATTTTCATAAATTCCGCATATAAATAACGGTTTGAATTGTAAGTTTTATTTTGAATATTGTGGTATGAATTTTGGGTTTTACGCACGTAAGCGTCTTTTGGACTGAAATTTTTGTAATTATCGAGATTTTACAACGGAGAGTTTTACGTAACTTAAATAACTTTTGTTTTCGAGCTAGTTAAACTAAAATTTTACCTACAATCACTTCGATGATCAATGTAGCCTCCGAGATTCGGTCTAAACTTCTAGGCAGGGTTTTGGGGCTTTACAACATCCGTTATATACATGGAGTTATCAACTCATTTTGTCTGTTGACTGAATTTCAGGTAACTCACTGTCTTGATCAGGTTGGCGTAATGGAAGCTCGTCATTCTGCTTTATCACCATTTTATATTATCAGTAATTTCTGTATTTTCTTCGTACTATGACTTCTAAGATTATTGGATTAACGACCGGGTTTTCTTATAATTATTTATAAACTGTTAGATGATTTTAAACTATGTTTATAAAAATTGGTTTTCTTAATAACATTAATGTAACTCTTCAGACATGGTCTTAACGTTTAGGTCGGATTTGGGGTGTTACAATTCGAGTCAACTCGAATAAGTAATTCAAGTTTCAAGTTCGAATCAAATTAAATTTTACAATTCGAATAATTCTAATAATATTGGTATAAATACCCTTTTGGTCCCTATCAAGTTTGAAAACGAGCAAATTGGTCTCTCTCAACAAAAATTACAAAAAAAATCAAAATAATTTTCAAAAATTGAAAATAATTTTTAAAATTCAAAATATTTATAAAAATTCCAAAATGTATATTTTTTAATAAAGTTATTCTAAAAAATATATAAAGAAAATTAAAAAATTAAAAGTTTTCTAGAATAATAATTTTGGGGATCTAAATAAGTTAATTAATGATTAAAGTTTATCATGCTAAAGTATTTTTTTTAATTATTTTGCTTTGAAAAGGTTTTCAAATATATATTATTTCAAATTTATGTGCTCTGACATGGAATTAGTTATACTATAACAAGATTTTAATTTGACATATTTAATTTTTTAATTTAACTCGAACAAATTCACTTGATTCAACTTAACTCGAATTTTATTTTACTCGATTCGAAAAAATTTCAAATCAAGTTAGGATGATAAAGTAAGACTTGTCAACTCAATTAACTCGAAATTTTTCACTCGATTCGATCGAATGTTCACCCCTAATTTAGTGTTTAAATGGGTGAAAATTATGAGTCATCGAGGATAAAGACAGGTACACCCTATTTGCGAGCTAAATAAATAAATTGAAAATTTTAAAAGTAAAGGGTAAAATATGTTATTAGTCTTGGTATTCTTAAAAAATTTAAATTTTAGTCCATATCTTTTATTTCTAAGAATTTAGTTATTTCACTTTTCAAAATTCAGGTTCAGTTGTTAAAGTTGTTAATTTTTTTTTTAAATTTGTTGGTGTGACGTTTTGAAATTAAAAAAAAAAGCTCTATTGATAGCTATGTAACTAAAAAAAATTTGATGATGTAATAAAATTAAATTTAACAAAATAATAATTCTATCAATATAAACAGTTGGACCTAATTTTTGAGATCTCAAAAATTGAGAGACTAAATTCCTAAAAATGAAAGTACAAGGACTAACTTCTAAATTTATGATCACTTAATATATTTTAACCAAAAATAAATAAGAATAATTTTATTTAAATGTTTGTCAGGCAATAATTTCAGTCGTTATGCTGGTAATCATCAGACATGGATGTTAAGACTTAATTCTCATCCAATAATTTTAAGACAGTGGATTGAGCCGACAAGAGTTTTAAAGTAAATCCCCCAATTTAATTTTGTGTTTTAGCCTACTAATTATGAGTTAATCCAATTTCATCCATAAAAAAAAATTCAAACATAAAATCACTATCCTCCAATGGTGACATTTAAAAGGTGCATTAATGTCAAATATACATGGTGAGGAGGCTCTCCACCATTCAAATATTCATTATTAATTGCTTTTCTTTTTCGAATTAGAACCGAAGTCACAAAGCTCATCAATCGTTACTTAAAACATTGTTTGGTGTGCTGTTTTTTTCGAAATAGCTGGCTTAATTTTGCCCTAAAATTTGAATCTATGCATGAACCTCACCTGTTGGTATTAATAATGAATAAGATTCATTTATAGGATAAGCTTGAGAATGATTTATTTTTATTATGGGTATTAAATTTAGTTTACAAAATATTATGTTTTACGTTAAATTCTAAGTTGGGATGAATACGAATTATGAAATGAATACAAATGAAAAATGAAAAAAATTGGACGTAAATATTTAAGTGAAAAAATCTCTCTAGAGAAGATAAAAAACCACGGGAAAAGAAAAGTTCACTAAAATGGCAAAAAAACGAAGAGGAATACAAGATGGAGAAACAATAAACAAGCCCAAACCCAAAATACCAAGTTCTTTCAAAATTCCCACAAAAGTCACTCTTAATTATGTTGTTGAATCGAATACTCTAAGGTTGCTAAAAGCCCTATTTATAGACTAAAATTCATGGCTAATCTGGTTAGAATATCCCTAGAATTGTCAGAGTTTGACTGAGAAAAAATAACAATGTTTAATGAGGAGAAGAAGTCCGATTTAAGTTGAGTACATGTCGCCACATCGGGATGTCATTCTTCGAGTCGTCGGGACGTCATTGTCATGTCGTTGGGACATCGGCTTTTCCTTGCCTCGACATCAACCTTGTTTCGTCTGAAATGCAAGGCACACTCCACATTATGCCATTAGTGCTTGTATTTTGTGAAAGTTTTGGATTTAGTTCTTATACTTTGATTTAATCAATTTTAGTCTCTGTACTTTTAGAATTTTGAAATTTTAGTTCTAACCCAAACAGTACCAATTAAATTCGTTCAGTTAAATTCAATTACTAGTCTTGTACTATATGTACGGTGGCACATCTAGTCTATATTCTCTAATTGGATCATTCTAAGTTCCTATAATTTTGGATTTTTAAAATTTCAATCTTAATGCAAATGACAGTCGCTAATCCATTAACTGGATTTTTAATAAGTAATACGTGGAAATAACAAACTAACATGTTATTGGAGATATGATAATATGTTTGCCTCGTCAGATTTTAGAAATAACATTGTTTAACTTAATGAATATAACAAATATCATTTAATAAAGATTGAAATTTTAAAATTTAAAAAATATAATGATTAAAATAACCAAATTAAAGTACAAGAATTAAATTTAAAATTTTTATAATTTAACTTTAGTTTTATTATGGGTATTGAATTTAATTACTAACTTTTTTTTTTTTTGTGGTCCTGTATGTGATGAACCTCTAATTGTCTACCCATGGTCAGCCTTCTTTGTTGACTCATGTATGGTCACATAGGTCATTTATTAAATGTGCAGGGAAGAATTAGGAATCGTACGTGGATATTAAGCTTGCTATGTCAATTTTATGTACAAGTCACAATGTTAGATATTCATCAATTATTACATCGTAATCACACGTGTGTTCTGTAATCTCTAAATTTAATTTTTGGCATAACAAAGGATATGGCCCGACGCCCATAAAAGTTGTTGAAGACACCCTTGCAATACTTAATTTTTTTTATTCAATGTTTTTTTTTTGAGTAGTTTTATTATTAATTTTGATTATATTTGTTTTTTATAAAATACTTAAAATTACTTATAGCTCTTCTCCAACTCATAAATAAGAGGATAATACACTTCAACGCCTTCAAACACACGTCCTCCTGTATTGGCAACAATACCCATGCCAATTAGGGTAAGACTTAATTGACCTTTTTTTTTTTTAGATTTTAAAATTGCATCAATGATTAAATTGGTTAAATTATTTGTTTTTAAATTAATTAGTTTGATTAGTTTGTCCGGTTTTAAGAGCGAAGCAAAAAAAATTACTATAGAGGAAGCCAAAGATGAATCATAAATTTTTGGGGTTAAATTAAAATTTTATCATTATATTAACTTGTAAATTTTAAAAATTTGAAGGGGCTACAAAATAATTTTATCATTTTTAGGAAGGCCAATGCTATCATTTATCCTTGTCTTTGCCCATATCCAGTTTAATCAAATAAGTTATCAAAAATCATAGAATAAATCAAATTAGTTCAACCACTGATTGAGTCAGTTTGTCCCGATTGTTGGGGATTGACCTGTATAAACAATGAAATAGAAAAATAGAAAAGATCGAACACATAAATATTTTACATGGAAAGCCCTCAAAAAGGAAAAAAAAACATAGGCAAATGAGGCTTCAACTTTTCTCTAAATGAGTAACCTAAAAGTACTAAACATACAATACCCAAACCTCAAAAACAAAGCTAAAAATCCCACAGAGCAAACTGGTAAACAAAACCTTAAATCTCATAGGGCACTCATAAAAGGGGTATAAAATACTCTCCATAATTACCAAGACATTCTCACTGAAGCTCATCTGTGACTACATCTTATCGCCCCCAAAGCAAAATCTCTTTTTCTGATTAGCGTATCTACATGTGATACAATGACCCATTTAAATAGGCTTAGATTAGAGTTCTAATCACATTAAAACATCCTTTGAATAATTAGAGTCCAACTAGGAGAAGCAGTCTTGCTTGAAGTCTAAAACATGGCTCCAAATAAGAGAACACTTTGTGACGTTGCAAAGTTCCATTCACCTCGTCACGACATCGTCCATTGTGCCGTACCGACAAGTCAACTATTTTAGCCCTACTTCGGTTGCTTGTCGATTCTCGTCTAAGGTGCCTACGAAGTGTCCAATAAATGCGTGGCACATCCCACAAATCTCCACCTTGACTCATATTTATCACACCTCCTTTTCCATTCCCCATCACAGGCCAAACTCGAATTTTGTAGAATGTCAACCAAGTCTAAATTGTGCTCGAACTTGGAAATTGAAAGACTCCTAATCTTCAAATTAAAGTTGTATAATGCAACAAGGGACAATAATACCTGAACAGGAAAGAAAACATCAACTCTCTCCACCTGTCTATAGCCCTCTATGACCAACCTTGCCTCAAACACTCTATGAACCATTTGAGTCCTAAAGACCAAAAAAGGAATTAGGTTCTACTTTAAATTAGACACATGTTTGACATCTGATACGACTCCACCTTCAATCAGATTATGTAGAGAGTAATAAATCATTACCCTTGTCTTTGGCCACATTAGCTAGTTCTATACTTATTCGAAACTTCCAGAAACTAGAATTTGTGATCTGTCGAACTTATCAATATCTAAAATCATTGTTGTGTCACTAAACGAGTCGATCTACGAAAACTGAACCAGACTCTGATACCAATTTATTACGGAGCAACCCGTATAAACAACAAAATAAAAAAATAGAGAGGATCAAACACACAAATATTTTTACAGGGAAAGCCCTCAAAGAGTGAAAAACTACAGAAAAAGGAGGTTTCGACTTTTCACTAAATGAGTAAACAAACGATAGTACAAAACGAAGAAAATAAACCTAAAAGTGCTAAATGTACAATATCCAAACATCGTAAACAAACCTAAATCTCCCAAAGAGCAAATCGATAAACAAAACCCTAAATCTCATAGGACACTACAAAAGAGGTATAAAATACTCTCCATAATTATCACATAACTCTCACCAAAACTCATTTACGACTACAACTTGTCGCCCCAAGAAAAAATCCCTTTGTTGATTGATGTATCTAACAGAGATATAATGACCCCTTTAAATTGTTAGAAAATCTAGTTTAGAAATCGCAGCGAAAAATAAATTTGAGGAAAAATAAAAGTTTTAATTTTTTTCCAAAAATAAGAATTCGGTTGTGATATCTAAAGTAATAAACACTTAATCAAAATTGTACCTTTTCCATTCGTTTAGGATGAATGCTTCGATTGAGTAATCTTCTCCGCTATCCTCAAGCTCACGTCTGTCAAGTGTGGGTTCGCTTCGAATCAGTAAATTTTCCACAAAATTACCAGCGGAGTAATTTGTAATTTTTCTAAACTTTAAGATCAAGTTGTAAATATAAAAAGTATCTCTAGAAATTTTCTAAAATAATTTATTCAAAGAATTTTCTCTCTACAACTTTCTCTTGAATTAAAGTGTGTGAAAAATAATAACCTATGACTCTCTTTATACATTGAGAGTTTAGAGAGTTCAACTATTATTAAACTTAATTACTTTAATATTAAATTAATATAATATTTATAAGATAAATATTAGATTAAATTTAATATTAAATCTATTAAATTAATATAACATTTATCTATAAGATAAATATTAAATTTAATTTAATATTAAGATAATCACTTTAATATTAAATTAATAAAATACTATCAAGATAAATATTAAATTAATTTTATTAAAATAATATTATTTTTAGAATAATTTATCTAAAATTAAATAATTCGATGACTCTGATTCCTACACCATTCAACCACCGAAAGACCACCCGCCGACCACTGAAATGTCACTTTCGCCATAGTCGGCACAATTGTGTTTGGTGGTGCCATCACAGGTGCGACACCTCAAGCCGGTTTGGTTTGGTTCTAGTGATGACCCAATCGGTCCAGTCCTGCAACCAGTTAGACCGTCGGCCCAGTTTCACATACTAAGTCCGGTTCGACCAATTTTTGGGTCTCAGTTTCAATTTTGGATTCTTAAGCCCAATTTTCGATCTTAGTCCAATTTGGGTCAATTGTCTGACATGAAAATTAATTTTCAAAAATATTATATTAATTTTAATTATTTGATTAATTTAATTTTACTCGATCAAAATTAACTTCCTCAAAAATCATTAAAATTTTTCAAATTAATTTTTCAAGAAAGTTCTTAATCAAAATTTCTAGTTGAAAATTTCTCACGACTTCCTAATTTAATTCCACATCGAATAAATCGACTCAATTAAATTATTACCAAAGTAGTAGAATCCTCTTTTGATTAAAATGCAATCCGATTGAGCTTTTGTTGAGCTAGTAGAGGGACCAATCAAATATATACAATTAGGCTCTAGTAATTGCAATTATGTCCATAAGCATCGTTCTGATAATTCGTAATTTACTTAATCATGGACTCAATCCACAAAAAGTACCATGACTGAAAACTTCTTATTATATACTCTTTACGAAAGCAATTCATCAAACTGCTTTGTCCAATGACCTTGTCATGTGTGGGCTACCCTCATATGATATCCTTGATTATTTTGAGTTAAATCTGTTCACTCAATACAATCTTATTTTATCTCATTGTCACTATTATGTCTTCTTAATGATTAATACGATCAATGTCAACAAATGACTATGATAAATTACTCGTTCGAGAACAAGCAACTTGTGGTCACTTTCCATATTTATCAATCCACACAATACCAATAAGAAGATATCATTAACTCTTTAATCGAGCTATGAATTCCATTGTTGTTAGTAAAGTCATGTCATACACAAGTCATGTACCCAACATACCGATTTTGGACTCAATCATGTTTAAAGCATAAGCTTTCAATTATATCAAAGCACATAAGTTACATACGCATAATCAGTGGCAAACTCAGGTTTAGCTAAATCACACTATAAGCATCACAAGTGAATTAATTCACAAATAGATTCAGAATTAATTCAACTTGGGTCCAATCCAATGTATCCTTCTTTCAATGAGTACATCAATATCTCTACCCGTGGAGTCAACTGCTTCAATAACATAAGCTAGACATCTCCCCAATTGAAATTGTAGATGACATGATAATCCTTCTAAATATTTGAATCAAATGCTCACTTTGATTCTCTTATAGGATTACAGACTTGTTTAGTTTATCTACTGAAGTAAGTTATCTTTCTCGCAATTAAAATGTTCTTACAGTGCCATTTATCATTAGTTTGAACTTAGACAATCGATGAGATAATATTTTCTTGTCACAATTTCGCTATGCATGCAAAACATGAAAAACAGAAACACAAAAGACATAATAGTGAAATATCAAATTAACTTTATTTATTCATTTGTTGTTCAAATACATAGAAAACAATTACATTTTTATTACAATATAGGAACATTTCCCAACATAAATAGGTTTAGATTAGAGTTCTAATCATACTAAAATATCCTTGGAATGATTAGAGTCCAATTGGGAGAAGCAGTTCTGTTTGAAGTCTAAAACACGATTGCCAAACGTCGTAACATAGCATCGTCCTGTTCGCCTCGTCACGACGTTGTCCTAACGAGCCAACCTCCTCATCCCGACACTAGGCATGTGTTGGCCCTTCTTCGATTGCTTATCGATTCTCTTCTAAGGCGACTGCAACGTGTTCGATAAATATGAGGCACATCCCACACTAATTTATGGATCAACCGATTCAACTCTTTATAAAATTCGAAGTTAAGTTGGAATAGATTACGTGTCAAATAAATTCTCCTAGTATATTTTTATGGCTCACAATGTTCAACTCTTCTTTTGCATGGTTATAAATATCGAAAATTGAATTTAATTTTATGGTTTAAAGAAAATGAAAGGAGGAAATATTTGGTTTAAATTAAATTTGCATTTTGCTATCGTTTTGCATTATTGGGGTTGCAATTATGGAGGGGTTGCTAAAGACCTTCTTCACCCAAGTTGTTTTACACGCATAATTCAATTTATGCATACACAAACTCTCTCTACATTAAATACTAAGCATTCCCACATTCACTTATTTCTCAATGCCTCATTAATAATTGCATACTATGAGATGAGTTACCAATTGGTTTTAGTTAAATACAACAAATACTGTGATTGGTGTTGAGGTAAAAGATGTGTATCCATACAACCAATTTGGGTTTGAGCTTCTAGGAAGTAAGTAATAGGCTTTTATTTGACCAGTTCTCTTTAGACATAATGTGTCTGTAGTGTGGATATATCCTACAATGTGTGTGAATATTAACTTGTATAGTACCAAAACTCACTAACATTAAAAGTGCAACATGTACTCAGCATGCATGTGGTATACGCTCATAACTTTCTATATTTGATTGGCATATTTTGACAAAAACCGTTAAAATTTAGGTATTGAACATCTTAGAGAATTTTAGTAGCAAGAACCAAACTAAACAATAACTTTTCGAAGAATTTCAATGTGATCTAGCGCTCCCTTGTTAAAGATATTTGATGACATAACAAGTTTATATCACGAAAATCTCTGCCAATTTATTCCTCGAATGCTACATTTTAGATTAGAGATGCACACTAATTGTTTTAAATGTCTACTTAACAGATGGTTTGTTTTAATATTCAACAGAGAAAGAAAAAAATCATTTATTTTTTCTAATGAGAAATTGTCTTTTAGAGAAAAATTTTTGTAAGCAAGTTGTTTGAGATGTTCAATTTGCAAATAAGTATTCAAGGAGAAAGAGTTAGGGCCCCTTTGGATTGGTGTCCCAAGCTACAGTATCTAATCTCATTGCCACTGCTATTTTTACACTAACTACAAGTGAACACACTGCCCATCCAAAGGGGCCAGACCCTTAGTGAGGATATTAATCTAGATTAAGTACAGGAGTGAGACTGCAACTTGGTGAGTAAGATGAACTTAAATCACAGCTTGTAATTGCTGATTTATTGTAGATTACTCTTTAGACAAGATTTAATAGGAAGTTTTTGAATTATTAACTAAACTTTAAGTCCATCTCTCATTTTATAATTGTTAGTAAGTTACTTCAATTGTAACTAAGTGAAAATTTGAATGGCATCTTCAACGATTTCACAATTTATATATAGAATTACATAGTTTGTTACACTTTTCTCATTTGTTGACATCTCACTTTTTCTTTTCTTTTTTTGTCATTTTTTTACATTATCATCCAATACCATTAACATGTGAAGATTTTGAAGAGTAAACTATTTTATTATATGAGATTTAAAAACTTTCAATAGGAAAGTCTTATTTTGTTAAGAGTTGTAGAAACCTTTAATATGAAAAGTTGTTTGGATGGGAAGAGTTCATGTAAAATGTATAAGACTAAAACTACAATAGTTATTGAACATTTAGTATTAAATTCTTCTTTAAGTAAGACCTTACAAACGTACTTTAAGTCTAAACTACACAAATATTTATTTGCTTTTCTTTTTGTTTTGTTACTAACCTTTATGTCAACTTAGCAACCACCCATTTTTAAAAAGAAGTTGGAAATTTAAAATCAAAATAATTATGCCAATCATTCAAGATTGTTCACTTGTCAAAAATCAAGAGAATTCATATGTGTGGGGTGTGCCTAGCATTTATTATTGTGCAGGCACTTAGGAAGACGCTCGACGATTTACGGAAGAAAAGGTAAAACTGATTTACGGAAGAAAAGGTAAAACAAAGGCGACGTAGTGATGTGAAAACAAGCGATGTTGCAAAGACGCGACAAAACCCCAAATGAACGTAGCGACGACATCATGACGAGCATGCATGGGACGTCACAACGATTTCTCCAAGTTATGCAGTTGCGTTTTAGACTTCATGCAGTACTTCTTCTCCCAGTTGAACTCTAATTATTCCAATGATATTTTAGTATGATTAAAACTCTAATCTTAGTTTATTTAAAGGGGCCATTGTATCCATGTTACAATATGCCAATTAGCAAGCACTTTTCTTTTGAGGGTGACAAAATGCGGCCGCATATGAGTTTTAGTGAGAGTTTTGTGGTAACTATGGAGAGAATTTTGTTCCCAAGTTAAGACTCTCTTTTTGGGGTTTGATTATTGTACATTTATTACATTTAGGTTTATTTTCTTCATATTTTCTGCTTGTTAGTTTACTCATTTAGTGAAAAGTCGAAGCTTCCTTTGCCTGTGGTTTTTATCCTCTTCAGAGAAATTTTCCATGTAAAATATTTGTGTTTGATATTCTCTATATTTCTTGTTCGTTGTTTACACGGATCGACCCGTAACAATGTGTGCATATATAATCATTGAATATATAAATAAAAAAAATTAAATATTTAACACTATTTAATTTATTTTCTTATCGATTTATGTATTATATATACTCAAATATTAAATTTATTATTCAATATTAATTCATACTTAGAAGGATATGAGTCAGAATATTTATTACTTAAATTTAATTTGATTTTAATACCAATATTTTAAATATTTAAATTCATTATCAAAATTCAATTTATTAATATAACAATAAAAGTTTTGGATATTCAAACCGAATATTAAAGGTATTGTTTAAATTTAAATTTAAATTTAAATTATAATATTTTCAAGAATTGAATTAATTAAGTTTTTGTTTTCTATTATAGTTGTAGAAAAATTTCAAAATATATCGTCTCATTTTTGTCAAATATTTTTATACATTATAATTCTTTTTTTATCTTTTGAGTAAAAAGATAATGATGGAAGTAATTGGTGTAAAGAAAGTTAAATCTATAAATGAAAAACTCAAATTAAATTTTAATTTTATGGACTGGTAACTTGATTTAATAAAAAAGTTAAACCTTTAAAAATGTTTTTAATTAACATTTTTAGTTAATAAATAATTTTAATAATTTCTTTTTGGTGAAAAAAAACCTAAACTAATAAAAAAAAAAATGCTAACATTCAACTACCCTACCCTTCAAACAAATTTCAGTTTGCTTTTCTATATGAATCCCCGTTGCTAACTGTATTATATTGTTTCGCCTAATTTATTGACACTTTAATAATTTTCATAGAATTCTATGTTAGTTCTTGTAAAATAAAAAGATTTCTACTTTTTCATATACGTCAACTTTGTAACTCGAAAAACGTTGATCAAAGGACTTCATGTCTCGACATCCGTCAACAATTTAATACATATAAATTACATACAAAAAGTTGTCAAATTCATCTTGTAACAATCATGTTCAAGTTGATAAACTTATCAAGTTTAGTTTATTATTTTATGAGTTATATCTCAAGTTTATAGTGAAATAATTTAACAGTTATTAAATTGATGTCTTTAATAAAATTAGTTCCCAATAATTTTGATGTTTAAGTTTTGTAATTTACTAAATAATATAATTTTAATTTACGTAATTAATATAAAATAATATTATTCAAATAATAATTAATAAGCATAATAGAGATGATAATATAAATAATGTAATGGTTAAATTTTATATTTTTTATAATGTGATATTTAAGTTAAACTTTTTTTTTCATATATGCTGATGTGTTTTGATTCTATTAAAGTTTTTTTTTATAAGTTTACAGATAAAGAGGTGCATCAATAAGTTTGGTATTGATCTTGACCGGAATTGTCTTCCTAATTTACCAAAAGTTTTGACGAATTCACAAAACAAAAGTGATAGTACCATTTGGGCTACCATGGCTCCCTCACTATCCTCTTGATACTAGAGGTTTTGAGTTTGAGCATTGCCATATGCTTTTTTTTTCAACAATCATGGCATCGTGTGCTTGCTCTTCAACGATTATGTTTCCTATTTATTTAACACAATCAAAATATAAAACCCACTAAAAATAATATCAATTTCATTGACATATCCCTCAATTTGTAAACCTATTAGAATGCGTTACAAGGTAAAAGCACAACAACAATATCAAATGGTTAAAAATTTTTATTTTTATCATAATGTTATTCTTACTTTATGAAATATTTTATACATTCAAATATGGCAGAAACATAATTTAGCAGCAAACCATATGACCTAAATAATTGGTTCGAGTTTTGATTCTTTATATGTTTTCCAGGTTTCACAATCGGTTCTCCCTATTTTAACTTTAGGTAATGGTATAGGGCTTGTGTAATCCTTCTACTATTTTGTTTCTATCAAAAAAATTGAATACATATATATATATATATATATATATTAATTTTTTTAAAAAAGAAAAAAAAAGTGATCTTTTTAAATTATAAAAAAAAGGAACAAATCACAGGGTAAGGAATAAAATAGTGGCAGGAAAAATAGGAAAATAAAAAAGGGAAAATGATATTTCGAAATCCATAAACTAAAACATCCAAATTGTTTATCTATGGTTAGCCGTCTTTGTTGACTCATTTATTAAATGTCAATTTTATGTACAAATCCAAGTTCCAATATTAGATATTCATCAATTATTACGTCGTAATCACACGTGTGCTCTTTATTGTCTAAATTTAATTTTTGACATAACAAAGGGTATGGCCTAACACCCACAAAAATTGTTGAAGACACACTTGCAATATTTAAGTTTTCTTTTCAAGATTTTAAAATTCTATCAATGATTTTGAATTATTTGTTTTCAAGTTAATTAGTTTGATTAATTGATTCGATTTTAAGGGTGAAATAAAAAAAATTACTATAGAGTAAACTAAAGATGAATCATAAATTTTTGGGTTAAGTTTAAATTTTATCAATATATTAATTTGTTAATTTTAAAAATTTGAAGGGCTATAAGATAATTTAATTATTTTTAAGAGGGCCAAGGTCACCATCTATCCTTGTCTACGCCCATGTTCGGTTTAATCAAATAAGTTATTAAAAATAATAGAATAAATCAAATTAGTTCAATTACTGATTCAGTCAATTTGTCCTAATTTACGTATCAACCGATCAATTCTTTATAAAATTCAAAGTTAAGTTAGATTAAATTACGTGGCAAATAAACTATCCTAAGATATTTTTGTGGTTAACAATGTTCAACTCTTCTTTTGCATGGTTATAAATATCGAAAATTTAATTTAATTTTATGGTTTAAAAAATTAAATGGAGGAAATATTTGTATTAAATTAAATTTGCTTTTTGCTCTTGTTTTGCATTATTGGGGTGGCAATTGTGGTGGGGTTCCAAAGACATTCTTCACTGGTTCTGATAACGTTTGTGGAAATTAAAAATTGAATAGGTTTTGAATGAAAAGGCAAGACACCCCACACATTTGACTGCTGCTTTTCATGCATAATTCATTTCATGCACATACAAACTCTCTCTACATTAAATACTAAGCATTCCCACGTTCACTCATTTCTCAATGCCTCATTAATAGTTGCATACTATGAGATGAGTTACCTATTTGTTTTAGTTAAAATACCACAAACATTGTGATTGGTGTTGGGGTAAAAGATGTTTATCCATGCAATCAATTTGGGTTTGAATTTTTAGGAAGTAAATAGTAGGTCTTTATTTGAGCAATTCCCTTTAGATATAATGTGTCTATAGTGTGGATATGTTCCCACAGTATATGTGTGAATATTAACTTGTATAGTACCAAAAAAATCACTAACATTACTAGTGCAACATGTACTCACATGCATATGGTATACTCTCGTAAGTTTCTATATTTGGTTAGCATTTTTGACCAAAATCGTTAAGATTTTTGTATTGAACATCTTGGAGAATTTTATTAGCACTTCACTAAAAATAAGTCATGCAAGAATCAAACCAAACAAGAATTTGTCGAAGAATTTCAATATGATCTAGAGCTCCCTTATTGAATAGATTTAGTAACATAATAAGTTTATATCAGGAAGATCTCTATCAATTTATTCTATATTTGAAGACTACTTTTGAGATTAGAGATTTGCATTGATTGTTTTAAATGTCTACTTAACAGAGAGTTTGTTTTAGTTTTGGTAGAGAGAAAAAAAAATACTTATTTGTTCTAGTGAAAAATTGTCTTTTACAGCAAAATTATTGTAAGCAAGTAAGCTTTCAAGGAGGACTTAGTGAGGAGATTAATCTAGATTAAATATAGGAGTGAGACTGCAACTTGGTGAATTGCACTTGTTGATTTATAGTAGATTACCCTTTAGACAAAATCTAATAGGAAGTTTTTGAATTGTGTAACTAAAATTTGAGTCCATCTCTCATTTTATAATTTTTTAGTAAGTTACTTCATTTGTAACTAAGTGAAATTTTGAATGGCAACTTTAACGATTTCACAACTTATATATAGAATTACATAGTTCGTTACACTGATCTCATTTGTTGACACCTCGCTTTTTCTTTTCTTTTCTTTTTTGTCATTTTTTTTACATTATCATCCAATAACATTAACTTGTGAAAATTCTAAAGAGTAAACTATTTTGTCATATGAGATTTAAAAACTTTCAATAGGAAAGTCTTGTCTTGTTAAGAGTTGTAGAATTCCTTAATAGGAAAAGTTGTTTGAATGGAGAAAGTTCATGTAAAATGTATTAGACTAAAATTGCAACAGTTACTGAAAATTTAATATTAAATTCTTCTTTAAGTAAGACCTCACAAATGTATTCAAGTCTAAACTATATAAATATTTATTTGTTTTTGTTTTTGTTTTGTTGCTATCCTTATGACAACTTAGCAACCACCCATTTAAAAAAAGTTAGAAATTTAATTGTTCACTTGTCAAAAAGTTAGATAAGATAATTAATGTGTGTATATATAATCGAAGACTTTAATGCGTTATTATCCTCAAATGATAAAATATGTGGTAGACGATATAGGACAAGGTGTCCCCTTTTTGGTCAATTAATGGAGTCTATCGAGTTTGAGGACTTGGGATTCGAAGGACCATCCTACACTTGCATAGATAAGGGGTCTCTGAATGCCTTGATAGAGAAATTGGAAATGACGCGCTGGTTAATACTTTTCCTAATTGCACAGTTACTCATCTACTGAGATTGAAACCAGATCACACGCATCTACTTCTCTCTTTAAAACCAGAGGGTAACTTGCCCAAAGGTAGACCCTTTTTATTCTTGGAAGGTTGGGTTCACCATCCAAGGTTTTCTAATTTTGTTAAAGATAATTGGAAAATTTATGGGAATATGACGGACTCTATTGCTCATTTTACCTCAAGTATAAGATCTTAGAATAAGTTTCTCTATGGTCACATTAACGTTCGTAAAAAATAGCTTTTCAGAAAGCTTTCATGTATTCAAAAGGAGATGGAAAGCACAAGTTCTGACAGTGTAGTTCGATTAGAAATGAAAGTATGAGATGAGCTGGAATGAGTTCTTCATCATGAGGAATTATTGTTGAAATAGAAAGCTAGGTGTAATTGGTTGAGTTTGGAGAACTGTAATACCACCTTTTTTCACAAGAGCACGTTACAGAGAAGGAAGCATAATTGGATCTTGACCCTTAAAATTGAGGAGGGTGAGTGGCTCTATGAAGAAATAGTTTTACAATAGGAGGCGATCAAATTATTTCAAAAATTATATGGGGAACATCCTAATAGAATGAGAGATATGCCATCTAATAATTTTCCAAGACTTGATTCTAGTGATATTCTCTTTTTGATTGACGTGTTTCGTGCTTTTTTTATTTCAGACTCAGTGGAATTTGGTTAGGGATGCTGTGTATGAGTGGGTTCAAAAGGTTTTTTATGGACAAGCTATTAACCCATATTTGGATAATACTTTAATTGTCCTTATTTCAAAGAGCGTTCGCCCCAAGAGTTTTGCCAATTTCAAGCCAATCAGTTTATGTACGGTTCTTTACAAATTAGTTATGAAGTTAATAGCAAATCACTTCAGAGGTGTATTTCTAAATATCATTGCTCCGGAGCAAGCAGGGTTCATAGTAGGAAAGAACATCAAGGATAACTTTTTTTTGCATAAGAAGTGATCCACTCAATGAGATGTACGCAAAAGCATAAGAAGTGGATGGCAATTAAAATTGATCTTGAAAAGGCTTATGACAGAGTTAGTTGAGAGTTTATTGATACCTTGTTGAAAGCTGCAGGTATACCTGATTTCCTTCTAAATGTTATCATGTCTGCCATTATGGGTTTTTCCATGCAAGTCTTGTAGAGTGGGATCTGACTGGCATTGCGCATATGCGATAAAACTATGAATTTATGAAACAATTTTTAAAACTCGATTTTACTGCAAGTGTATAAGTCAATTATAATATTTATAGTGTTACAATAGAACACCGGAGTATTCCAATGATAAAGCCCAAAAGAGATGATGAATGAGTAATAGCTAACATCACTCAATACTGTCAGAGGTATCACAATATACTTTCCTTGGGTGTAGTTCTCGCTCGTTTTCCACCTCCAACACGTCCCTACATCACTCAATCACACGTTTGGCCTCCGAATGGCACTATTGGCCAATTTGGGTTACAATATGGCTAAAAATGGGACATTTTCACTTATTAACTCAATATCTAAAAATAATGAAAAACTATGCTAAAGACGCTATTTTGTTCGAGAAAAAGCTCCTTAAGTGCATCGGAAGAGCTTAATTTGCCGCATCAATTTATGGTTGATCAACTCCCCTACACTTAATTCTTTTCTTGTCCTTAAGCAAACACACATAACATGCAAAAGAAAAGATGACCCTTGGACTAAATTAAGCAATTAGGTTACATAGTAGTAAAACATCAAACTCCTATGAAAATTACCTCAATGCAACTTAAGAATGATAGCTAGCTAATTTCTTTACTCCTAATGCAAACATTATTAATTCCATAAGTTTTTGGTGAGTCTCCAAGATCCTTTCGGCGACCTATGTTGTGTTCAAGGGATATCTATATGATTTGATCGATTGCGTAAAGCCCGCGGTAGTAACGGAACTGGGGAAAGTATACAGAAAAGACAGTTCTTTTCTAATAGGAGTGAAACTGCAACTTGGTGAGTAAGTTGAACTTAAATCAGATCTCGCACTTGTTGATTTATAGTAGATTACTTTTAGACAAACTCTAATAGGAAGTTTTTGAATTGTGTAAATAAACTTTGAGTCCATCTCTCATGTTATAATTCTTAGTAAGTTACTTCATTTGCAACTAAGTGAAAATTTAAATAGCAGCTTTAACGATTTCACAACTTATATATAGAATTACATAGTTCGTTACACTTATCTCATTTGTTGACACCTCGCTTCTTCTTTTCTTTTCGTTTTGTCATTTTTTTACATTATCATCCAATAACATTAACATATGAAAATTCTAAAGAGTAAACTATTTTATCATATGAGATTTAAAAACTTTTAATAAGAAAGTCTTGTTAAGAGTTGTAGAAATCCTAGTTGTATGAATGGGGAAAGTTTATGTAAAATGTATAAGACTAAAATTGCAACAGTTACTAAAAATTTAATATTAAATTCTTCTTTAAGTAAGACCTCAAAAACATATTTTAAGTCTAAACTATATAAATATTTATTTGTTTTTATTTTTATTTTGTTGCTATCCTTTATGACAACTTAGCAACCACCCATTTAAAAAAAAGTTGAAAATTTAATTGTTCACTTGTCAAAAAGCTAGATAAGATAATTAATGTGTGTATATATAATCGAAGGCTTTAATGTGTTATTATCCTCAAATGATAAAATAAGTGGTAGACGATATAGGAAAAGATGTCCCATTTTTGGTCAATTAATAGAGTCTGCTGAGTTTGAGGACTTGGGATTCGAAAGACCATCATTTACTTGACATAAAGGAAGGGTCTCTGAATTCCTTGATGGAGCAATTGGAAAGGACATGCTAGTTAATACTTTTCTTAATTGCACAATTACTCATCTACAGAGATTGAAACTGGATCATAGGCCTTTACTTCTCTCTCTGAAACTAGAAGGTAACTTGCTCAAAGGTAGACCCTTTTAATTCTTAGAAGGTTAGGTTCACCATCCGAGGTTTGCTGATTTTGTTAAAGATTATTGGAAAATTTATAGGAATATAGTGGACTCTATTGCTCATTTTACCTCAAGTATAAAATCTTGGAATAAGTTTGTCTATTGTCATATTGGCATTCGTAAAAAATATCTTTTAAGAAAGCTTTCATATATTCAAAAAGAGATGGAAAGCACAAGTTTTGACAGTTTAGTTCGATTAGAAATGAAAATACAAGATGAGCTAGAAAGAGTTCTTCATCATGAGGAATTATTGTTGAAATAGAAAGCTAGGTGTAATTGGTTGAGTTTAAGGAACTGTAATACAACCTTTTTTCATAGGAGCACGTTACAGAGAAGGAAGCATAATCGGATCTTGACCCTTAAAATTGAGGAGGGTGAGTGGCTCCATGAAGAAATAGTTTTACAACAGGAGGTGATCAAATTCTTTCAAAAATTATATGGGGAACATCCTACTAGAATGAAAGATTTGTCAGTTAATAATTTTCCAAGACTTGATTCTAGTGATATTCCTTTTTTAGGCAAGGCGGTTTCAAAGGATGAAATCAAGACAATTTTATTTGATAAATCTCTGCTAAAGGCGCCTAAGATCGACGTGTTTCATGCTTTTTGGTTTTAGACCTAGTGGAATTTGGTTGAGGATGTTGTGTGTGAATGCGTTCAAAAGGTTTTTGATGGACAAGCTATTGACCTATATTTGGATAATACTTTAATTGTCCTTATTCCAAAGAGCATTAACCCTGAGAGTTTTGCCCATCAGGACAATTAGTAGATGTACAATTCTTTACCAATTAATTATGAAGCTGATAGTAAATTGCTTCAGAGTTGTATTTCTAAATATCATTGCTCCAGAGCAAGTAGGCTTTATAGCAAGAAGGAACAACACAGATAACGTCAGAAGTGATCCACTCCATGAGATATAAGTAAAAGCATAGGAAGTGGATGTCAATTAAAATTTATCTTGAGAAGGCTTATGATAGAGTCAGTTGAGAGTTTATTGATACCTCATTGAAAGCTGCAGGTATACCTAATTTCCTTCAAAATGGTATTATGTTTGCTATTACGGGTTCTTCTATACAAGTCTTGTGGAATGGGATCTGACCCGTATCGTGTATATGCGATAAAATAATGAATTTATGAAATAATTTTTGAAACCTGATTTTACTGCAAGTGTACAAGTCAGTTATAATATTTATAGTGTTACAATGGAACATCAGAGTATTCCAAGGATCAAACCCAAAGGAAATGACAATTGAGCAATAGCTAACATCACTCAATACTGTCAGAGGTATCACGATACCCTTCCATTGGGTGTCATTCTTGCTCGTTTTCAACCTCCGACATGTCCCTACATAGCTTAATCACACGTTAGGCCTCCTAATGGCAATATTAGAGAATTTGGGTCACAATACGGGCAAAAATGAGACATTTTCACTTATTAACTCAAAATCTAAAAATAACGAAAAACTATGCTAAATACGCTATTTTGCTCAGGAAAAAGCTCCTTAAGTGTATCGGAAGAGCTTAATTTGCCACATCAATTTGTGGTCGATCAACTCCCCTACACTTAATTCTTTACTTGTCCTCAAGCAAACACACATAACATGCAAAAGAAAAGACGATCCTTGGACTAAATTAGGCAATTAGGTTACATAGTAGTAAAACATCAAACTCGTATAAAAATTACCTCAATGCAACTTAAGAATGATAGCTAGCTAATTTCTTTACTTCTAATGCAAACATTATTAATTCCATAAGTTTTTGGTGAGCCTCCGAGATCCTTTTGGCGACCTATGCTGTGTTCAAGGAATATCTATATGATCCGATCGATTGCGTAAAGCCCCCGGTAGCAATGAGACCAGGGAAAGTATACAAAAAAGATAGTTCTTTTCTAATAGGAGTGAGACTGCAACTTGGTAAGTAAGTTGAACTTAAATTACATCTTGCACTTGTTGATTTATAGTATATTACTCTTTAGACAAAATCTAATAGAAAGTTTTTGAATTGTGTAACTAAACTTTAAGTCCATCTGTCATGTTATAATTTTTAGTAAGTTACTTCATTTGAACTAAGTGAAAATTTGAATGGCAACTTCAACGATTTCACAACTTATATATAGAATTACATAGTTCGTTACACTTATCTCATTTGTTGACACATCGCTTTTTCTTTTCTTTTCTTTTTTATCTTTTTTTACATTATCATCCAATAACATTAACATGTAAAAATTCTAAAGAGTAAACTATTTTATCATATGAGATTTAAAAACTTTCAATAGGAAAGTCTCGTCTTGTTAAGAGTTGTAGAAACCTTTAATAGGAAAAGTTGTTTGAACGGGGAGAGTTCATGTAAAATGTATAAGACTAAAATTACAACAATTATCGAAAAATTAGGATTAAATTCTTCTTTAAATAAGACCTTACAAACACATTTTAAGTCTGAACTACACAAATATTTACTTGTTT
Organism: Gossypium stocksii; assembly: GCA_020496765.1. Lineage (NCBI taxonomy): Eukaryota > Viridiplantae > Streptophyta > Magnoliopsida > Malvales > Malvaceae > Gossypium > Gossypium stocksii. Next base: position 102,818,062 of record CM035631.1, read on the forward strand.
TTCTTTTTATTTTGTTACTATCATTTATGACAACTTAGCAACCACCCATTTAAAAAAATTGAAAATTTAAAATCAAAATAATTATGTCAACCATTCAAGATTGTTCACTTGTCAAAAAGCTAGATAAGATCATTGGTGTATGTATATATAATCATTGAATATATAATAAAAAATAAATATTTAATATTATTTAATTTATTTTCCTATCAATTTATGTATTATATATTCAAATATTGATTTATTATTCAATATTAATTGATAGTTAGAAAGATATGTCAAAGAATATTTATTACTTCAATTTAATTTGATTTTAATACAAATATTTTAAATATTTGATTTCATTATCAAAATTCAATTTACTAATATAACAATAAAAGTTTTGGATATTCATCCCCAATATTAGTTTATATATTTAAAGGTATTCTGTAAATTTAAATTTTTATTTTAATAAATAATTTAATAAATTATAATATTTTCAAGAATCTAATTAATTAAGTTTTTACTTTTTATTATAATTATAGAAAAATTTAAAAAACTATTTTTATACATTATACTTTTTTTATCTTTTGAGTAAAAAGATAATAAAGTAATTGGTTGAAATCCATAAATCATGAAAAACTCAAATTAAATTTTAATTTTATGGATTTGTAACTTGATTTAATTAAAAAAAAAGTTAGATCTTTAAAAATGTTTTCAATTAACATTCTTAATTAATAAATAATTTCAATGATTTAATTTTATATTAAATATATAAATATTTTAATAAATATATAATATTAACAAAACTAAAAAATTATTTAATTATTTATTAAATTTTTAGATATTATAAAAATATGATTGTTATACAAGTATAATAATACTTAAGATTCAAATCATATTTAGATATTATAAATAAAATTTATTTAATCTTTTTATCAAACATTTCACTTTATAAAAAATAAAGCAATGTTTAAAATTTTCAAAAATTTGGAAGAACGGAAGATGGAATGCGTGGAAGGATAGAGTAGTGTACGAACATATAAATACACACAAAAATTTGTCAAATTCATCTTGTAATTATCATGGTGAAGTCGATAAACTTACAAAGTTTCTGATATTTCAAATTTATAGTAAAATAATTTAAGCGATTTATTAAATTGATATCTTTAATAAAATTAGTTCTTAACAACATTATAGTGCCCGTGATTTGATGTTTAAGTTTTGTAATTTATTAAATAATATAGTTTTAATTTATGTAATTAATATAAAGTATCATTATTTAAAATAATAATTAATAAGCATAATAGAGATGAAATAGTTGAGTACATTTTTCATTTAAATAATGTAATTTAATGTCGAAACCATTTTTTATGAGGTTTTAAAAAAACGGGGTCGACTTTAAAAAACGAAAACGGGAGTTGCCACCAATCTTTTTAGGTGTGATTGTGTCACCTTTAAAACATTTTGTTTTAAAATCATTAGTTTTGGTCTACGAAATCAGAAAACAGGTTCGGGACCCGGTTACATACGAGGAAGGATTAGCACCCTCGTGACACCCAAAAATTGGTACCGAATTGATTATCAAATGTCTTTAATGTCGGAAATTTAAAAAAAAAATTAAGATGCAATCCTCTTTTTAAAAATATTTTTGATTTTGAAAGATTAGGGTTCACTTGTATCAAATGAATCAAAATATTACATCCAATAAGTTAGGACGCAATATTTTTAAGGCATTCGAAACTAAGCTAACCATTTTTGAAAATCCCTATCGTGAAATGACAAAACGTCATATCTAGTAAGTTAGGATACAACATCTTGAAATTATAAGACGGTTACTCATATTTTGAAAACCTTAAAAACTTAGAAGGGTGCTTGTCTACTCGAACTCAACGAGAAAAGTTGCAACCCAGTAAGTTAGGGCACTACTTTTTCGAAGCTTCCAAACATCAAGCATTGCCTTTATTTTGAAAACTTTGGAGTCTTGTTTTTTTTAAAATTGATGCATGACGGAGTATATTAACATCATAAAATATAACATACAAGATAACATGTTATAAGTGCATAATAACAATGACATAATAAACATATATGTAATAAATGAAACATAGCAAATTTTACATAGGTAAATGTACATAGAAAAACAACATATATTAGAGAAGAATAAGTGACACATATAAACATGTAATTCAACATTTACTTAAACATATCAAAATAAATGATGCATGATAAACAATTCGACAATAAAAATAATAGTAATATGCCAAGCACTCAACATTTAATAAAATTATGGGACCAACATTATATATATTTATTGACATAATAAAAAAGGGTTTAATATGTATATTAAAATATATAATAAAGCGAGTTTTTTTTAAAAAATGTATGAATATGATTAAAAATCAATTTCTAGTAATGTAACAATAATATAGTATAAATAGTAACTTTAGTTTTAGGATTATAAGAAAATAATTACAATATACAATAAAATATAAATACCGTGATATTTGATTGTGCAAAATAGAAGATAATAAGTATTTAATAATACATAAAAATATAGTAATTAATAATGAATTTTGAAATAGTATAATAATATATAAAATAATAATTTTATAGTTTAGGATAAAAATACATAGGTTTAAAAAATGTTTAATAGATAATAATAATATGAAATAATTTATGTTAAAATGTAAAGTAATATAAAATATATAGACATTATGTGACAAAAATATATAATATAATAAATAGTAAACAATATAATATAGGTTAATATATATATATATATATAAAAATATGAAGTAATAATAAATATTATGTGGTGAAATATAAAAATAAGTAAATAATAATATAAAATATACATATATTTATATTAACATAAAATATAAAAAAATTAAAATAATTTAAAAGGGATAAAGGGACTAAAATTAAATGTAAACAAAAATCAGTGGTTAATTTAATAATAAAAAACGGATCTGGACCCAATTGAAACGGCCACTAAAGCCCTAGGGACTCATCGGGAAAATTCTCCTTATCCATAAACGACACCATTTTACCCTGGGCCTTAAAGGGGTTTCCGTTGGGACTAAATTGAAGCAAAGGTAAAAGTTTTGGGCCAGATTATAACAAAAATAAAATGAAATAGTAAACTTTGAAAATACGGGAGGACCGATTGGGCAATTAGCCCATTAATCAAAAACACGCGGATCCTCCCCGGGTCTTCGGGTCAACACGCGGACCTTGGTACTCCCAAAATTGTACCGTTTAGCTTGAGCTATAAAAGGCTGACTTAAGCCTAAAATTCATTTTGGCTCCCGATTTTTTAAAAAAAACCAAAAAAATTCTCTGAAATCCCCTTTGGCCCTCGGAGCTCCGGCCTGAAGGCCGTCCTGGCTCGTCCCTGGGCTCCAGCGCCCGTGGTATTCACGCGTTAACGCGCCGCCACTAAGGCCACCGTGTATGGTGGTTAGGGTAAAAAAAAAACCTTCCTTTTTCAGAGATCCTCCGGTGAGTACCTCTTTCTCTTCTCTTTTTGTTATTATTCTTTTAAAAAACTTTTAATATATATATGCATGCAAACGAACAGAAACGAAAAGGAAAAAAAACTCGAGTTACCTTTCTTAAAAACTGATTTCTTTTATATATATCAAAAAGGGTTTTACAGCGGCTTTTTGTTTTCTCTCTAGTTTCTCTCCGTTTTTGATGTCTATTCTCTCTATTTGTATGTTCTCTCTGCTATTGGGTATATCTGTGAGCTCCTGATTTTTCGTTTTGCTATCTCCCTGTGTAAGTCTTTTTCCCTCCCCCTTTACAGATTTACAAACGATGGCTTTATAGCCAGTATTTCGTTACATATTCTGGAAAGAAAATCTTTGATTTCTTTCCATTTCTTGTCTACTGTATCCGCTGTTACCTTTGACCGTGATCTGCTGAAATTCTTTTATTTTAGTTTCCTTTTTCTGCTTTTTCGTATCTGTCGTGTTTCCTTTTCTTGCAGGTGATTTACGAGGATCCGGGTGGCTGGGCTTGCTGGCTCAATTTGGGCACCGCTGGAGGCACGATCGATGGCCGGGGCACTGGTGGGCATTGAAGGCCCCAAGACAGTGTCCTGACAGCTGCCTTGATTCGGGGAACTGAACAGACGTGAGGAAGGCAGGCCTCTGGACAACATTAATGGCCCTTGGGAGCTGGAGCGGCCCTGATGACATGGCGAAACTTCTGGATCCCAATTGCGGCGCTGAGAAAGAGCTAGGGTTGAAAACCCTAGCTGGAAAACTTTTTTAGTTCTGGGCCTCTTGAGCCTTTGTGAACTTTGGGTCGATGCTGTAAATGGGGTTAAGGGTGTTAAGTCTGGTAGGTTTGGGTCTGCCAGGTAGTATTTTGGGTCACGGGTGTAACCGGGTTTGAGGTTTTAGGTATTTGGGCCACAAACACCCGGGCTTTGTAATAGGACTGTTTTAAATGGACTTTGAAATAAATGTTTATCCATTTAATTTTATGTTTTGGCTCTTTTCATGCCCGGTCAAATTTGGGCTACTACAGCTACCCCTCTTTGCTCATTGCTGTGTAACGGGAATCGAGCAAAGACTTATAGAAAGATCAAATTTGACTGATCTTATCAAATCATGGTCTTCAATCTGCTTCTTGCAAACTTATGACTGTCGTGTTGATATCTTCGATCTGCTCTCCGCCGAATACAGAGACGCCAAATCTGCTTTTTTGATCTGTTCTCTGACAACACAGAGATGCCAAATCATCTTAGATTTGCTTTAACATAAGTGTTATAGGCCAATTTTGGCCCCAATTACAATCAAATTTTAAATAACCCATTTACATAAAACCAACACCCAAACTAGCCCAACAACCCCTACCCAATCCAAAATCAAAACCCAAACAATACCTAACCTAAAACCAACGACCCACCAGGCCCAAAACCCTAAAACAGCAATCCAAAACCCTAAGCCTAACCCCATACCCCAAATCGGTAGCCCCAATGCCCCAAACCCGAGAAGCAAATTTCAAGCCGCACCTAGGGCCTTCTGACACCGCTACTAGAGACCCGATGTCGCCCCATCCCACCGCATTTATGGATAACCGGCACCTGCAAGATTAGAAATGAAAGACAGCAAACAGAGAGCAGAGAGGGGAATAGCGAAATAGCAATCAAACAGTGATGTTTCTATTTTTCTATTGTATTTTATTCGGTTATAAAATGACCGAAAACCAAATATGTAAAGGGAGGGGGATTTTTCATCAATATAGAAAAAAAAAACCAAAGATTTCATTCAAAAAAAAAAACACACTAGTGAACTAAAATACCCAAAAGGCAGTGAAATAACGAGAGAATACAGAAACAAACAGAATCGGACCGAAGGTAATTTTCCTTGTTGTTCTTTTCCGTTTTCGAACACTCTCCTCTTTTCCGACTTTCTAAACATTATTTATATATATACAAAATATATTTTTATTAAAATAAGAAATAGAAACAAAAAAAATAATAACAGATCAGAAGCAAGAAATTAAAAAAAATCAGAGGGTTTAAAAGCACTTAACATTTAGATCCGAGAAACCAAAAGGGATTTTTTAGTTTTCAATCGAATTTATTTTCTTTTCTTATTTCCTTTTTTTTTCCTCTATATTTTAATATATATACATATATATATATAAAAATTTACCTTTCGAACTTCCGGCCACCGTGTGCGGTGGCCGGCGACGGCGGTACTCGATGGTCCGGTGGCTGGTCGTCAGAGGGCCACTGCTCGGAAATCTCCAAGCCTGGAGAGAATTGAGAGAGAGAGAGGGAGAGTTTCTAAATAAAAGGAAGAAAAATGAATTTTTTATAAAAATTTTGGCTTTTATACCCAGACCCAAATGGCGCCGTTTTGGCCTTAGGATCCAGGGCATAAAACGACATCGTTTTGCCCTGGATCGGGTCGACCCAACCCTACCCACTCAGGATCCGCGTGTTTTCTACGGAAGGGCTAATTATGCATTTAGCCCTTCCGCTTTTTCTGACTTTTGCAATCGGGTTTCCATATGTTTTAAATTAGCCTCATTATTTATGTTTGTTTTCAATTTAATCCTCCCTTGCGGCGCAGCATTTTGAAAGGCTGGAAAAATTTCCGTTTTGGTCCCCTATGGTTTCTAGCGTGTTCTAATAGGTCCCTATCCTTTGTTTTATTTTAAAATTTAGCCCCTTTTTTTATTTCGCTTCCGATTAAATCCTTGTTTCTTTATTTTGCTAATTTATTTTATTATTCTGTTTTTTATTATTTATATTATTTATTGCTATTATTATATTTTACATATTATTATCACTATTACTATCATACTTATTGTTACTATATATATAATTATTATTTATCATTTATTATTACTATTTTATCATTAATCTTATTACTGTCATTATTATTGCTTATTTCAATAATGTTATTTTTTAGGTACTTATATGTATGTACATATTTTATATACATGTTATTTACTACTTATTTATTTTGTATATATATTATTTTATGTGTACATTCCTAATATAATTCTATATTTTTGTATATTGCATGTATATTTTTTTAATGTTATATATTTTTAATCATGTACACATCCTGATGCCATACTATATATATATTTTAATACTTTCAATATGTATTATATATATACCTTAATTATGTTTTTAATATTTATTGTATCATGTATATATTTCTTTATTTTACTTTATATTTTCAATGTTATTACTTATGTATTTTCAAATACTATTTTAATATCTCTTGCAATATGTATATTATTATTATTATATTATTTATATATGTGTATATTTTTACATGTTATCTTATATATATATTTTAGTATTATATTATTTATATCTATATATATATTCGTTTATATTATTTCATATTTTAATACTCTGTTACGTGTGTATTTTTGTACTATATATTATGTATATACATTTCATATTATTATATGTTTTTTTTAAATACTCTTATCATATTGTTTAATATCGTTCGTATTGGTTAATGTTTTGTAACAATTACGTTTATTATTTGTCATATACTCGCGTTTTTATTGTTTGCATGATTCTGAATCAAATATATGTTTAAATTGCATTTAATTTTGACATTGTTTTAAATTTTTTTATCGTTTCAAATGATTTTTTTTATATATACTTTCAATTAATTTCAAAAATAAGGCAAGATACCGATTTTAACATTAAGTCTGTGATTTCATCGCTATGTTGGATGAATCATGTCAACTCGCGTTAAAATGGGATATCCTTCTGAAAAATTAAAAAAGTCTTGAAATTCTCGTGTTTTGAACCGATCACGATCAAATATTAAATCGAACTCGTATTTTTGAAAATCAAGACAACACATGTTTAATAAGATACCAATTTTGGGCGTCACAAGGGTGCTAACACCTTCCTCGTGCATAACCGACTGCCGAGCCCTATTTTTCTCTGGATTTTAAACGTAAACCTAAGCCCGGTTTTCTTTCTTTAAAAATATAAATTTTATAGGTGTCCGATCACACCTAAAAAAAAAGATCGGTGGCGACTCCCCTTGTTTTAATAAAATCAAAATCTAGATTTCAAATTTTCAATAAATCGCCACAATTAGCGACCAAGGCTGCAGAGCTAAAATTTTTACGTCGCTACAATAAGCACGTGAAAGCCAAATCAGTTATGTCTTCGATTTGTCCCTTGTAAGCATAAGGATGCCAAACCATCTTGGATCTGCTTCAATATAAACATCTGAATGCCAGATCTGCTATGTGTCTGCCATCCGCCGAGTATAGAAATGCCAAACTTCGATTTGCTCTCTGACAAAACAGAGATACCAAATCATCTTAGATTTGCTTCAGCGTAAACACGTGAAAGCCAAATCAGCTATGTCTTCGATTTGTTCCTTGTATGCACAAGGATGACAAACCATCTTGGATCTGCTTCAGTATAAACATCTGAATGCCAGATCTGCTATGTGTCTGCCCTCCGCCGAATATGGAGATGCCAAACTTCGATTTGCTTTCTGACAAAACAGAGATGCCAAATCATCTTAGATTTGCTTCAGCGTAAACACGTGAAAGCCAAATCAGCCATGTCTTCGATTTGTTCCTTGTATGCACAAGGATGCCAAACTATCTTGGATCTGCTTCGGTATAAACATATGAATTCCAGATCTGCTATGTTATAGCCTGTCACCCTACTGCTTAGGGAGTTAAGGCACGTCGTCTTTGATCACATAACCTGTAAAATGCGTATATGATTATGCTTGATGATTAGGATGCTATGATCAAAGTGAGTCAAATGCTCATAATTAGACATGTTATGATGCAAAATGTTATGAATATGACCCCTGTCCTAGACGTCACTGCTCATTCCTTCATTTGTCTTTACTTTTCTCAAAGTATTATTCCTGCTCAACCTGTAGGCCCGTACTAATTTCAAATGCTACGATCCACTGAGGATGTCTGTAGGATAATCTTTCCTTAGAATTGAGTCATTGATTTTATCCCTTTATCCTTTTGGACTGGAAGAAAGAAATTCCTCAAGTTCTTTCATCCCTTACTTATGCGAATTCTTTGAGCAATTGTCCTGTTTAGTTTCTTGTATTATCTAAAAATTCTATAGTAATGCGCAAAACTTCATTTGTGAAAATATTTAGTTCATCTATCATTATTTCAATGTAACATACTTAAAGAATAATGGAAGATGAATAAATCTTTAAGAACAATTGGATTTGAATGAATTATCAAAAAAGATACAAAGGAAATTAATCTGATAGCCTATCTTTGAGAAGAAAAAGAATCTAAAGACAGCAAACAAGCCAAAAGTTAGATGCCCTAAATATCGCCGCTTGAGCGCTCATACATCAAATTCGTGAAGACATGTGTTTAGAAGATTCAAAGTACTTTGTTGATGCCCTAGTACGCAACGTACTTCGTTCTTTGTTAAGCAGGATTACCGTGTGCTTCAAAATTTGAGTCGCCCTTACGGGTTTTCAACTCAAAGCCCCTTTGGTCACAAGGTGCCCTTTTCGGGTTTTCACCTTGGCTTCTCCATTTTCCCCTCTTTTTTTTTCGAATCCTCAAGGCGCCCTTTGCGGGTTTTCACCTTGGATTCTCTTCTCCTTAGACAAAATATTTTTTAACTGAGTCTGAGTTCCCTGGATTAGGTAAACTTTTCCCATCCATTTCTGTTAAAATTAATGCACCGCCAGAGAAAGTCTTCTTCACAACATACGGTCCCTCCCAATTCGGCATCCATTTACCCCTAAAGTCCTTTTGAATAGGGAGGATCTTTTTTAGCGTAAGGTCTCCTTCGTGGAACTCTCTTGGGTGACCTTTCTTGTCATAAGCTCGTATCATTCGCTTCTGATACATCTGACCATGTCGAATGGCTCTTAGCCTCTTTTCCTCAATTAAGTTCAATTGGTCATATCGGGATTGAATCCATTCAGCTTCATCTAACTTACCTCCGTTAAAATTCGCGATAAGGTATTTCTACTTCCATAGGTAATACTGCTTCCATCCCATAACCTAATGAGAATAGGGTTTCCCAGTAGAGGTTCTAACAGATGTTCGATAGGCAAGGAGTGCAAACGGTAACTTCTCATGCCAATCTCTATAAGTCTCAGTCATTTTCCCTACTATCTTCTTAATATTCTTGATGGCGGCTTCCACTGCCCCATTCATTTTTGGGCGATAGGGAGAAGAATTATGGTGCTTGATCTTGAACTGGTCGCAAACTTCTGCTATTGTTTTGTTGTTCAAGTTCAATGCATTATCGAATATAATCTTCTCAGGCATTCCATATCGACAGATGATCTCCTTCTTCAAGAATCGACTCACAGCTGACTTAGTAACATTTGCATAAGAGGCAGCCTCTACCCATTTTGTGAAGTATTCAATGACCACGAAGATAAACCGATATCTATTCGAAGCTTTCGGTGATATGGGCCCAATGACATCCATGCCCCACATGAAAAAGGGCCATGGAGAAGTCATAACATGCAAAGGTGAAGGTGGTACATGAATTTTGTCCCCATAAATCTGACATTTATGGCATTTCTTGGCATAGTTGATACAGTCCCCTTCCATAGTGGCCCAATAGTAGCCAAACCTCATGATTTGCCTTGCCATAGTGAAACCATTTGCGTGCGTCCCACATACACCTTCATGAACTTCTTCTAAAATTAGCTTGGCTTCCACAGCATCGACACATCTCAAAAGTACTTGGTCTTTCCTCCTCTTGTACAAGATATCTCCATCCAAGACGTAGTCACATGCTAACCTCCTCAAAGTTCGTTTATTATTTTCATTGGCTTGTTCAGGGTATTTACGATCTCTCACATATCGTAATATATCTTGATACCACGGGTTATCGTCCTTTTTCGCTTCCTCAATGTTACCATACTGAGCCGGAGTTTTATAAACACTCATTTGGATTGGTCTCATCTCCTCCTCTTTATTCATCTTAATCATTGAGGCTAAGGTGGCCAAAGCATCTGCCATTTGGTTCTCGTCTCGTGGAAGATAATTGAAGGTGATAACCTCAAACTCCTCAAGTAACCCTAAGACTATCTTCCGATAATTGAGTAATTTTAGGTCCCTTGTCTCCCATTCACCCCTAAGTTGGTAAATTACCAATGCAGAGTCTCCATACACTTCTAGAGTTCTTATTCCTCGCTCTATAGCTGCTCGAAGTCCCATGATGCATGCTTCATACTCAGCCATATTATTTGTGCAATCAAAATCCAACTTGCATGTGAACGGATAATGATCGCCATTTGGAGATACCAATACTGCTCCAATTCCATTTCCAATTGCATTAGATGCCCCATCAAAATTTAGCTTTCAAGAAGAATCTTCAGTCGTTGCTATATACATTAACTACTCATTTGGAAAATCAAAGTTCAATGGCTCATAGTCCTCTAGAGCCCTACTAGCCAAAAAGTCTGCTACCACACTTCCTTTTATAGCCTTCTGACTCACATAGACTATATTAAACTCTGAAAGTAATATTTACCATCTCGTCATTCTCCCATTTAAAGCTGTTGACTCCATCATGTATTTCAATGGATCTAGCTTTGAAATGAGCCAAGTGGTATGGTATAGCATATACTATCTTAACCTCCGGGTAGTCTAAATCAGCGCATAACACAACTTTTCAATCGGTGAATATCTCGTCTCACAGTCAGTAAATTTCTTACTGAGGTAATAAATCGCCCTTTCCTTTCTTCCCGACTCGTCATGCTGACCTAGCACACACCCCATAGAATTACTAAACACCGATAAGTACAGTATTAATGGCCTGTCTGGGCTAGGTGGAGATAATACCGGAGCATTCAACAAATACTGCTTGACCTTCTCAAAAGTATTCTGGCCTTCCTCATCACAAGTACCTTGATTGTGCTTTCTAAGGAGGAGAAAGATAGGATCACATTTCTCGGTTAGCTGTGAAATGAACCGAGCGATGTAATTCAACCTTCCTAGGAATCCTTGAACTTCTTTCTAGGTTTGTGGTGGAGGCAATTCTCGTATGGCTTTGACTTTGTCCGAGTCCACTTCTATTCCCTTTTCACTGACTACAAAACCCAATAGCTTCCTCAATCTAACTCCGAAGGTGCACTTTGCCGGATTGAGCTTTAATTGGAACTTCCTCAACCTCAAGAATAATCTCCTTAAAACTTCGATATGCACTTTTTCTGTTTGGGACTTAACAATCATGTCATCAACATATACTTCAATGTCCTTATGCATAATGTCGTGGAACAAATTCACCATGGCCCATTGGTAGGTTGCCCCTACCTTTTTTAATCCAAACGGCATTACTTTGTAGCAGAAGGTGCCCCACAAGGTTATGAAGGTAGTTTTGTCCATGTCCCCTGGATGCATCTTTATCTGATTATACCATGAGAAACCATCCATGAAGGAGAACAATAAATATCCCGCCGTGTTGTCAACCAAAGTGTCGATGTGTGGTAGAGGAAAGTTGTCTTTTGGGCTAGCTTTATTCAGATCTCTGTAGTCAACGCACATTCGTATCTTCCCATCCTTCTTAGGTACTGGCACAATATTAGCTACCTATTCAGAGTACTTGACTTCTTGCAAGAATCCTGCATCGAACTGTTTCTTAACCTCATCTTTTATTTTCAGAATGATATCTGGCATTATTCGTCGCAACTTCTGTTGGACTGGCTTGCAATCCTTTCTTATCGGCAGACGATGTACTATAATGTCAGTGCTCAACCTCGGCATATCTTGATACGACTATGCAAAAATATCCTTGAATTCTTGAAGCAACTCAACCAAACCTTGCCTTGTGTCCTTGGCAATCAGCGTTCCAATTTTCACCTCATTCCCTTCCTTTAGGGCTATACTCTCTGTTGCCTCTTTCTCATGAGGCATAATGTGTTTCTCCTCCTGTTTTATCATTCTTAACAAATCTAGAGACACATCACATTCTAAGTCATCTTCAAAATCCCGAGACTCCTCTAAACACATTCTTAATAAATCTAGGAATGATTATTTATGTACTATGAATGAAAGAATAAAGATTGCAAAAGTTTAACGAAATATTGGTTGACAAAAATGAGACAATATTCGTTCGAATTGATAATAACGTTATGTTTTATTAAAATAATAATAGATGATCATAAGCCTATTTCACAAATGGAATTTTATTACTCCTAGGCCCTAGAGTAACAAACATGCTTCGAGAATTACTCTGAAAAATTCCTAAAGACTACAGGAAGGTCCCCCGCAGTCCAATTATTCAAAGAGCTTCCCGGTTCGTAAGGGCGAATGCCCTCGAGGTTTCCTTGCTCCAATCCTTCTTCATGTACAATATTGATCTGATGACTTTCTTTCACGAGTAACCCTCCCGATCTGAAGGTTTTGAATATTGGAGGGAATGTCATCGGCTCCTACTCCACCTCTCTTCTGTCTAAACCTGCCTTTCTTCTCTTTTGGCGCTTCTCAATTTCCTTCATCTTTTGCTTATGGTCTGGCTTGAAACCCAAAACAAAGCGATCCTTCTTTTCAATCACCTTTGGGATTTGAGCCCCTCCTTGCAACTATCTTCCTAGTCCTCTTCCTGGCAATGCTTCCTTTTCTATCATCATTTGCAGGGCCATCCTTGTGGCTCTAGACATTTTAGACACCGGCATCTTACTTCCTTCCATGACGAATGTTGCATTGATGATCTCTAAAGAGCGGAAAGAACACTCAATAGCTTCTTCATTTGCCTCAACATAAGGGGCATTGCTAGTAACTGCCACTATAATATCTTCCTCGGCGTTGATGGTTATTAATTGTCCATCCTTTACTAACTTTAATTTTTAGTGCAATGAAGAGGGCGCCGCCCCTGCTGAGTGTATCCATGGTCTCCCCAACAAACAATTGTAGGAAGGCTTGATATCCATCACCAAGAAATCAACCTCGTATGTATTTGGCCCAATCTCCAAAGGGATGTCAATTCGTCTCATAACCTTCCTTTCAGCTCCATCGAAGGCTCTCACCACATTGTGACATGTTTTCATGTGCGAACTATTAATGGGCAATCTGTTAAGTGTGGATAACAGAAGGACGTTCAGAGCTGATCCATTATCGACAAGTACACTCAGAAGTGTATATCCCTTGCACCGAGTAGTGATGTGTAAGGCCCTAGTCGACCCCATACCTTCTTGCGGTATTTTATCATCATTGAAGTAGATGAAATTGTCCACACTGATGTTATTCACCAACCGGTCCAGCTTATTGACGGATATGTCATGGGTGACATATGTCTCATTGAGCACATTTAATAGTGCATTTCGATGTACCTCGGAACTTAGAAGTAAGGCCAACACTGATATACGGGCTGGCTGCCTACGCAACTGCTCGACCACACTATACTGCTATGCTTAAGGAACTTAAGAAATTCCTTAGCCTCCTCCTCCTTTACCGATTTCTTGACAGACGCTCCAACCTCCTTCATCTTCTCAACCTCGACATCATTTGTTTTCGCGGGCTCTATTCTGATGCCCCCTATATCATAGCGTTTCCCACTCCGTGTATGGGAACCTTCATTTTACACGCCCTTAGACGCACTGGCTATACTCTCGTCCTTGGGTACTGTCACACTGCAGTCGTAGCTCCATGTCACTCTCTTGTCATCCTTGTAAGGAAAATGAGTAGGTTTATGGATGACAACTTTAAGCACCGTATGCCCCTACTTCATTATTCCCCGGTAAGGAAATAATAATTCTTGGCCGGCTGGTTCCTTGTCGTTCATTCTCTAGCACACATACTTGTCTTATGCAAGAACTATTTTCAAGGATCTGTAGTTCTTTGTTATCTATGAAGCCTTGTACCAAGACCATGAACTCCTCGTAATTTTGGATCATATGACCCACCTTTTCATGAAACTCACAATAGTCCCCCATTCCTTCTCTATCTTTTCCAGAGGTCAACATACCTCTCTTTGATGGGCACCCTCACCTCGGTAACATCTTCTTTGATTTCTTCCTCCCTAGCTTCACTAATGGCATTCACTCCTTGATTGCCATGATCTGGTAACGAATTTTCAACATTAGGGGTACTGTCAAATTTCACAGCCCCCATCTTGATAAGTCTCTCAATAACTTTCCTAAATCCGATGCAGTTTTCAATCGAATGCCCCGGTATCCCTGCATGGTATTCACATTTAGCGTTGGCATTACCATTTGGGGTATGGTGGTTGTAGCGGTTTCAAATGAAATGGAGCAATAGCATGTGCATCGTATAAACTTTGGAAAAGCTCACAATATGTCACAGGGATAGGTGTGAACTGCATCATTTTCGAATTTTGTCTTGAACCTGATTTTTGTCTCTGAGCACTTTGTTGCTCAACCGCAGCTGCTTTGCGTTGACCAACCGTAATTGCCCTCGAGTTGAAGTTGTTTGTGTTATTCACCTCATTATTCTTTCTCCTTGGGGTCGATCTTTTAACTGTCTCTCCCTCAATTTTGCCACCCCTTATGGCGTTCTCAATCATCTCTCTCACCATAATTATATCCGCGAAGCTTTTTGTGGTACTTCTAATCATGTGAGTGATGAACGGTGCATTCAAAGTGTTGATAAACAACATGGTAGTCTCCTTCTCTAACAGCGGTGGTTGTACTTGCATGGCCACCTCTCTCTATCGTTGTGCGTATTGCCTAAAGCTTTCATTAGGCTTTTTCTCCATGTTTTGAAGTATGATCCTGTCCGGCATCATGTCAGTCACATGGTTATACTGCTGCATGAAAGCTTGTGCAAGGTCTCTCCATGAACCGATTCTTGTACGGCTCAACTGATTGTACCACCTAGCCGCTGCTCCCACTAAGCTATCTTGAAAACACTGGATCAATAATTGATCATTGTTTACATATCCAGTCATTCTCCTACAAAACATTGTTATGTGTGCCTCTGGGCAAGTAGTCTCATTGTACTTCTCAAATTTTGGCATCTTAAATTTATGAGGAAGTACCAGGTCTGGGACCAAACTCAAGTCTTTAGCATCAATCCCATGATGGTTGCCAGCACCTTCCAAAACTCTAAACTTCTCCTCTAACCATTTACAACGATCCTCCAACTGTTTTAAGGATTCGGTGGCCATTCTTTCCTTCTCAACCATATCTAGATCAGGAGTGATAGGGTTGATCAGGCTATCGCCCAAATTAAATCCCGATCCAGATGGGAAATTCACGGGGATTTCAGTATCGACCGGCCCATTTTGAGGCCTTACAGTGATAGATGGCCTTCTAGGAGGTGCATCGGCCTGTGGTGGCATACGAGGTGGAGTAAAACCAGGAGGATGATCTTTGCCCACTTCACTGGTGATGGCCATGGGAGCCTTCCCTTTACCAGTAGCCCTTAACAGCTGAGCCATTTCAGCCATCATATTCCTCTGAGCCTCTAGCATTTGCTCCCTCATATCATTATGCATCTTGGCCAACTGCTCTTGCAATTGGTCCTGCATGTCCTTTTGCAATTGCTCGAATCTTTGATCCATACTCTTAGTTTTAGTGTGAGTACCGTAAGGATGTGTGATTTCCAGATTCCTTTTCTATCTTAAAAAACTTTAACTAATTAGGGTCTTTCTATAACTTTGAATACATATGATGCGATGTGATGTAATGCGAATGCATGAATGCAAAAAGGCATCGATCTCGATTCAATTTTATTTAGAAAACTTTATTTATAGAAAGAATATCTTTACATATAAATGGATTACATATACGCCTTTGCCCTAAGGCCCAGAGTTCTAACTCTATCTAACAAAAGGGCTAACTCTCGACCCTTATCAGACGCTGATTCATACATTACACTTAACGCATCCGCTCGTACTGCTAAGTTTCGAACATATTCAGTAATCTCTCGGATCCTGGCTATGGCTTCCCCGATAACGTAGTCCCAATCTCTGACTTGACCTTTAGCCTAATAGAGCTCTCCCTTTAACCAATCTTCTCGCGCTTCGAGCTGCTCAATCCGAAGTTCACCATCATGCAATGCTACTTCCAAATCTTCGACCTTACTTTTCAGCTCCTTTAACTCAACTGTAGGATCATGATTTTGGTGCCAAGGAAGTGTTCTTCCTAGCTCGGTTATCTTAGTCTTTAATCATTGATTCTCTTTTTCCAAGGCCAAATTCTGTGACCGCATCTCTCAGAACTTCCCCTCCCAATACTCAGCTCTAGCCTTTTCCTCTTGAACATCTTTCTGCCATTGTTCCGAAGACCTTCCTAACCCAACTCGCTTTAAAGTTACTTGTGCCTTCTTGTACTCCTCTTTCAAGTTATCTCAATCTTCTTCTACCTTTCTTTTTTCTTTTCTTGCTTTCTCGGCCTCCTTCTTTTGCTTGTCGACGTCTAGACTCAGGTACATCTTCTCTTCCTCAAGCTTTTCTATCTTTTTTTCGAGTTCCAAGTTCTTTCTCTTGAACTCTTGCTTCATAATCTCTAGCTCCAAGGGCATCACTCGCAAATACTCCTCCATTGGTCGAGCTTCCTCCATCTTTGACTTAGGGACATTATCGTTAATTCTTCCACTCCTCCACTCAACATACTCCGGGGTCGTGGCAGAGTTGATGGCCACTCCCTTCAACCGACAAGTCTTGTTCCAAGCGCTGGAAATCTCACTAACCTTCTTTTTATAATCAGCTCCTCTGTATACAAACTCGCTCTGAGCTAACCCATGAGTCGCTAGTACGAACTGCTTCAATCCATGCTGTCTCAGTACGAGCAGAGGAGCATAACCAATTGCACCCCAGATTCCCAACAGGGGAACCCAATCAAAACTATCGCAACGATAAAGTATCTCACCAGGAGCCATCCATGGAGCCCTCCACTCAACATCCTTTGACTAAAGATTCCGAAGCAGTGCTATCCAATTTTCTTCTGGTACGTTCACTCTCTTAACCGAGGCTACTATGTCTTTCAACGGGGAGTAGTTCTCGAAAAAAACCCGATAAATAATCCCATCAATTAATCAGAAATGACTGTAAAACCAAACCAAAAGTAACTGAGCGTAACCTATAAATCTGTCTACACCAGACCTCCTACATGCACCTAAAGATCTGAATGTCTCCACCAAAATCGCAGGAACAGAAGTAACCCTTTTGCTGAGTCTATGAAAAAGATCCGTGGTCGCCTTATCCACATATCCCAAGGCTCTAGGAAAAACCATCAACCCATACAAACTTAAGGCAAAAATATCCACTTTCTTTGTCTCATCGGGGTACGTCAATATCAAATCCTTTAAAGCGTCTCACGAAATGCACTTGCACTCACCTTTCTCTTTAATTCTGGCCGTAATCCACTGTTCGCTCATTCCAGTGATAGTCATTAATTTCTTCCAAAAGGTAGGGACACAAGCAGCTTGAGAATAAATCCTATCATTCTGGAACCTAGGACAACGAAGTAAAGCAGTGTACTCCTCCACAGTAGGTACCAAGTCTATCTCTCCAAAAGTGAAACAATTGTACGCCGGGTTCCAAAACTGAGCCAGGGCACGGAACAAGCGCTCATCTACCTAAATATCGAGCAAGTAAGGTAAGTCTCCATAGTTATCGTAGAATAACTGCTTGGTTGCATTGCCTCACTGATCCTAAATCTCCTTAAGCTCTTAGAGATTATTTTGCGTGACACTAATACGAGTGTAATCTGACAATTCCGACACATATCCCTCAGCCACACTATCTCCCTTTTCTAGTTGAGTACCCTCTGACCATCTATGAACATCAGTATTGTTCTCCACTCTATCAAGAAGTCCGTTCTCCATAATAATGTTTCCTAACTTAAAAACCGACTGTGAATCGATACCTTTTAAATGCAAAATGACATGCAAACAAAAAGAAAAGAAATGGTCAGTAATCACATAACATCAATAAATCTCAAAGAAAAAATTATAAGGGTGGTATCTAAAGTATAAATCTAACTAAGTTGGGTTCTTACGGTTTTTCTATATGACGTTGGTTCTAGAGTTCGAGGTACCCGAACTACCAGATTCCTTAATTCTTACCCATTATAGGCTCATTTGAATTGAGTTCGGTTCAGGGGAATACATTTCCCTATGGCTACACGGAGATGAAAATCTCACGAAACCACAGGTACAGATGTATCCCGAAAGTGATCCACTATCCTACACGGAGACGAAAACCTCACGAAGGCGTAGTTTCTCACTCCCACTTAAGGGTGTGACCACAACGGTCATGCAAAATGCAATGCGCATCAAAATTTAGCAACATATGCAGTAATACAAACACATGTGATGCAAAGAGGATTAAATTTTAAAATTTTTCAAATTTTCGACATTAAGACAAAAGGTAATCAACTATGCGGCTTGACTCTCTCAAGTCCCCAGTGGAGTCGCTAAGCTGTCGAAACCATTTTTTATGAGGTTTTAAAAAAACGGGGTCGACTTTAAAAAACAAAAACGGGAGTCGCCACCAATCTTTTTAGGTGTGATTGGGTCACCTTTAAAACATTTTGTTTTAAAATCATTAGTTTTGGTCTACGAAATCAGAGAACGTGTTCGGGAGCTGGTTACATACGAGGAAGGATTAGCACCCTCGTGACGCTCAAAAATTGGTACCGAATTGATTATCAAATGTCTTTAATGTCAAAAATTTAAAAAAAAAAATTTAAGATGCAATCCTCTTTTTAAAAATATTTTTGATTTTGAAAGATTAGGGTTCACTTGTATCAAATGAATAAAATATTACATCCAATAAGTTAGGACGCAATATTTTTAAGGCATTCGAAACTAAGCTAACCATTTTTGAAAATCCCTATCATGAAATGACAAAACGTCATATCCAGTAAGTTAGGATACAACATCTTGAAATTACAAGATAGTTACTCGTATTTTGAAAACCTTAAAAACTTAGAAGGGTGCTTGTCTACTCGAACTCAACGAGAAAAGTTGCAACTCAGTAAGTTAGGGCACTACTTTTTCGAAGCTTCCAAACATCAAGCATTGCCTTTATTTTGAAAACTTTGGAGTCTTGTTTTTTTTTAAAATTGATGCA
The DNA here is from genome assembly GCA_020496765.1 of Gossypium stocksii. Lineage (NCBI taxonomy): Eukaryota > Viridiplantae > Streptophyta > Magnoliopsida > Malvales > Malvaceae > Gossypium > Gossypium stocksii. The sequence continues at coordinate 102,837,554 of CM035631.1, forward strand.
CGAAGGAGTATATTAACATCATAAAATATAACATACAAGATAACATGTTATAAGTGCATAATAACAATGACATAATAAACATATATGTAATAAATGAAACATAGCAAATTTTACATAGGTAAATGTACATAGAAAAACAACATATATTAGAGAAGAATAAGTGACACATATAAACATGTAATTCAACATATATTTAACCCTATCAAAATAAATGATGCATGATAAATAATTCGACAATAAAATAATAATAATATGCCAAGCACTCAACATTTAATAAAATTATAGGACCAACATTATATATATTTATTGACATAATAAAAAAGGGTTTAATATGTATATTAAAATATATAATAAAGTGAGTTTTTTTTTTTAAAATGTATGAATATGATTAAAAATCAATTTCTAGTAATGTAATAATAATATAGTATAAATAGTAACTTTAGTTTTAGGATTATAAGAAAATAATAACAATATACAATAAAATATAAATACCGTGATATTTGATTGTGCAAAATAGAAGATAATAAGTATTTAATAATACATAAAAATATAGTAATTAATAATGAATTTTGAAATAGTATAATAATATATAAAATAATAATTTTATAGTTTAGGATATAAAAATACATAGGTTTAAAAAAATGTTTAATAGATAATAATAATATGAAATAATTTATGTTAAAATGTAAAGTAATATAAAATATATAGACATTATGTGACAAAAATATATAATATAATAAATAGTAAACAATATAATATAGGTTAATATATATATATATATATATATATAATGTGAAGTAATAATAAATATTATGTGGTGAAATATAAAAATAAGTAAATAATAATATAAAATATACATATATTTATATTAACATAAAATATAAAAAAATTAAAATAATTTAAAAGGGATAAAGGGACTAAAATTAAATGTAAACAAAAATCAGTGGTTAATTTAATAATAAAAAAACGGATCTGGACCCAATTGAAACGGCCACTAAAGCCCTAGGGACTCATCGGGAAAATTCCCCTTATCCATAAACGACACCGTTTTACCCTGGGCCTTAAAGGGGTTTCCATTGGGACTAAATTGAAGCAAAGGTAAAAGTTTTGGGCCAGATTATAACAAAAATAAAATGAAATAGTAAACTTTGAAAATACGGGAGGACCAATTGGGCAATTAGCACATTAATCAAAAACACGCGGATCCTCCCCGGGTCTTCGGGTCAACACGCGGACCTTGGCACTCCCAAAATTGTACCGTTTAGCTTGAGCTATAAAAGGCTGACTTAAGCCTAAAATTCATTTCGGCTCCCTGATTTTTTAAAAAAAAACCAAAAAAATTCTCTGAAATCCCCTTTGGCCCTCGGAGCTCCGGCCTGAAGGCCGTCCTGGCTCGTCCCCGGGCTCCAGCGCGCGTGGTATTCACACGTTAACGCGCCGCCACTAAGGCCACCGTGTATGGTGGTTAGGGTAAAAAAAAAACCTTTCTTTTTCAGAGATCCTCCGGTGAATACCCATTTCTCTTCTCTTTTTGTTATTATTCTTTTAAAAAACTTTTAATATATATATGCATGCAAACGAACAGAAACGAAAAGGAAAAAAAACTCGAGTTACCTTTCTTAAAAACTGATTTCTTTTATATATATCAAAAAGGGTTTTACAGCGGCTTTCTGTTTTCTCTCTAGTTTCTCTCCGTTTTTTATGTCTATTCTCTCTATTTGTATGTTCTCTCTGCTATTGGGTATATCTGTGAGCTCCTGATTTTTTGTTTTGCCATCTCCCTGTGTAAGTCTTTTTCCCTCCCCCTTTACAGATTTACAAACGATGGCTTTATAGCCAGTATTTCGTTACATATTCTGGAAAGAAAATCTTTGATTTCTTTCCATTTCTTGTCTACTGTATCCGCTGTTATCTTTGACCGTGATCTGCTGAAATTCTTTTATTTTAGTTTCCTTTTTCTGCTTTTTCGTATCTGTCGTGTTTCCTTTTCTTGCAGGTGATTTACGAGGATCCAGGTGGCTGGGCTTGCTGGCTCAATTTGGGCACCGCTGGAGGCACGATCGATGGCCGAGGCACTGGTGGGCATTGAAGGCCCCAAGACAGTGTCCTGACAGCTGCCTTGATTCGGGGAACTGAACAGACGTGAGGAAGGCAGGCCTCTGGACAGCATTGATGGCCTTTGGGAGCTGGAGCGGCCCTGATGACGTGGCGAAACTCCTGGATCCCGATTGCGGCGCTGAGAAAGAGCTAGGGTTGAAAACCCTAGCTGGAAAACTTTTTTAGTTCTGGGCCTCTTGGGCCTTTGTGAACTTTGGGTCGATGCTGTAAATGGGGTTAAGGGTGTTAAGTCTGGTAGGTTTGGGTCTGTCGTGTAGTATTTTGGGTCACGGGTGTAACCGGGTTTGAGGTTTTAGGTATTTGGGCCACAAACACTCGGGCTTTGTAATAGGACTGTTTTAAATGGACTTTGAAATAATTGCTTATCCATTTAATTTTCTGTTTTGGCTCTTTTCATGCCCGGTCAAATTTGGGCTACTACATCTAACATTGGTTAAATTTATAATTTCTATAATGTGATATTTAAGTTAAACTTTTCTTTTTGTATATGTTGATGTGTTTTAGTTCTGTTCAAATTTTTTATAAGTTTACAGATAAATAAGTGTATCAATAAATTTGGTATTAATTTTGATCGAAATTGTCTGCTTAATTTATCAATAGCTTTAACGAATTCACAAAACAAGAGTAATAGTACCATTTGAGCTACCATGTCTCCCACAATATCCTATCGACACTAGAGGTTTTGAGTTTGAGCATTACCATTTGCTTACTTTTCAACATCCATGACATTGTGTGCTTGCTCTTCAACTACTATGTCTCATGTTTGTTTAAGTAACACAAAAGTACTTTCGCTCAATAAATTTATTAGGTCTCTTGGTAAAGTCGAAATGTAAAACCCACCAAGAATAATATCAAATTTATTGATATACCTCTTAATTTGTGAATATCAAATGGTTAGACAAATTATTTTTATCATAATGATTAAACATCAAGACCTAAGCTCTATTCATAGATTCATAACCTCTTCTTACTTTGCAAAATATTTTATACATTCAAATATGACGAGAGTCTATTAGAATGATTTATATTGATGCACTCACAATAAATTTACAAACAAAACAATCATACATTATTTAAAATAAAAACAAATTTTTAAATAACGCATCATCATTATGGGGGTTGTTTGGTGGGAGGGGTTGTTCGGGATTCGGCAGGTAAGTGGCTGGTTGATTTCACTACAGGGGTTGAAGGATTGTGAGCTTTTCAAGTTTGAAGCTTGAGTTGCATACGAGGATCTCCGGTTTGCTTGAGATAAGAGGTTTTAGACTAGTTGAAATAGAAAGCGATAACGCACTCCTTATTGAGGTTGTTCGCAATGGTTGTGCTTCGAATAATGACTCGTCGGAGGTGCTACAAATTCATCAGTTGTGTCGGATGCTTGGCGAGAATATAATTGAGCAGCGGATTACATGACCTGAATAATTGGTTCAAGTTTTGATTCTTTTATGTGTTGGCGAGATTTCACGAATATCGATTCTCTCTATTTTAACATTATATGATAATATAATCACACTTTAATTTATTATTTAAAACGGATCATTTACATACATAATTTTTAAGTTTCGTATGTTTTTATGCAATGCATTTCACGTGCAAAACGCTTTGAAACGACAGGCGTTTCATTATTATTTTTAAAAGAAATTATGGTTATATCGTCTTGCTATACAAGTTACATGGGAAATTTGGGTACGGGCGGGACCACCGAAAGGAGCCACAACTTGTCCTTTTAGAAATTAACACGTATTTCGAGTGAAAGAATAATGGGGGTTTGCTTTTTCCCCCTTTAAAGCAAAAAAAAGAGTACGGCGTGGGGTCCCACCCCATTCCACCATTTCTTACTCTCATCCTCTCCCTCCCTTCTGTTGTGTGTCCTCTCCACTTTTCACTTAGATTTATTCAATTCCACTCCCAAAAAATATATATTATTTTTAAAATAATATCTACATATTTTAAAAAAATTTTAAATTAAAATTTAAAACATTTAAATACTATTATGTTTCCAATTCATGACTATCTATTTTAGTAGTATTATTTCTAAAATTAAAAACGTAATGTATCTTTGTCATTACATCAATACTTAGATCATTATAGAGGTTGTGAAAGAGGTAATATCAGTTTAGATTGATCAAACTTTAAATTTTTCGAACCGTCCATTATAATTTAGTTCTCAATTCTTTCATAGTTTTTTTTTTATTTTTAGATTTTGAAATTTATTTTGCAAAATGACTCTTGATTTTTTTTTGTCAAGTTTTGACGCCTCTATTCATAAATATTTTTAAAAAATAATTTTTCAAGTAAATAAAAATTAATCAATAAGTTTTATATGATATTTTAAAAGATTATTTTTGAGTTTTAAAATTTTAGTACTAATTAAACAACATACATTAAATTCGTTAAGTGAAACTATGTTATATCTAAAATCTTATGCTCATGTTATTATTTATGTAATGCCATGTTAGCATGTTATTTCCATTCAATACTCAAGGAAAAGAAAAGTTACATCACTTTAATTAATAGATTTTACGGCTACCCTTTTAAACCAATGCCTAAATTTCAAATTTTAAAAAATATAAAAATTAAAAATCATCAAATTAGAGAACATTGATTAATCCGTAACTTACGCATAAAACGAAACTAGACTAATAGCATAATTAGACCTAACAAATTTAACAACTACCATTTAAATCACTCAAAGTTAACCAAAATAAAATCCCCCAGCCTAGAAAACAACGCAAAAAACACAAAAACTCTATTTCTTCTTTTGGAGAAACTGCACCTAAAGCCTCTAAACTATTAGTGAATTTATATTTTTGTTACCTAACTATTCTAAACCAGCATGTTAAAACCATTGTTGTATGTCATTCTCTATTTACACCATATGCACTAATCGAAAGTTATCATTTTCCTTCTCTTTTACAATTTATTTTTCTATGAAACAACAATCTCCAACATCGATTGTCAGATCAACTTGATCTACCGTACCAATCGTCGAATCGTAGCATGAAACTTGTTAGCCGAACTTTAAAAAAAAATTAACAATTTAATGACTTAAATAAAAACTTTCAAATAATTTTATGATTATTTTATAATTTATTAAAGTTAAATACCAAAATATAAACATACTAACAGTTTGGTAATTTTTTAAGGTATAGCTTTGAAACCAAAAAGGGAATCAAGTAGGGAAAAGACAGAAAAATGAGTGAAATGCAGTGAACTAGGGAGGTTGGGGAGAGTGATGGAGTCGGCCACCGTCACCATTTTACCACTGATTTTGTGTGCTTAATTTTGGACTGTGTATGGGGGTTTCAGTCCAAAATCTAAAAGCATAATGAAAAAAAGTGCTTTTTTGGGTCGCTGAAATTCTCAAAAGCTTGTCTGAAGATGGGATATTAAAAATTATTCAATATGCTTGGAAATAAAATAAATAAAAAGGTAAATTTTTAAAAGCCAAAAAGGGTGTTGGGTTGGCCAAATTTACGTCGTCGAGGCAGTGGACCAACCGCCACAAAACAAAATCCACCAACCCATTTTCCACCTTTTTCTATATTTTATCCAAACTTTTTTTAAAAATGTTTATTAAAACAAATATGCAATTACAATATAAATAAAAATACATATTCGAGTAATATAATAAACAAAAAATCAGAAAAATTGGACAAAGCTGAAAAGTTTAAACAAAATTTGTACATGAAATATTCGCATGATGAGACTAGGAATCCAAATTTACAATTGCACATGATAGGACTCAAAACATTCGTTTTTACCAACTATTATAATCCTTAGCAAGAGGATTAACGCGTTTCAGTACACTCAAATACACGTACGTTTACATTAATAATAATACATATGTCAATCGAACTATGACTCAATTGGCAAAAAATCATCTTTTTTAAATAAAGTAATAAATATTATTATAATGGCACTTTTAAAAAAAAAGTATTTTCATATAAAACTTTCAAATAAAATACCTAAAAATTATTATAAATTTCACAAGCGGATTAAAGATGTGACAAGCGTTATATTTATTTATGCAATTTTTTTATTATAATCTATAATATACTTGTTAAAACTCATAATCTATTTGCGAAGTCTAAAAAATTCCACTAATAATTTATTAAATAATTTTTCTTATTTAAAATAAATCAAATTATTAGAGTTTAGACTAACATTAATGAAGACATGATTAATGACAAAAAATTATAAATTTATATTTTGAAAAATAATTATATCTATTAACAAAAATTATTGGAACCTCTTTTACGTGATTCCATAACGTGCCATCTTTGACTAATTTCTTTACTACTTCAAGTAACTACAATTTATCACATGAATCATGAAAAAAACACTTTTTAGATTAATTTAGTCGTAAATTGATATAAACATATTTGAATTAATTTTTAATTTTTTAATCGAATTAATAAATTGATGACTTAATTAATTTAACTACCTATTCAATTTTAAAACCATAGGTAAATTTTATAAACTTTTACAAAAAATTACAAGGCCCACATTAATCAACAAAAGATAGACTTGTTACGTTCGAACTCGCATCATTTTCTTTTTAAATGAATAATAATAATAATAATATTAATTAAGTTAAAACTCAATTTAGTTATTATCGAAAATTAGAATATATTTTATTTAAGTTTTTATTTAGAGCATGGGCACTCAACATGTAAGGGTGGGTAGAGCTACTTAGGTTGACAAAGGGACCTACTTTTTCCAATAATAATAAAAAATAAAGTTTTATATAAAATATTATCATATTGTTGTTTGTATGTATATGATGTGCTTCAGTTTCTCCAGCATGCAAGTTGTCTCCTCGATTTCTAATAATTAGAACATAGATAAGTTTTAATTTTATATTTAGTGACTTCGTTCTAGTCGCGGATTTTAAGATTAAATTTTAGAGAGGTTAAATTAATTTTTTTATTTTTTTAAATTATAAGAATTTTATATTTTTTAAAGAAAAGTTTAATTTAAAAATTTTAAGAAAATTAAAAGGCATAATAAGATTTTAGTTATGTTGTTAAGATTGAAATTTTATGTTTTTTCTTTTTAGAAAATTAAACTATAAGTACAATCCTACAATATATTAGTTTTATTTAGATGTGTTCATGGATCAAGTTAGATCCTAACAAAATTTTAAGTCTATTTGATAGATCCAGGTTCGATTTAAAAATGGGCCTAAATTTTTTTTCAAGCTCGACTTGACTGTATTAAATTTTTAAAAAATATAATACATAAAAAAATTAAAATAAATGTTTCCCAATAAATTGAAAATAATTTTTTAAAAAAATCTTTATACTTAAATAAAATAGATGCAACTTAACAGGCAAATGATTTTAAAATAGCAACAAAAGTAACAATAAAACAAGAGTTATACAATATACAATCAATACTAACAAAATAATAACAACATAATAATGAAATGGCAGCAAAATAGTAAGAAAACAACAGTAAAATAGTAGTTTTTTTTTGCAAATTCAAGTCAGCTCGAGCTAAAAATCTTATCTGAGGCCCGACTCATTTTCTAAACGGATTTTATTTTATTTTTTTTGCTCAAGTTCATTTATGCCCAAATCCTTTCACTTCTCGACCAGATCGAGTCAAGACAGACCTAGTTTTACTATATAATTGTTCTATAGTTATATTTCTTAATTGAATTGCTTTATAATTAACTCTTGAAACTAATTTAATCAAATATTTTATTATATAATATTAATAAACACATATCAAAATTAGTTTGAAATATCAAAACTTTTTGTTTTCATCTACCAAAGAAAAAAGAAGTTTGTTTTTATCAAGATTTTAATATATGATGATGATGCAATAAGGTTAGGTAGGGTTCACGGTGCAGCATGGTATAGCTTAGCTTTTTTTTCTCTTTTCCCCAATATTTAGGTGTTGAAAATGGATTTCCTTAGCTATACTCTCAGGCCTCAGCTCAGTTCTACAGTGGTAGTGGTCCCATGCTTACAGGTCCATGATATAGGATTAAGGACTCCCCAAGTAAAACTAACGTTGCACGTCATCAGTTTTTCCATTAATGAAATCAATGGTTCTGATCATCGTCTCTCTGAATTTTAATTGGTGGGACCACTCTACAGAAATTTGTTCTTAAGAAATTACTTTTGTAATTATTTAAAAGAATAATAAGATGTGGAAAGAATTTTCAAAGTATCGTGAATTCAAAACTTTCAATAAAATAGTATTGTTCTTAAGTCGAGTCGAGATTTTATCTGCTAATTCTGTAAAGATCTTGAATATTTTGAGAGGCAGTAAGTTTATAAAGCAAGAGTGTTAGGGGCAAAACAGGAAAATTTTAACAAAAACAAAAATTAATAACTTTTTAAAGGACTAAAATAAAATTTTACCATTATACTAACTTATGATTTCTTAAAACTTAAATAGATTATATAAACAATTTTTAATTTTGAATGCTAAGACCATTATTTATCCCTTTCTAAAAAGCATCTCGCTGAAACCATATTGTATAAACATATAATCACTTATCAAGTTGAAATCATATCATATGATGCACAATCACTTGCTATTTACCTATTAGGGTTTGAACCCCATATAACATATACGTTGGACGGGAGGCATGATACCACTTAATTCGGTAGAGTTAAGAAATAACTCAACTTGACTCGTGTAATATTTACAATAATTTAGAATATATATTGATAATTAAGGGAGGAGAATGGGATTGTTTGAGATTAAACCAAGCTCTCATATCTACAACATAATACTCTTATCACCGGATGAAAAGAGACTAAATTCTATGAAATAATAAATTATTATTACATTTTTTAAGAAAAAATAATTAAATAATTATTTAGCTTGTTTAATACAACTCAGAGTTTCCTCCATTTCCATCTACACGTCACCGTTTCAACTCCTTACATTACAGCCTGGAGAAATTTGCCCTTCCATCATCACAAGCAATACCCAATCCTTTCTCTCCACGTGGCAAACCTTGACGTTGACACCTCTGCTTAGACAGCTGTCTCCCAGGCACCCTCTTATAAATAACCTTCCTCACTTCACTTTCTCATCGTTCTCAAATCTTTCCGAGCAAGCACCTCTCTTCTTAGTTATAAATTTCAAATCTCTCTTCTCCCTTAAACATGGCTACTATTTACCACCTTGCCACCCTCATGCTCTTCTGCTTTATCCAACTCAGCTTCTCCGAGTTGGTTCAAGAGCAACCCCTGGTTTTAAAGTACCACAACGGTCCACTCTTGAAAGGCAAGATCACCGTTAATCTGATCTGGTACGGCAAGTTTACACCCATCCAACGCTCCATAATCGTTGATTTCATCAACTCTTTGAGTTCCGATAAGGCCACAATGGTTCCTTCGACGTCGTCGTGGTGGAAAATTACTGGAAAGTACAAGGGTGGTTCTTCTACCTTAGCTGTAGGCAAACAAATCCTTCTCGAAAATTACCCGCTCGGTAAATACCTTAAAAACCCACATTTACCGGCATTGGCCAGTAAGTTCAACGGCGTTGATACCATCAACGTAATCCTTACTTCCAAAGACGTCGCCGTCGAAGGGTTTTGTATGAGGTGTGGGACTCATGGCTCAACCCGGGTTGGACGTGGTCCTGTTCGTGGGACTTATATTTGGGTCGGAAACTCGGAGACTCAGTGTCCGGGTCAATGTGCTTGGCCTTTTCATCAACCTATTTACGGTCCACAAACCCCACCTTTGGTTGCTCCTAACGGAGACGTTGGAGTTGACGGGATGATTATTAATTTGGCTACGCTTTTGGGAAACACCGTTACGAACCCGTTTAACAATGGGTATTTTCAGGGTCCGGCGAATGCTCCTTTGGAAGCGGTTTCGGCTTGTACGGGGATGTTCGGTTCGGGTTCGTACCCGGGATATCCGGGTATGGTGTTGGTGGAGAAAAGTATAGGGGCGAGTTACAATGCAAACGGGATTAATGGGAGGAAATATTTGTTGCCGGCGATGTGGGATCCTCAGACGTCAACTTGTAAGACGTTAATGTGACGGAACACGTGGCGGATATCTGTGGCGAGAGAGGTGTAGACGTGGCATTGATAAGTAGGGGGCTCTTTTGTACGTTGTCGTTTCATGTGACGTGTAAATTGCTATATTTGATATAAAAAAAAGGAAAATATGTTGGGGTTTGGGGTTGGGTATGGGGAAGGCAGATGAGAAAAGGAAATGTGAATGTGGGGATAATATATATATATATATATAAATAAATAAAATATATGAATATTTAAAGAAGTGAAAATTTTAAAAATGTTTTTTTTTCTTTTTTATATCTAATGATGAGAGGATAAGGTTTAAAGGTAAAGAGGGAGGAATTTGTTTGATCTGAATGATGGAGAAAGTTGCTGGGGACATGGGGAACCATGATAATGGATGATGTTTCATTTCACAATATCTTTTACCTTAAATTTATATTAAAGGTAGATTTAGACGGACGGTAAAATATAATACGTTTAATTTATTTTTTATTTTACATTATAATATCTAATTTAAATTAATTATAAATAAATATATAGCTCATTCAAAGTCACCCTAAAACTTTCATAAACTTTTACCTCACATATGAAATGATATCCCAACACAAGTAGTTTTAGATGGTAAAATATGATGATTTTCTCTAGCAAGAGTGTCATGTGTTTAAAGTAGATAAAGAAACTAAGACATACAAAAAAAGTTTTGGGTGTTGTGCCATTTTAAATTAATGAGACAAATGGGGTGAAGTTTAAGGCTTTCAGCAAAATCTAGGCTCTTGGCAGGCAGTGGAGAAAATGAAAGGTTATTTTATAGGCTTACATGAAAAATTAAATTATAAAATTATGCAAGTTTTTACATTTTAATACACACTTAATAAAAACCAATCAATATTTATTCTAAATAAAATTATTTAAATTAAATTACAAATATAAATTTGATCTTTTCTATTTTCTCTTATATATTCAACTTCTTAGTCATTTATTAAATGATTTCAAAATAGTAAAAATGAGGGTTTTCATTTCTACAATATTTTTTGAGTTCTTAATATTAAAAATGAATGTTTGTTTTAGTGGCAAAGAAGGTTTAAGTTTATTTCAATACCGAAAATGAGAATTTGTTTTGATGAGAGAAATTTGAAATAGAATTTATTTTAAAATTTTGCAATTTTTTTTTTTGTTGAGAAAACGAAAGGAAAATGATTAAGTGAGAATTTTTTTTTATTTTTATTAAATCTCTATTCTAAATATTTTTATTTAATTAAAATATCACGTATCATAATTTAGTTATACCATATATCATAATTTGGTTGATGGAAAAGTTTTTTTAATGAGAGTTAACTATTAATACCTAAAGTGGTAATGAAATAAAACTTTACATAAAAAGATAAAATTGCATAATTTAGGAAGAATCGGTCTAATTACATTTTACCCCATTTATTTAAAAAATGTGTAAATTAGTACTTGTACATTAGATCAAAAAGTAAATAGATCTTTTTTTGTTAAATTTTTTTATCTATTTTTACTATTAAAAATTGACTTGACTGACAAATAATGTTATAAATAAATAGAACGTTCAATGAACAATTCAATTTTTGTTCGTTTATTAAGTTTATTAAAACTAACATGAACAAGATTTTAATACTCGTTTATTAAATGAACCGAACACAAATAAAACCTGTTCAACTCATTTAATGAACTTGCTCATTTATGCTCATTTAAAGATAATTTATTGTTTCATTAGTATATATTAATAAAATTATTTTAGTTTATATTTTTTTTCTTATAATTAATAATATATATTTGACTATTTTATATAAAAAAATAATTGAAATGTTTATTGTTTGTTTGTTTATTATTTACAATATTCATGAATTATGAACATTAACACATAACATAATTTTTTTTTGCAAAAACATTAACACATAATTTTAAATAAATGAAAAATGAAAACAAACATAGATTTCAAAATTCTTAACTAACATGAACTAGCTTAAAAATAAACAAACGAACATGAACAGAAGCCCATTTATTCCAGCTCGATTCATTTATAACTTCACTACAGTTAAATGTCATGGGCCATGCATAACTCAATTTGACATACAAAAACTAATTTTTAATAATAAAACTTCACGAAATTTTAACAAATAATTAATTTACTTGTTGATCTAATATACAAAACTAATTTGTCTATTTTTTGAATAAAAAAGACAAGATACAATCTAACTTTCAATACAAGTACTTCTATGGTAATTTTATGGTCTATTTTATATCCAAAGATAAAAATGAGGGTATTTAAATTGGTGATCAAAATTCAGCAGTTGGCAGCAGCAGCAGCTAAGAGGGAAACCCATAGCTGTGATTTTCACTGTTACTATTACTATTTTTACCATTGTTGCTTTCAGTAGTGGATAAATAAAAGCGAGGCAGAGATGGAATTCAGGAAATATTTGAATTTCTCAATATCAAATATTTATAAAAAAAAATTGAATATATAAAAATAATTTCATGAATACATATTTATATATTGCATATAAAAATTGGGATTCTTCTTAATAGCAGCAAAGGGTTGAAGAGAGGGAGATAGGCATGTGAATTAGGAACCTATTAAAGGACATATCCACAGGTTTCAGAAACAGTTGCAGGGACCACTTTTATCAAATTTCAGTAACAAATGACAGAGCCTCAGTGTCAGAGGTTAAGAGCAAATCAATTATGCAAAAAACAGTTCATGCACCCATCCCTCATATCTACTATTTCATTACATGTGAACTGATCTCAGCTAAGGATGCTTGTGATATATATGATATATATATTCAGAGGCTGACATTTTCAGAGTATAAATATAGTGTAAAATCTTGGATTACATATATATGAATAGACCAATCTCTAAACCTATGGTTCTCAAAGATTGCATGCATTTAATAAAACAGAAACAACTATAAAGAGTATGCATTAGATGAAGCAATTTAGTTAATGATAATTGTCAAAAAGATGACCTAACATAGTAGATGGAAAAATAACATTACCACATTGGATACTAAGCAATAAATTATGACAGCATATGGCACTGCAAAAAACTGGGTACTCACCAAGATCCCTTTTGGTTTATCAAAACTTATCTAAGCTGAAACAGAAGGCTTAGAAGCAGCAGAGAGCTTGGACCTCCTCTTCGCTAAACTCTCACTACGGCGCTCCCGCTGCTCCTTCAACCTTGTGGCAAGCAGTTTCTGGTACTCAGCTGCCTCTGACTTGGCCTTGGCAATTCTCTTCTTCTTGTCAGCAATTCTAGCCCGCTTCCTCTGCAGTGTCAATGGAGTTACCAGCCTCTGGATTTTTGGGGCTTTGCTCACCTTCTTGCCTGCAGATCCCAGAAATGGCTATCAGTAATATGTCCAAGAAAACATTTCAACTCTCGCAAACTATTATGTTGTTATGACTTTCTTCTAGTACAAGTATCTAACACCCGTGTCTGAGTGACATTAGCTCAGCAAGCCTCACTAATTCCAACCATGATCCAGTCTCAAATACCCTACTTCCTGCATGCTCCATGCATGACTAAATGAAATAAGAAAAGCCTTTTTAACTCCACCAAGCAGGTTGGCAATCTGGTGTGGGTAAGTAAGGCATACAAATGCAATGCAAATAAAACTAAAAACCTAGAATATCAATCATAGAAAAAATACAGTGGCTTCCATAGAAGAAACCTAAACAGAATTTCAACCTATTTACTTGCACATTAAACACTATGCTACGTTCTAGACCTAAAATTACATTATGAGTTAAAAGAGACCATTTCACAGGAAGCAAATAACAGGAGAATGCCTAAAACCTAGCAGTCAAGAACCAAGTCTCATACATCTCGTTGCCATCTATATTAAAAATGAAAGTTGAGGAAGAAAGAACAGCTTTACCAGATTTTGTGGTAAAAGTTCTCCTGTAAGTGTTGACATACTTCCGGACATCATCTTCCTTTGAAAGGTTAAAGAGCTTTCTAATCTTGGATGCCCTCTTTGGACCTCTCATCCTAGGTTTTTCAGTGTCCGTTAGCCCTGGCAAATCATTCTCACCCTTCTTCACAATAACCAAGTTCAAAACAGAAAGGTCTTGGCTAACAATGCATCCACGAACAGACTTCCTTCTACGCTCACCATTACGTCTTCCATATCCACGGAAACATGGGGTACCTGCTCAAGCAATACAAATGAATAAAATTTGCTTAATTGTCTTGAATTTGGATACTTTTCAACATTTCCTCTTCGCTTAATTGTCTTGGTTTTCCTCTTCTCTGATGAAGATGATGTGAAAGGGATGGGCAAATATCTATATGAAAATGTACTGAGAAGGTAATGTAAAGGAGAGAAGAAGGTAACATGATGAAGACTTCAGTAACTTCGTTTTTTGGTTTCCAAAAAAGAAAGCAAGTAGCAGAGATGGTATCCAGGGTTAAAAAAAGGGAATGAAGAAGTTGACATAAAATTATTATGTTTTTCCCATGAACTATAAACAAAATAATAAGAAAAAGGAAGTGATGGGACCAAGTGAAACGATTCAAAAACCTTAGAGGGGTTGCTGGGACGGTCTTGTGATTTTCTTATTAGGCATCATCATTCAAGTTTCTATGGAATATCACAAATATTAATACACGAAAGAGTAACTTTGTAGATTCCATCAAGTTTTTTGGGAATCTACGAAAATCTCCAACACAAGAAATCTTTGTGAAATTGTCCAAAAATCAATAAATGAATGACTGATAGAAACTATTCATTCTTTTGTTTCATTCATTATTTCTTTTTCTTTTTTTAATGCTCATTACGTCTGTAAACTGCTAACAAAATGATGACAAGTGGCCAAGGGAGAGAAACAAACATAACAGAGAAAATGTTGTAGGAAAAATTAAGTCATCATTTTGAGCCAATAGGACATCCTTGGCAACTTGGACCAAAGGCACGAAAAGGCCAATCAAGATTAGCCATGTGACAATTCACATGGGAGAGGTACCATAGCAAGGGAAGAAAATGACAACAAATATAACAATTTTCCTAGCCAAAATTACATGTCATTCTCGTGAACATTGTGGCGTTTGCCATTGTGGCCGAAACAATTGTTCATTTGGAAATCCTTCTCTTTTCCCTTACCATCTCTCTCCTATGTAATTTTTCCCCACATGGCTAGCCTTGATAGGGTCCTTTCATTACCCATAAACCTCATAGGTCCGAATCAACAAGGATGACAAGGCCATAGCTTCCTAGTTGGCCCAAAAATGATGACTCATTTTCTCCTACGATAAATTTTCTTATTATGGATGTTTCTCCCTTGACTACTAGTCATCATTTCATTTCATCAAACTAGCAAGTGGGACCAAGTACCCTATTAATGCATCTATTTTATTTCTTAAATGACACTAAGAAACGTTCTAGCAATTGGAATCAAATAACCTTCACTTATAGTCAAATTTACATAGATGCGCCATCTAAATCGCTACAAAGGGATGACCACCTTTGACTTTTAAAGTTTTGGTTTGATTTTTCTTAATTCGTATTAACCTCATCTCCAAGTAAATCACTTAACACCACAAATAAATTCTTTTAATTGCTACATCTATCCTTGCCTTCTCAAAAAGATAAAAATCCAAAGCGTGCTTCAAATTTGAATTTTATAGAAAAAGACTTCTTCTCATTCCAGCCCAGTATTCCAGTTGAATTACTTTCACCACCTTATCTCTCCATTAAACCCTTTAATAAGCCTTAGAAGTCCAATCTGTGTATGCCAAGAATGTCAATTAATCTCTCTAAGAATAGAAAAATGAAACCAAAACCTCATATTGACAAAATCAAACTTTCGCATACTGGGCAATATCATGTGTCATTATCTTATTTTCCTTCTCTTAACCTTTTATACTTTGTTTATATATATTTTAATTTTTAATCTTAATTAAATTTATTGTCAAAGCTCTAAGTTCAACTCACATGATCATAACACATTTTAAAGTCTAACCTAATTACTAGATCATATTTGATGATAAATTTGAATATAAACCTGATTGGATCAAGTTTAAGGGTTTGCCTCAGATAGCTTTGAGACTTATAACAGGACATAATTAAGCGTATATGATAAAAAAGCTTTCTGAGTAACCTATTCCATCATTATTTCCACTAATTTCCTAATGCACAGTAGAAATCTTACCTCTATGAAGCAAGAGACGAACACGACCAGGAGTCAGAACACCCTGCTTCATCGGGAATCCTTGCTTGTCGCAACCTCCCATGATCTTGAAAACATAGCCCTTGAATTCCTGTTGAAAGAAACAGAAAAGTAGAACTTCTATTAACTCGAACAGATCAATCATTACTTCAAGAAACAAAAGTAAAATTGTAAAACGGCTAAACCACACACCTCGCCCAAAGCATCTCCAGCAACCTCCTGCGAGATCCGCTTGTCGAAAAATGCCCGACTGTCACATTAAAAATGACATCAATATCTTTAATCACAAGAGAAAATTTAATTAAATTTCATTAACTCAACCTAACTCTTAAGATTCTGCTTTATTCGTTACCAAAAGTTCGACCTTCACATTTCTCATTGTTTTTTTTTTTCACTTTCTAGACTTTCTCAGCAAATAAACAGATTACAAATAAAGAAAACAAAATTAAACTTACAGCTTCTGATCGTCATCGATCTCAAGCTTCTTCTGGCAACCAGTAGTCGGATTTGCGATATTGAACTGCACAACAACAAAAAAGGATGAAATAAATAGAACACACGGAATATAGTTTTAGCTCTAAAATTAAGGTTTTCATTTTTCTTTTTTGAGGATAAGGGAAGGCGCTCAGTACCTTCATTTGCGATCTGCTTTAGCTGCTGCTGCTCAGATCAGCTCAGTGTGGGAAAGAGAAAGAGACGAAACGAAATTAGGGCTTTTAATTCAACAGCGTCCGTCTCTTGGGTTTTAAATGGGCCGAATTCATATGGGCCTGCACATGACTGAGTTTCGTTTATGATGAGTGCTGACACGGACCTAGGGTTTATAAAATCCGATCGAGACTAATCATAGATAGATCTGTCCCTGAGCCAGACAATCGCCCAGCCCAAATTTTTATGACTCTATTCGGATCTGATCGGCCCCCGATTAGAATTTATAAAAATAAAAATAAAAATTAATTTAATTATAAAATATATAAAGATTTATATTAATATATATATTTTTAATATTCTATTTTTGAACAATAGAAAACGAGTTTTATAGAAAATGGGCTTGGAGCATGGACAAGTCCAATCATAAATAGAGGTTGCAAAAATATTATCTGATCAAATCAATTTTTCATAAGTGAAAAAGTTAAAAATTTTAATCAAATAAAATAATGCAGACAAACTATCAATACATTAGAAAAATTCAAAAAAAAAAAATTTATAGAGATACATCACTTTCATCTATTGTTGATAATTAGATCTTAATTTTGTTGTTATTAAGTCGTCTGATAACAAACATACGTGGCATGAAGTATACATAGCATGTCATGTGTCACTAGGGGTGAAACCAAAAAAAGTTTTTAAGGGGATTGAAATTAAATTATAATTTTTACAATAGCAAAAATATAATTTTACTATTTTAATAGCATATATCTTTATAATTTTTAAAAAATTAAATTAAAATTTTATCATTTTTAGAGAAGCTAAAGTGTAATTTTATCTTTATCAATTTAAAATTTTAAATAATCTAAATAAAAATGTTCTATTTTAGTAGAGTCAGAGCCTCTGCCAGCCTCTTAATTATGCCCCTGCTTGTTAGTGTTTGATTATTCCATCAATCATACTAATTTTTAATTAGAGGAAAATAGTCATATTCTCTTAACTGAATGAGGCATTGGTTACCGACATTCTTAGGTTCTAAGAGTGTTTTTTCTTTTATTTTACCAAAAAAAATCAATTTTTTTGAATCTAATATACCGTAGAATCTCTATGGTAATTCTACGAATGAAATTCTCTTATTTCCATTCATAAATATGAAATTCTCTTATATCAAATAATTACAAAAAAAGAAAAGCTATTAAACAGCAAAGCAAAAAACAAATATAAAAAAAGGTCAAAAGAGGAAAAAAAAGGAAAAAACGAAGCCCCTTGATTGGCCCGGCATAGCTGGCTCCTTCATAAAACAAACGACAATGACATTGTGAGTGAAGCTCCTTTCCTATTTCTCAAATATCGAATCCCTCGAAAAATCCTCCCCATCCAATCACCACCCGAAACCATGGCCACTCCTTCCCCACGCGAAGAAAATGTCTACATGGCCAAACTCGCCGAGCAAGCCGAGCGCTACGAGGAGATGGTCAAGTTCATGGAGAACGTCGTCTCCGCCGTCCCCGCTCCCGACGAACTCTCCGTCGAGGAACGTAACCTCCTCTCTGTCGCCTACAAGAACGTCATCGGCGCCCGCCGTGCTTCCTGGAGGATCGTCTCATCCATCGAGCAGAAGGAGGAAGGCCGTGGCAACGCCGACCACGTCGCCGTCATCCGTGACTACAGGGCCAAGATCGAGGCCGAGTTGTCCGAGATTTGCGCTGGAATTTTGAAGCTCCTTGACGAGAAGCTTGTTCCGGCTGCTGGAAACGGGGATTCCAAGGTGTTTTATCTGAAAATGAAGGGAGATTACCATAGGTACTTGGCTGAGTTCAAAACTGGCGATGACAGGAAATCTGCTGCCGAGAATACCCTCACTGCCTATAAATCTGCTCAGGTTTGTGTGCATTTCTGTAAGTTCTGG
Organism: Gossypium stocksii; assembly: GCA_020496765.1. Taxonomy (NCBI): domain Eukaryota; kingdom Viridiplantae; phylum Streptophyta; class Magnoliopsida; order Malvales; family Malvaceae; genus Gossypium; species Gossypium stocksii. The sequence goes on from CM035631.1 coordinate 102,856,435, forward strand.
TTTGATCTTGTGAATTTGCTTGCCTTGATGTGTAATTTTAAGGTTCGGTTAAGTTTAGATGTGAATTATGATGAATACGTGCTTAATTTTTTTTGAATCTGGTTTATTTTTAGTTGCGGCATATTTGAGGATCAATCTAAATTTTAGATCTATAGTTATAGTTATGCCCTTGATGTTTTGTGTATTTCTTATCACTGAGATCCGGATCTGCTTTCCATTGTGTAGCTTGATTTCGATACATAAGTATTAGAAGACATTAATGCGTTTTGCGATAGGAATTTTATGAAAGTTATCAAAAAAATGGTCTTAATAATATGACTCTTGAATTAGATTTGCATCTTAAACATTTGTATAAAATATGTTGCAAATTGCATCTCCACCATGTCTTAGGTGCATAATGAAAACCTTGTTGGAGCCTTTGTATGAATTCAATTTGTTGTGTAATGTTAGTTGCTTTGGATTATTGGCCATTTCCTGTCATATTATTGATGTAATCCCTGTTTATGTAGACCTTTGGTGTTGAATCAGTTTGGGTTTTCTTTTCATAATGCTATTATTGTTTTCTCACTTTTACATTTAAACAAAGGATTTTGATATTTACTTCTCTACTTTCAAGTTTGCTAAACCAAAACATATTGTGTTTTTGTCCATGGTTCCGACCTTTTATTGATGGTATCTGTATCTTTTTCTACTGCTTTCTTTTCAGGACATTGCAGTAGCTGAGCTAGCCCCAACTCATCCTATCCGTTTAGGATTGGCTCTGAACTTTTCTGTCTTCTACTACGAGATCTTGAACTCTCCTGATCGTGCTTGCAGTCTTGCGAAACAGGTAGAATTACAGGACTTCAAAATTTTAGTTTAGTCTTAAGGCTTATATTCATCTTGTTCATCAAAGACAGTGTAAGTATATTCTTTACATTGCAAAATCCTTTTTTTTGTTCTTCATTTGGGGTTTGATTATTTTTGTTTTTCAAATTATATTTAGTCAAAACATGTTTTGTTTCTTTTCTCAGGCTTTTGATGAAGCCATTGCAGAGCTGGATACTCTTGGAGAGGATTCATACAAGGATAGCACTTTGATAATGCAGCTTCTCCGTGATAACCTCACTTTGTGGACCTCAGACATGCAGGTTAGACCCCACACATGTGCTTTTCTTTCTCGCCTCTGTATTGCAACCATCCATGTATCTTCTTTTCATGACGAATTTTTTAATTAACTGTATATATTTTCATCCATTTAGGATGATGGGACTGATGAGATCAAAGAAGCTTCCAAGCCTGAGGAAGAGAAACAACCATGAAGTTCCCAGTCTTTATGGTAGTATTTTACTTCTCTTCTTGTTTTTGCATGGAGAAGTTGGTTGATCCCACTCTCTCTTTAGTTACTTGCTTTTAGTTGATCAGGCCTGGATTTATGAACCTTGGAAGTAACTGCTATAAATTTCTTAGCATTTCACTGCTTATTCAATTTGAGTTGTAGCTTTCTAATTGCAGTGAGGCTATGTGCACTCTCTTTCTTGATTGTTTTCTTGACAATAAGGAAGTTAACGATTGAGATATTTCCTAAGCTAAATTTTTTAAGTTGTTTTCTTGGAATTATCTAATTCATATTTATATAGCCGTGGTATTTTATCTCTTCATGCATTGTATTTTGTCTTTTTTCTTTGTCATTGCCCATTTTAATGATCGATGCTGATATATCTAACTTGCTTTAACCTTGTATGTTTATCTCAAGATATTGGTACGGTAGTTTCTAATACAACTGCTGATTGCATCAAATCGATTATTGCAAGATTTTTATTAGTTTAATGTATGCAATTTAAGTTGCTTACCTAAAGATGATTTTCCAAAGCTGCTTGATTTCGGGTTTATCAACAACGGTTTGATTATTGTTCTAGAGTCTTGTAGTGCAATGAATAACCATTGGTTTATAGTATCTTATTTGCTCCATGTCTTGAAAGTGGAGATCCCACGTGGCTAGTTTTTGCAATATTGTTGTCTCTCTTTGGATTTTGCCATCAAATGGACCGACTCAGCTTCATTTTTGGTTGCAATTTACCAAGATAGTAGTTCTTAAATTTTCTGGTTAGGAATAATCCCATTGCGTCCACCCGCACCAGCTTTTGCTGTGATCATCATTAATATATTAGAAATAAGGTAAGCCTGAAACTGTAATTGAATTAGACGACTCTCATACTTATGAGAGAATGAGTCACCAGGTCGACGATGGATGGATCGAAGTTCAAGGCCTATAGAAAAAAGCCTATACCCTGATGGTAGAGGGGCCTAAGACAATACCGTCAAATGAATGACCTATAGAAAAGCCTATGCTCGGGGTACGGAGCATAAGATGACATGGTTGAATGAATCCAAGGAGCTGCGGGCCCAAGACAATACGGTGAAATGTATGGTGATGTTGGGTTATGTCGATAAAAATTGAGATGAAGAAAGGAATGGATTTTGGCTTGTTGGAAAGAAATAATAGCCACCTGCAGTTTTTAATAACACAATGGCAATCCATTTATTAAAAGAAAAATATCAATGAACAGCCTTTTCTTGGTATCGGATTTGATAGTTTTTTTATACCATGCTTCGCAAAATGTTGAAATCGTCCACACATTGACTGTTATCTAGACATAAATGCCCGCACTTCCGTTGTGGAGATTTTATCAGATCTAAAATAATATTTTAAATTATGGAGTGATAACTACATTTATTTTTAATAATTTTAAAATTATTAATTTATTTATGATGCGTTAATATGATGTTCTAACCGTAAATCAAATATAAATTCTATTTTGATACGGTCAATTAGCTTAGTATTGGATGTGAAATGAACATGCATGATAGGAAATAATATAAAAATAACACTACATAATTATCATTATTATTAGTACGACAAAATTTACATACTATATAAATTTTAAATACCATTGTGATAGTGGAAAATAAAATGATGAGATATGATATAAATTTGAGAGTTATTTTAATAATGTTAATTAGACTTGTAATTCGGATATATAATTTAAATTTGATTATGGGTCGAGTCATTTGTTCAGGTTTGGATAAAAATATAAGACTATTTTCTAAATATGCAGGGCTTTGGGTTCAACCTCGGTAGATCTGAATTTGCCTAAATTTTTTCTTTTGTTGTTGTTTTGCTGCTTAGAGGTGTCTATGGTTAGGCTAAGCTCAACCAAAATTTTATGCTCGTTTGCTAGGCTCTACCCAAAAAATGGGCCTAAAATTTTGTCCAAGTCCGACTTGGATAAAAAAAAATGCTAAAATTCAAGTTGAGCTAGACTCGCTTGTATTATTTTTATATTATTTTTTGAAAATATAATACATCAAAAATACTAAAAACATTAAAATAAATGTTTCCAAACAAATTGAAAATAATTTTTTTTAAAAATATGTATACTTAAATAACATCAAGATTAACAATAAAACAAGAGTTATAAATATCCAAATAATAACAACAGAATTGTAGCAACAAAATTGTGAAAATGGTAGCAAAATAGTGAAAATAGCAACAAGATAATAAAAAAAGCAAGAAAATAGTAAAAAAGTAGCAGTTTTTTTGCATATTCAGGCCGGGTCAGGCAAATAAAGCTTTACCTGATGCCCGATTCATTTTTAAATGGGCCTTATTTTTTTGCCCAAGCCCATTTTTTGGGCATATATTTTTACCCAAACCATTTTACTCTTCGGGCGGGCCTTCAGGGACAGGTCTAGTTGTTGCCATTTTGCTATTATATTGCTACCATTTTGTTGTTATCGATTGGAAAGTATAAAACTACTGTTTTATTGTTAATTTTGCTACATTTTAGAGGCATTTTGCTTGCTAAATTACAACTAGCTTAGTGTTATTTAAGTATAAAGACTTTTTTAATGTATTTTCAATTTGTTGGGAAATATTTATTTTAATATTTTTAATATATTTAATGTATTATATTTTTTAAATTTATTTTTATTTAAAAAATTAATACGAGTGAACCGGATCATACTTGATTTAACATTTTTTATCTGGATTGGGTTTAAATTTTAGTTCAGGAATACTAAAAAAAATTAAAACACGGTATAAAAATTAATATAAATGTAACACAAACATGTAAAACCGTACTTGAAATAACTTATAAACTTGACAAAATTATTGTTAAATATATAATATATTATGCAAATATTAAATAAAAAAAGTAAATAACACCTATATTTCTCATATTTTTCTTTGTTTTTTTGTCTTTCTTTCCTTCTTTGGTATTTATATTATTTATTAAGCCTTTGATTGAATTGATGTCACCGTCAACTAAATCATTAATTCAGTAGAGAGATTACGAAAATATCTTTTCATGATTAAAATAAGTTATATTATTCAAGTATATTTTAATTTTTTTCATCTTAAAAAATATCTTTTCATGATTAAAATAAGTTATATTATTCAAGTATATTTTAATTTTTTTCATCTTAAAAAATACCAATAAAAATATGCAACTTGTATGATTTTAACTCGCACCAATTATTGGATTAATAAAACCTTAATTTTACTACTCAACCAAAGCTTGATTTTAATGTATTTTATACATTTTTTTATTTTAATATACACAATTTGATATTTTCACTAGTTGTATATCTATATTTACTATTAATAAAACCTTGATTAAGTTGATGTCATGAGTTACTCAAGTATCAATTCGGTGAAGAAATTATAAATATATCATTCCATCATTGAAATAAATCATATTATTTAAGAATATTTTAGTCTTTTTATTTTAACAAAAATAAAAAAATATATATGCTCCTGATGAAAATGCCCATGCTCATAACTAAGAAACAAATTTAAATTAATTACTATTACTAAATTTATTTAAATAATAAAAGCAAATTAAACTTTTAGTAATTTATTCCAAGATGTAATTCGAAGTCATTAAAATTTTAATCTATCCCTATTTAAAATAGGTGTTTAATTGGCTATAATAATATCTAGATTATATTCAAGAAAATTTATTATAAAATTTTAATCTCTTGTTAGAGAAACAAACTATTGTATTTGTTTCACCTTTGCGGCGGAGGCCTTAGCGATGGTGCATAGGCTACAATTTGCTATTGACTAAGGTTTTCATATCAGTTATTTCAAAGCTAAATTCGTAGGAAACTAACTTATTGGAAATAAACTTGTTTACTTGAGATGCGACAAGACTCTCAGAAAGCTTCATTTCTTGTTGATTTGCATTCATCGCCAGAATTGGTAACTAAACTGCACATGCAATGGCATTGGAGGAGATGCTTAGGCAAGGGGAGGCTTTTTGGGTAAAAGATGTAATGTCACCGGCCTTGAATTGTGTTACGACCAGTCGTCGATGTATGGATTCACCTTGATGATCAGTTATGTATGTGAAGTTTTTGTGGAACCATCTTTAATATGTTTTCCCCGTTTATTTTCTGGTTTTCTTCAATATTTTATGATGCTTGCAAGGAGATTGGCGCCGATTAAGCTCAAGAGAGGGGATGACTGATTCATTTCTCTACAATTTTTTTCTGTTCTTCAATGCTATTTTACTTTTCGATCTTTTGAGATTTTGTTCTCAAGAACTCTACATTTATTTTGTACACATCTCTTTTCCTCAATAAATTCAATTGACTGTTATTTTTAAAAAATATATAAATTAAAACAATACTAATGTAAACCTATGAGATTAGCTTGTACTCAAATATATAATAAAAATAACAACTAAATTGCATAGCTCAATTAAAATATCTATCATAACTTCTTATCAAAATAGTGTTACAGTAGATATTGATTGCCATAAATGCCTCATATTAAGGGTGGATTTAGATGGGTAATAGGGTGCGGTGCGGTGTATTTAATTTACTTTTTGTCTCACGTTATAGTATCGCTACAATATTGAATCTCACCACTACTACTATTTTTACACTAACCACAGGTAAATGCACTGCCCATCTAAACTCACACTAAGTCTTTACACCATATCAATGATCTAACACCAATAATTATGGATGATTGATAAGAAATTTCACTTTAAATGGTGGTGCATAGTATGACTCTTGTAGTACATCTTATTCTAATTATGATTGATAAGAAATTGACCCTTCACTTTAAATGGTGGTGCATAGTATGACTCTTGTAGTACATCTTATTCTAATTATGGATGATTGATAAGAAATTGACCCTTCACTTTAAATGGAGGTGCATAGTGTGACTCTTGTAGCGTATATGATTTTATTCATAACCCTTTCGTGCATGCACTGTCGAAATTATTTTTTTGAAAACAGGAGTCGAGTTTTATTTAAAACGAAAATTGAGAGTCGCCACCAATCTTTTTTGTTTAGGTGTGATCGGATCACCTCGTAATTTGATCATTTAAATAAAAATGTTTTATTTTACTAAAACAACGATTTTAGTCTAAGAAATTCAAGAAAACGGGTTCGGGAGTCGGTTACATACGATGAAGGATTAGCACCCTCGTAACGCCCAAAATTGGTACCTAATTGATTAATTAATATCTTAATGTCGAAAGTTGAAAATCCGTAAAGAATTTAAAAAATATTATCCTCCTTTTTTATTAATGTTAATTTTACAAAAACGCTTGGATAAATCGAAGTGGATGCTAAAGACCTTCTGTCCCGAAGTAATAAAATGTCACATCCAGTACATTAGGACACGGTATTTTAAACCCTCGAGAATAAGCTTGTCTTTTGGTTTTCAAAACTTATGCATTTTAATTTTAAAAAGGGGATTCGGTCATTTGGGTCAAACGAGAAAAATCGAAACCTAGTACGTTAGGGCACGATCTCTCGAATTTCCAAACACAAAATATTGCATATATTTTTATTTAAAAATCATGTATTTTAATTTGAAAGGATATTTGGCTATTTTAGGTTTAACGAAAAAATTGAAACCTCGTAAGTTATGGTATGATTTCTCGAATTCCCAAAATGTGAAATATTGCTTATTTTTTAAAGATTATTTTGATTGATAATAAGTATAACATTTAAACAATGTGTACTTATTTTATGTAAAATGGTAATATGCAAATAAAATGGTTGCGCTAACCAATAACAAGAACATGAATATACTAATAATAAAAAACAATTCACAATAATCACGTAATATATACTACTTAAATACTAATAGAAACAATCAAATAAAAAGTAACTAACATAAAATAATGACACAAAAATAATGGTAACAACAATAATAATAATAATAATAATAATAATAATAATAATAATAATAATAGTGAAAAAGCTAAAATTTGAAGCATGCAAAAGATATAAAATAATGAAATAACGATACTAAAGTAATAAAAATAAGTAGACCCATATAAAAATATTTAATATTAGATTTAAATATTTTAAGAGTAAAAGAATATAAATAATAATAAAATTAGGTATTTTACAAGAACAATAAATAATAAATAATAAATAAAAATATAAAATGAACAAGAATAATAAAATTAACTAACGGACTAAACCAAAACCTAAACAGAATTAAAGGTATAAATTATAAACAATAAAATAATTTAAAAGGGAATCAAGGATCAACATGACACATGCGAAAAAGAAAGCGGACTGATCAGGAAATTATCTCCAAATTTTCCTGCGCACCGTTTCACGCATGACTGAAATGGAACAAGTTCAAAAATTACGGGTAAAATTAAAAAAAACAAAAGAAAGAAAAAAATGTTCGAATTGGAAAGGGGTGAAAAAGCGGAAGGATTCGCTGCGCAAATAACCCAAAACTCAAAAACGCGCTGATCCTTCCCCTAGAGTGGGTTGGGTCGCGCGGGTTATGGCCAAATGGCGTCGTTTTGATGCTTAAAGCCCCAAAACCAAAACGACGTCATTTTTGTATTGCTATATAAATAAAAAAAAAAACAAGTAAAAAAAGGAATTTGTGCTACTTTTTGAAAAAAAAAAAAAAAGAGAGGGTTTCTCTCATCCTCTCTGGACAAGGTCCAGAATTCGGCCAAGGGGACCACCGTGGCACCACGTGGGCTCTGCCGCATACGGTGGCCGGAGCCGCGCAAAAATTGGGCGTTCAAAGCCTTTTGATCCCCCTTTTTCCCTTTTTAAAAACCCATACCAAATCTTAGGATAAAACCCCGCAAAATCTCATCAAAGTTAGGCCGAAAGCCAAGAAACCAAAAGGCTTCTCCTTTTTATCGATGGGGCCTTCGCTGGAACCCTAAGGGTTCCCAGGCTCTTCGAATGGTGGAAAAGGCTTAGCAACAGTGGTGATGGATCCCAGGCGAGTGATTTCTCCTTTTATTATATATATATTTGAATGTAAATGAAAAAACAAACAGAAAAATATAGAGAATAACCTTTTTTTAAATTTTCTTCTGTTTTTCTATTGATTGTGTATTGTCCAGAAGAATACCCTATTACAAATATTGAGTGGCTTTTATAGCCGATTCATCTAGCCTAAATCGTTTTTTACAACCTTTTGTTTGTTTTTGCTATTATTTTCTCTGTTGTTTGCTGTCCTTTTTTGTTTGGTCCACAGGTATGGAGGCCAGCTGTTGTACGGAGGTGGATGTGGTGGTACGGAGCTCATGGTGGCGCGCGTGGAGGTCTCGTGAGGGGGCAGCGACGGCACAACAGCTAAGGTTTCTGCCTTTTTTTTTTGCTAAAAAATTAGCTTAGGTTTTGGGTTGTTTGGGCTCTAAGGTTTTTAATTTTTGGGCTGATAATTTGTTTGTACTTTGGGCTATAGGTTTTATTGTATTTTGGGCCAGTTGTTTTTAATTGGGACTGTGGACTTTAATTTTGGATTGTTTATTTAATTTTGTATGGGCCTGGGCAAATTTGGGCCTATACATGCACAATGTAGCTGGCTAATTTAGCCCGGCTCAAACAAAAACAGAAATAATAAAAATAAAATTTTTCAAGCCCAATAAAAGTCCAATAACAGTCAAACCCAAAAGGTGATTTCTTTTTCTTTTATTTTATTTTTTACAAATCTATTTTATAAATAAAACATAAAATAAAAATAAAAAAGGGTTGAAAACCTATCTAGCTCTTTGCGTTCTACTGTCATGAGTGGCCGAGGACCGTTATCTCTAATGATGGATGACTCTTTCGAATAAAGGGGTTTTCGAAACCCAGAAAACTAAAAAGTTCTCTAGGGATTTCCGCTATTTGACGAGTTTTTTTTTTAAAAATCAACCTCAGATCTGGGTTTGGGGAGTCGAAAGGCCAAAAATGGGTTATTTTTTGCATTTTTTGGCCACCAAGAACGACGAAGCCTGTCTCTGGTGACCAGTGGTCGCCGCGAGGCTCGCCGGACCCGATGGTCGGACCAAGGGAGGGTTGGAGAGAAACGAAAAAAAGGCTAAGTACTTTTTTAATAGTTTTTTGGTTAACTTTTTAACTTATATAGCTGGTACTAAACGACATCGTTTCAAGGCGTCCTAAAATACACCAAAACGACGTCGTTTTGGGGTCGACTGGCAAATCAACTTGACCTATGATCTACGTGTTTTTTAGCGGGAAGGTCTATTTGCGCTTTTGACCCTTCCGATTTTTGGACGATTTACAATGTAGTTCCTTTTTACTCTTTATATTTTTACCATTTAATTTTATTTCATCTTTATTTTGGTCCCTGGGCCATTTTTGGGAACAGACTTCTGAAAAGGTATCGTTCTGACATTTAGCCTAATAACCCTACCTGTAACACTTCAAACTTGGCCTAGACGTTATGGCTGGATCTGACGGCGTCACATGAGAGTGCTTTTGGAAAAGCTTAAGCAAGTTGAAAATCGTTCTGGTTATTATCTTTACTTAAGTCAAAAAGCCGATGATCAAGTTATTTGTTAAAACCCTATTCTTTTACGCGAAAACTCTTAGTTAATTTTAGAAAAACCAATCTATGTTACGTTTGCGATTTTAAAATAAATCCATACATAACAATATAAATCCCAAAAATAAAAAACGGAAACAGTCCAAGTCCCAAATTACATGAATAATCCCAATAAATCAAAACTGTAAAAACATCAAAGACATAAATCGTAGCAACGTCTCAGTGTCACCGACGAGCCATCCGCTGCATCGATCCATTTACTGCTGGGGATTACCTGACAGACATATAAATAAAATGGTGAGTTTTCGCAAACTCAGTGTGTACATCCTCACAGTAAAACATGCATACCTCAGTTATCAGTCAATCAGTCATTAATCGAGCCTGAGCTCTTAACAGAATCAGTGTGGATCGTAGCCCACTCAGTACAGAATCAGATCAGATATAATCGAGTCTTAGCCCATACAGATAACGCCTGCAAATCATATCAGTAACAGACTATGCCCACCAACCCTACACACCATCTCTGTCTACCCTACACACCATGTGGAGATAAAATCGACCTACCCAGCCCTACATACCAAGTATGGGGATAAAATCAACCCATCCAACCCTACACACCATATGGTACCGTAAAATGACACAAATCAAATAGATGCAGCATACTGCTAGATAATCGGCTAAAAGCCTTTCAGTCTTCCTTCTCTTCAACATCAAACCCAACCCAATGCTATGCAATATAAATAATGTCATGGCATGCTTTCATACAGTAAATAGTTCATACAGATTTATCGGGGCAATACAGTATACATGCTAAACACAATATGCAATCACATACATTTCATTTATCACAGCACAAATCAGGGTCTAAGTAACGCTTACCGACTCTTTTTACAGGTCACAGTCGACTAGGGTGACCCATGCAACCTTATAGAACAATTCAGATTAATAGGCTCCCACGCCCATGTGGCCTGGCTGTGTGGGCCCACACGCTCGTGTGGCCCACACGGCCCAAATTGGCATTGCTCGTGTGAATCACACGGCCTGGCCCAAATGCCACACGCCCGTGTGGTTCACCCATGTGAGCCCACACGCTCGTGTGGCCCACAAGGCCCAATTGGCCTAACCCATGCCTTGCACACGGCCTAGCCATCCTCACACGCCCGTGTTCGTCGTGCTAGCGTGGCACGAGCACGGCCTAGCTCATCGACCACACGGCCGTGTATCACCACACGGCCTTCATACGGGCAGTCCACAAGCCCGTGTGGCGTCAACAGCCTCATTTTTGGCTTTCGTCGAAACGCGATTCTGTGCAAACGGAGTACACACCTAGTTTGTTTTTTATGTTAACGCTATTCCGAGTACTCCAGAACCTATAATCGTTAACAGAAAGCCTGACTTCAGTCACTTAAAACGAGTGTACTGAGAATAAACAAATCTCGAAACGTGAGAATCGTTTACCGCTACTCGAACGTCCACCACCCCGTTTCAGTTCAACGAGGCGTTGATTTTAGTCTCCTGATCACCACCTAAACCGTAATCAAACCCCCATTAAACTCTTATTCAACTTTGATAACACCAAGAGCAAAAGATCACTTACTGGATGTGCAACTCAACGAATATCACTAAAGCGATCGAAGGGGAAGTATAGGAAAGAAGGGAAACAAAGAAATTTCGGTAATAGAGATGAGGAGAGGAGATGGAATTTGACAGCATAAGGGTGGCAAGAAGAGGGGAAAACGACAAAAAAAAAATTGAAAGAGTGAAAGTGTAAAACTGAACTTTGGTAACCCAGGGTATTCTGATAGACTCAAACACAAGACCTCTTACAACACAACACATCACTTAACCACCAGACCAACAAGCCCATTCTGTTATGTTTTAACCAAATTTTACTTAAAAGCCTATTTACCAAGAGTTAGGCTTTATTCAATAAAACCCAAAATTTAACCCAAGCTAAGGCTTAAACTTGGGTCCTCCACAACACACCCAAAGCACATATCCACTAAGCCAGACAATTATTATGCCAAATTATTGCAGATACACATTCAGAAAATTTTATCATCACAATTCTACAAAAAGTTGAAAATAGGAAAATTGGGGCGTTACCCTACCCAAACCGTATGAGATCCGCGTGTTTTAATATGGGTGAGGTGTATTTATTTCCTTGGTCCTTCTATTTTTAATTGTTTTTAAATTGAGTCCTATTTCTTTTTCTTTTTAATTTTTACCACGTAATTTTATTTTGCTTTCATTTTGGTCCCTATGGAACGGCGTGTTTAAAGAGTTTGAGATAATTTCATATTTAGTCCCTATTTCTTTTTGCGCGCTTCATTTTAATCCTTTATTCTGTTTTATTATTTTATTTATTTATAGGATTTGCACCTCTAATTTTGTTTAAATTTCAATCCAGTCCCTCATTCATTTAATTCCGTCCTTCTATAAGTTGTTTTATCTATTTACTTATCTATTTATTTAGTCATTTATTCATTATTTTTTATTATATTTAAAATTTATATTATTCATTTTTATTTTATTTGCATATTTGTTACCATTTTCCTGATTTATTTTGCGATATGAGCTTTAAACTTTGCTTGAATTTTAATTAAATCTATATTTCGATTAATTTTCCTTATTTATTTACTATATCATTTATTTAGTATTTAAAATTTATATATTTTATCTTTATATTTTATTTTATCTACTATATTATTTATTTGCACATGTTATTTTATTTTATTCTTTTTTCTTGTCATTATTATTTTATTTATTCAATTTAATACTAAAATAGTAACCACAACATGATTATCATTTAATCGCTGTTTTATTATCATTATAGAAGTATCAATATTATTCATTAGCATAGCATTTCTTTGGTTTTTATCTTCTTATTCTCCTTTATCTACTTACTTATTTATTCATTCGTTTATTTTTCGTTTTAACGTCATCATATCATTTTTCCACCATTGTTTTATTTCATTCTCGATAAATTACCGTATCATGTTTCGTGTTAAAAAATATCCATTCGTTTTGCTAAGTTTAAATATGTTTTTTTTTAAATAAAAAAATAAAAACTGCTAAAAATAAAAATATAAATGTCGTTTTAAAAAGCAGGTTATATATTCATTCCATCTAATGTATAAGAAATGTTTAAAACTGAGGTAATGTTGATTACTTTGGAATTAGAAAAGTTGTGTTCTTAACTTACGGAATATGACTTCTTTCTAAAATCGAGATAATAAAATATACTTTAAAATAAATAAAATTTTTAGTGTTTATTCTCGTTTTCGAGGATTTAAAGCATTGTGTCCTAACTCACGGGACTTGATCCTTTCTTCTCGATTAACTTGAAATAAGCTCATTTTCGTGAAAATTAATTTAGTTAAGTAATGTCTTAATAAAGGATCGTATTTTAAAATCTCTTCAAATTTTCAATTTTTGACACTAAAGACATCAAGTAATCAATTAGGTACCAATTTTGGGTGTAACGAAGGTGCTAATCCTTTCTCATGCATAACCGACTCCCGAACCCATTTTCTAGATTTTTGAAGACTGAAAAACGTTGTTTTAATAAATCAAACATCTTATTAAAACGATCAAATTACGAGGTGACCCGATCACACCTCCTAAAAGTGATTGGTGGCAACTCCCATTTTTATTTGTTTTAAAACCAAAAGTCAATTAAAAAAAAAGTTTTTGACACACAATATATAGGCTGGTTGAGATGCTTGGCCATTTCATACATACAATATTTGCGATTTAATGCTTTTACAATCGTGCTGATAACGTGGTTAAAATAATGAAAAAAATTACTATTATGTTGATAGCGTGTTATTAAATAAAAGAATGGAAAAAATAAAAGAACAAAAAATATGAGAGCAAAAGAGAACGTATTTTTATCGATCAATAAGCATGTTTAGAATGCTTCTCCAAAATTTATATTTATAGGCATAAGAAGTATAAATGAAATAAAGCTCTACTTTTAATGAATATTAGTGTCCTAAAATGTATCAAACTTATCTTGATCTTTATGCACATCCACCTATAATGTGATTGTTTAAAAATTTATGTAATGTTATTATATTTATGAAGATATTATTATTCGACTAAATGCTCAAATTGAGACTCAACCTTTTAGGATTACTCACACGATGGTCAAATATTTTAAAATTATATATAAATGCCATTTTTATGAAATTACGTAAATAAGTGCTTTTCAAATGTCGAAAGTCAGGTTTCAAAATACATTTTTATTTATTTTCTCTTCTTTTTAAATAATATGAGATTCTATTGTCACGTATCCTATTCTATCCACATTAGCATTTACCTAAATTTTTACTATAAACTTGATCGAATTGTGTAAAAAGTCTTTATTTGAACATTTTCATAAAAGTTTAGTTTTTAATATGATCATTTTGAATGGTTTGATCTTTATGTGATTAAACCTCAAAAAATTTGGATCATAATTAATAAGAGATTTGACAATTGTACGAGTAATTCTATTACGTAATAATAACTTAGCTTGATGTGATAGAGATATCAAATTAATCCAAAAATTTACATATATGACAAGTATAAATATCTTATTAATTTTAACGATTGAGTTGTTAAAATTTAATTATATAAAATATAAAAAAATATAAAACCAATTAAATTTTATACAAGTATATTTCATATTATTTTTATTTAATTTAAATATAAAAAAATTCACTCAAAATTTCTAAAAAAACATTTCTTAAGGAAACCTTGGATTTTTTTACAGAAATACTATAAAAAAAAAATAAAAATTATCAAAACAGGACATGTAAGAAATTATTTACGAAAATGAGTATTTTGAATTATTTTTGCCCACTTTTTCCTCAATCATTAGACCATCATTAGTATTTAAATTATTTTATTGGTGCTGCGCACCTTTTTCCCAATTATTAAATTATTATCAAGCGGCATTAATATGTATTTTTTAAAAATATTAATATTTTCATATATATGTATACACTATAAAAAAAATTAAAATAACTGCGGTAATATTTCCGCGACCCTTCTATCACAAAAACAAAGAGCTGAAGTAAAAAAAAAAAAAAGCATAAAAAAAAAACTGTCACCAATAGATCTTAGCAAATCTTTTAAAGCAGGAGGGGGACCATTATCCCCCACTTATCTATTGTACAGTCAAATTGAAAGAGAAGTAACTATCAAAAATCACCATTTACGTAAATGACACTGTATCATGTCCAAAAAAAGAAAGAAAAGTAATTAGGGGTGAAGCTAAAAATTATTTTTAAGGCTAAAATTAAATTATAAATTTTATGATAGTAAAAATATAATTTTATTATTTTAATAATTTATATTTTTATGCTTTTTAAAAGATTAAATTAAATTTTTATATTTTTAGTTGGGTTAAAGTGTAAATTTACTTTTATTAATTTAAAATTTTAAAAATTTTAAAAAATCTAAATAAAAAAATTTTCATTTTAAGAGGATCAAGGTCCTAACAACCTCTAACTACGCTGCTGAAATAAATGATAGTGTCTAAAGTTTTCATGACAAACTTATTTTTTAATTCAAAAAGGTATTTTCTTTTATTTTTTATTGTGTATATTTATAAAAAATGAATAATTTTAAAAAATATATATTGATGTCGTCTGACACAATCATACGCTAATAAATTTTTTTAAAATATTATTAATCGTTTAATGATTGAGGGAAAGTGGGGTCACACCAACGAAAATTTTAATAAATAATATTTTACCGATTTCATTTTTATAATTAATTAATTATTTTATATCATTTCTGTAAAATACCGGAAATTTGTTTTTAACATATTTTCTCCAATATTTTATCAACTAAAAATGTAAAAAAGAAAATAAATAAATAAATAAATAAAAACCTACCAGACCGAAGTGCTGTTGGCAGCTCACCCGCGGGTGATATATATATCTCATCCGTCGTCATCTTCACTATCCTTTCATTTCGCTTCCTCTGCCTTTTTCAAATTTACAATTGCAACATCAAATTCCCACATAGTAGGAATTTCCAGCGTCTTCTCTGACTGTTCATGGCTTCTTTGAACGTTTCTTCTCCTTCTTCAACTGCATCACTTTCTCGTCCTCGGTAACCTTTTTCTTCTCTTTTTCTTTAATGGGATCCTTCCGTTTAACTGAATTTTCGTTTGGGTTTTCTTTGTTTTTCGCTTTTCGTGTACAATTCGATTTTCCTTCATGACTTTCTAACTTCTAATGTGTATAGTTTTAACGATCAATAGTTCCATTTCGATCTTATATAAACGCTGTGGTTTACTTAAGATTCCATGACCCAAAGTTACGACTTGGCTGGTAAGCAATATGGCGGTTTTATTTAATTTATTTTTAAAAAAAATTCGAATGATGAAATGTGGTTTGTGTTTGGTTGAATAGAAAAAGCTAGAATTAGATGCAAATACTATATAGGCCTGTTTGTTTATGTTTCTATTTTCACATTTGATTAATTTCATAAGCAAATTATCAAAACATTACACATAATTTTTATATATATTTAAGGGTTTTGTTTATTGTCAGATTAAATGGTAGGAAATGGGAGGTTTTTTTATTACACAGTACCGTTTGATTGTATGAATTTCTGCGTAGGGCATCAAAAAGCTTCCAATCCTTTAATGGACTACACAGAACAAATCTAGTCTTCGCGAATGGCTACGCATCCGGTTTAGCCTTTGTGCGTTTCGGTGGTAGATTGTCGTCTATTATTAAAAGTGTTGGCAAAACTAGAGCTGCGGTTCAATCGGGAGAAGGCGAAAATGTTGTCTCCACAAATGGTAATCTCTTTAGTTATAAATCAGTTAGGATTGAAGCATAACAAGATGATATAATTTTTTGGGAATGTTGCTGCAGATGTCGTTTCTATAAGTAACGGTTTTCCTGTTGATAATGATGAATTCGATTTGGACCGCCCGACTGAAGGCTTTGCTTCCATTCCTGAGGCAATCGAGGATATTCGCCAAGGGAAGGTTAGTTTTTTTTCTCTGTAGGATGCTTTTTTTTTGTTCCATTGAGCTCTAGTTTAACTTTTAGTAACCAGAAATTAACTTTTACAGATGGTAGTGGTTGTAGACGATGAGGATAGAGAAAACGAAGGAGATCTTATAATGGCAGCACAGTTGGTTACACCTGAAGCTATGGCATTTATCGTGAAGCATGGAACCGGGATAGTTTGTGTGAGCATGAAAGAGGAGGATCTAGAGAGGTTGAATCTTCCTTTAATGGTGAACCAAAGGGAAAATGAAGAGAAACTCTGTACTGCATTCACGGTTACAGTGGTATGTTGTTTTGTCTGATATTCATAAACCTGATACAATGGATTATTTTGGAAAAAAGTTTGTATTTATGATGTTGATAAGCTTAAAATACGAATTTTGGAGAAATATTTTAAAATAGTTTGAGCAAAGTATGATTATGGGTCAAAATTTCCGATGATTCTCTGCTTTTGTGTTGAATGAAAACTGATTTGCAGGATGCAAAACATGGCACTACAACTGGTGTGTCAGCACATGATAGAGCAACGACGATATTGGCCCTAGCTTCTAAAGATTCCAAACCCGAGGATTTCAACCGCCCAGGTCACATTTTCCCACTGAAGTACAGAGAAGGTGGTGTTCTAAAAAGAGCTGGTCATACCGAAGCTTCGGTTGATCTTGCAATGCTAGCCGGACTGGACCCTGTTGCGATTCTCTGTGAGATCGTAGATGATGATGGATCCATGGCTCGATTGCCAAAGCTTCGTCAATTTGCTGAACGGGAGAACTTGAAAATTGTATCCATTGCTGATTTAATTAGGTAAACTAATGACTATAATATGCAGAGAGATTTGCTTTCGACTTATTTTTCATGGATCCTGTGGTTAAGTTACCTCGATGAAGTAAACTAGTAATGCTGCTTATGATTGACAGGTATAGGAGAAAGAGGGATAAATTAGTCGATCATGCCGGTGCTGCGCTGATACCGACAATGTGGGGGCCATTCACGGCTTATTGTTACAGGTCACAAATAGATGGGATTGAGCATATTGCAATGGTTAAGGTGAAGATAAGTCGGAATTCTTATTGCTAGTTTCAGTTTCTTACGATTCGTTACGAACTCTCTCTTTCTATATTTGTATTTGTGTTGTGGTTAATTAAGTCGGAAATGTTTTGATTTATTTTAAGGACACTTCTATTGTCCATAAATATCAAGGGTTGTGCCATTCCGTATAATTCATTTGGACTAATTTTAGTGGAGTAAAAGCATTTATGGTATGATTCTTTTCTACTGTTCAAACAGGGTGAGATCGGAGATGGACAAGATATTCTTGTGAGGGTTCACTCTGAATGCCTCACGGGAGACATATTTGGATCAGCTAGATGTGACTGTGGGAATCAGCTTAGCCTTGCAATGAGGCAGATTGAGGAGGCTGGTCGGGGTGTTTTAGTATACCTGCGGGGACATGAAGGCAGGGGCATTGGTTTAGGCCACAAGCTTCGTGCCTATACTCTTCAGGATGCTGGTCGTGATACAGTAGAAGCAAATGTTGAGCTTGGGTTGCCTGTTGATTCTAGAGAATACGGCATTGGTGCACAGGTATTCGTCTTCGAAACATTGCTAAATTAATTCATAATTCAGTTGCATTCCGAAGGTTCATTTGTTGGTACATTGGTAATAATTTTCCACTCCGAATAGCTCCGTCTTTCCATTTCTCTTGAAATACCCATATCTTACATTCGTGTAAAGGATCGCGGATTGCTTAAAGGCTTTAGCCTTCACCGAATGACTGGTTCATCTTTCTGTTTTCTTTGTACTTTACAACAAAGTTTGTCTAACCTTCGATTCTTTCTTTCAGATACTTAGGGATCTGGGTGTGCGAACAATGAAGCTTATGACGAACAATCCTGCTAAATACAGTGGACTTAAGGGTTACGGATTAGCAATTGCAGGTCGGGTTCCACTACTGTCACCTATTACAAAGGACAACAAGCGGTACTTGGCGACCAAACGAGCTAAAATGGGCCATGTATACGACTTCACTGGCAGTTTGAATAGTGTTATCATTGGCGGCAATGGTAACACAACTTCGGCAATGGATGCCGTGTCTGAATCTTAGGATCCAGTCGCAATGCTGGTAACATTCCGACATGATCACCTTATTGCATGATAATAGTATGAATGGGACATCATGTATGAAATTGGTTAAAAATGCAAAGATTTATGCTTAACATTTAATGTTAAAATTTATGCAATTTTTTATTTAATATTGGGGCTGAACCATCTATTCCTTTTTCTTTTTCATATAATGTAAATTAAGGCAAATAAATAAATAAATAAATAAATAAAGCTTGATCAGTTGTTAAGCTTTTGAATCATGTTTCAAATTCAATTTTATATAAATAAATAAAGTCTTTTTGGTATATAGCGATAATTTTTTGTAATTTTTTGAAGTTAAATAATTAAAATACGAACTTATTAGTAATATAGCGACCTTAGATATAGTTTATCTTTAATATTATTATTATTATAGCACAACTAGATTACTAATAATATAGCGACGTTGGATGTAGTTTACTTTTAATATTACTATTATAGCACAACTAGATTAATATCTGAAATATATCTAGAGGCATTATTGAGAGTACGAAGTAAAGTTGTACATAAACAAAACGATAAATGAACAGTTCAGTTTTTATTCATTTATTAAGCTAAATAAAAAGAATATAAACAAAATTTTGAGACTCGTTTATTAAACTAATTGAATACATACAAAGCTAGTTTAGTATATGTGGGTTTAAAACTTGTTTAAAAAATCATTTAAAGCTCATTTATTATTTAATTATTATTATTATAATTTGTGTACTTATTTTACTTATTTATTTACATCTGATTATTTTATATCTAAAAAGTATATAATTATTTATTTTTTGTTTGTTTGTTTATTATTGAAGAACATTGTGAACATATTTAATTTTATGCTTATGAATGTGTTAGTGAGCATGTTTGTTTAGTATTTCATTTAATATTCACAAAAAAAGTTTATTTAACTCAAATGAATAACCATCATGAACACAATTTTAAATAAATGAATACGAAATAATTTTAATAAATACAAACAAATGCAAACAAATCTTAAATAAGCAAACGAATATAAATATAAATCCATTAACTCAAACTCGATTGCGGTAAAAGTATCATGGAATCTCCTGTACTATGAGTTAAATTGTATTTTATCTTTTTTTATTCAAAAATTAAACAAATTGGTCCTTATAAAGTTAGATTAAAGAGCAAATTGATCCTTTCCACTAAAATAATTTCGTTATTAAAGTTAATTTTTTATTAAATTTTACTATTCAATTTTAATTTAAAATAAATTGAAAACAAACTTTAATAAAAATAAATTTTATATTTTACTTTAATAAATAGCAATAGTAAGTTAATCAATATACTATTAAAATTAAATAAATGTGGTTTTTTAAAAAAATAAATTTAATTTTTTTCTTTTATGATATACATATTTCTATTTTTCAAGTTTTAATTTCATTAAATAGAAAAATTAATTTAATTTATTAATTTTTAACATTTATAAGTTAAAAAAGTAAAATATTTGAAACAACTTTTCTTATTAAATTATGTTTTTAAATAATCAAAATTAATATTGAGTGATAAAATTTAATAAAATTCAATCACATAGAGTTAAATGATAAATTTACTCATATTTTTTAAAATATAATAACAAATATGGATGAAAACAAAATATAATAACAAATTTCAATGTTGACCTATACTTTAACCCATTATCTAAAAACACATTTAATTAAATTGTTGTTGTTATGATATTTTTTTAAATTAGTTGCTTTAATATATTAGTCTCATTTTGCTATAAAATTATGAAAATTTATAAATTAATTTTTATTACACTTCAATTTTAACGATTGAATTCAATAGAGTAATAATTGATTTTTTTATTCAAACAATTGAACTTAATTATGATAATTTATTTATACTACTTAGCAATTACAATTTTGATAGGGTTTTATTATAAGAGAGAAGTAAAAACTAAAATTTTAACAAAAAGTTACAAGTTATTCATTAAACTATTGGTAAGTTTACATGTTTATACTTTTGGTCACTCAATTATTGTACTATTATTTTCTAACTTGATAGTCTAAACAATATCAACAACTCAAACCCCAAACCTAGCAAAGCTACTATCGCAACCCTAAAATTTTTAATAATTCAGTGATTATTTTGTAATTTTTTTTAAATTGAATGATTAAAGTGTAAATTTATTAATAGTTCAATGACATTAGATGTAGTTTACCCTATAACGCCCCTAGTGGCCATCTTCTAATTTTTGAATAATTTAATGTCCAATTTGTATCTTTAAGAATTAAATGAACAAACTATAAACTTACTAAAAATTAAGTCACATCAGATGTAGTTTATTTTATATATTAAAACTTGGGATGTACTTAAATACTAATAAAGTTTGAATATTTTATTAAAATATTATTGATAAACATTATTACAATTACAACACTAAAAAAAAAACATGAATGTTTCTGAAGTTTCGTCTGATGATTAGATTGGTGACGAAATTAACACCGATGTAGAGCGTAACACCAAAAAGGTTCAGTTTAAAGTGGTGGGAGGGGAATCAATAGATAACATGATGGTTGACTCACCTCTAGTGAGAGAAGTCTCTTGGAAAGAGAAGCTTTTGGAAAGGAATGGCTCTGAATCTTGTGATGTTTTTTTTTATGAGGATCTTGTAATTGAAGACGGTGACATTCTTCGGTCCTCCATTAATGGAATCCCCGCCATTGATTTCTTGGATCGATTAAGGAATATTTTGGTGTGGGATATGGAGACCATTGTTGTTGTCAAGCTGTTGGGATGGAACATTGGCTACGAGGTGCTCCACAATCGCATTTCAAGTCTTTTGGAAACCCTCTTAACCTTTTCGCGTGATGGACATCGAGAACAGTTATTACTTGTCCGATTCTAGAGTAGAGAAGATTATGATTTGGCTCTGACTCAAGGCCCTTGGATAGTGTTTGGACATTATCTAACTGTTCAGCCATGGACGATTGGTTTTGACCCGCTGAAACCCTTTCCTTGCAAGGTTATGGCCTAGATTCGCTTTCCAAGACTGCTGGGTTTTCTATATAAAAGAAATATTTTAGAGGAAATAGGAAACTTGGTCGGTCAAATGTTTAAACTTGATTTCAAAACTGACAGTGGAGCAAGGGGTCAATTTCCAAGAATGGCTGTGTCATTAGATCTGAAAAAGCCACTTACCTCGCAAGTTTCGATCAATGGCAGGATGCAACGAGTGGAATTTGAAGCCTTTCCCATAGTATGTTTTTCTTGTGGCAAATATGGACATCTAAAAAGCTCTTGTTCTTCTTCTTTGGTAAATCAGAACATTCATGGTGGAAAAGAAGACTCATCTAAAACGGTGGACAAAGAACCAGTTCCCGTAACGACGGCTGATGCATTTGGTCTGTGGATGGTAGTCTAGCGCAAATCAAGGTGAAATCAGGCTGGAAAACAAGACCATCAGGTGAAAGTTGCAGAAGGTAATCTGGCTGGCTCCAGATTCGCGGTGTTAACATCTTCAGGCAAGCATTCAGGAGCTTTGGGACTGAAATTTCGGGGTTGAAGGAGGTTAGGTTTAAGTAAGGATATTTTATTAGAAAATTAAAAGAGAACAGGCCTGAGTCTTCTTCTGGGTTGTCGGTTGAAGGAAATAAAGGTAAGGAGATATTGGGTCAAGGCAGTCTTATTGGGCCTACTAAACAAATTAGTGGTCTGGCCTATTTGGGTAGTGAACAGAAAACGACTGGTCAAGGTCTGACACAAGCTGATTTGGTTTCAGCGGATAACTTTGGGCCTAATTTAGACGAAGTTCAATCAATTTCTTCAGCTAAATTAAATTTGGGAGATTTGGGGAACTTCAAGCACATGGTTCAGTCGAGTCCTTCATCAGATTTACAGAACAAACGCTCCTCTTTACACCTTAATCCTACTTTCGAGAGTCCTCTTGAATCGATGGTCAATTTGAATACTAATTTGTTGGTTCCTAAATGGCATTCGGCAATTACTTTAAAAAAAATCAGACCATAAGTTGAAAGCATCAGGGTTAAATAATAGACTAGAGGCCTCTAATATTTTAAGTGCCCTGCCAAAAAGTCACGGTTTAGATGCTAAAAAAAGGAAGTGGACGTAGTGGAAAAATGCTTAATAAAATGGTTCGTGGACGAGGGGGATGTTTTAAAATTGCTGGAAACTCACGTGTCCCATTCCCTGATGCTATGAATACTATGGCTAAGCTTATTGGTGAACAAGTGGAAACCTTTTTTTATAAGGTCGCTGCTAATGATGAATGTGTTAAAATTTCTACTGCCCTTTGAAAGGTTACTCTTCATCCCTTTAATTTTTTTATATTTATGAATTTTATTATTTTTTCTTGGTATTGTCAGGGGTGTGCTAGCTCGAAGTTCATTCGGGTTTTTCGTGAATATAATCGGGAACATAAACCTGATTTGATTAGCCTTATTGAAACGAAAGTTAGTGGAGGAAAAGCTGATTCAATTATTGCGAAACTTGTGTAGAGGTTCTCAAAAATCATTCTCAATTTGTGTTAGTTAGAGTTGCTGGTACCTCTTTCAGACAACCTCTTCTAGTCACCTTTGTGTATGATAGCCCTAATCCTAGTAAAAGAAAACTTTTATGAGAGGCTTTACATAGAACTATTCCAGTTGATGGGTCTCCATGGATGGCAATTGGTGACTTTAACGCTATTCTTTCTTCCGCTGAGAAGAGAGGGGTTCGGACTCTAGGAAAAAGATGTCCTTTTTTTGGTGAGTTTATAGATTCAGCCTTATTGCAAGACTTAGGTTTTAAGGGTTCGCAATTCACTTGGAAGAGAGGGGGGATTATGGAGAGTTTGGATAGGGTTATCTGCAATAATGCATGGTGTACTTTTTTCCCTAATTCCATGGTGACTCACTTGCCACGTCTCAAATCTAAATATAGACCTTTAAAAATGTCTTTGATGCCAGATTTGCACTCTTCAAAAGGGCGTCTATTTTGATTCTTAGCGGGTTGGGTTGAACATCCAGCGTTTTCGGATTTTGTTAAAGAAAATTGGAGGGCTTCTGCTAGCATGTCAATAGTTCATTCTGAGTTTACTGATCAAGTCAAAAGATGAAACAAAGATGTGTATGGTCATATTGCTACCCGTAAGAAGCTTCTAACAAAAAAAATTCATAGCATTGAGATTAAGCGAGATAGAAGTAACTTGGCGTATCTTAGTCAAGTTAAGATGGAGGTTAGAGAGGATTTGGAAAATGTGCTGCATCATGAATAGATTCTTTGGCGTCAGAAAGCCTGTTGTGACTGGCTTGTCTTAGGAGATCGCAACACAAAAATTTTCCATACGCGCATTTTAAAGAGGAGGAAACAGAATCAAATCACCGTTTTAAAAAATGATTTGGGTGAGTGGATTATGGATGATGAGCAATTGAAATTTGAAGCAATTAATTTTTTTACTTCTTTGTATATTGAACACCCCGGCCTGATGAGAGATTTACCCATGGGCATTTTTCCTCGCATCTCTGGCAGGGATTTTAATTTCCTTAATAATCCAATTTCTGATGAGGAAATTAAAATCGCTCTGTTTGACATGGCACCTTTGAAGGCTCTTGGAAGTGATGGATACCACGCCCTTTTCTATCAAAGTCAGTGGGAACACGTAGGCGCATCCATTTGCAGATGGGTTAAGGGTTTTTTTGCTAGTGAAAGCATTTATCCAGAATTGAATAACTCGCTTACTATTCTTATCCCTAAAATCTAAAATCCAGAAGGTTTCGTTCACTCTCGACCAATTAGTTTGTATTCTGTTCTCTACAAACTGGTTATGAAGGTTATTGCGAACTGGTTTAAAGTGGTTTTCCCTAACCTTATTGCTTCTGAGCAGACTGGTTTTTTAGCAGGACGTAACATCACCAATAATATTGTCATTGCACAAGAGGTTATTCACTCAATGAGGAGCACAGAAAAATAAGAGGTGGATTGCCATCAAAATCAATCTTGAGAAAGCTTATGATCGAGTGCGATGGGATTTCATTGACGCGTCGCTTTGAGCTGCAGGTATTCCTTTTTTTTATGTAATGTTATTATGTCTGCAATTTCTAGCTCTACTATGTAGGTATTGTAGAAGGAGTTCCAACTCTGAAGTTTCGACCAGCTAGAGGCGTTTTGACAAGGTTGCCACTTATCCCTTTATTTGTTTATACTGTGTATGGAGTGGTTGAGTCACAGTATCCATACGGCCATTGAGGTCAGAAATTGGGCCCCTATTTGTCTAGTTCGCAATGGTCCACTGGTTTCTCACCTTTTCTTCGCGGATGACTTTATTCTTTTTAGCCACGTTGAGGAACATTAGGCTCGGGTCATCAAGAATATTCTTGATGATTTTTGTAGTTACTCGGGTTACAGGATAAATATGAGGAACACGAATATTTTTTTCTCCAAAGGCGTGAATGATAGTTTAAGGAGGCGTATCAGCAGGTTTTTTGGTTTTCAGGAAGTGAACAACTTGGGGTATTATTTAGGTGTCCCCCTTTTTCACGAGAAGGTTACCAATAACATTCTATGCTTCGTGGTTGATAAGGATGTAGCAAGCTGTTAGTTAGGACGCTAGGCAACTTTCCTTAGTAGGTAGGGTGACTTTAGCTCAATCAGCTCTTCTTTCGATCTCAAGTTATTTTATGCAGACAATGATGGTTCTTAAAGGCTTATGCGATGAGATTGAACCCATCGTTCGGAAGTTCGTTTGGAGTTCTACTAATGGTTACACTAAGGTGGCACTGGTTAGTTGGGATTCGGTATGTCAACCAAAATCTCAAGGGAGCCTTCGTTTGAGGCATTTGAGATATCATAATACTTCTTTTATGATGAAGATGGGGTTTAACATTGTCTCTAATGTCAATACGTTATGGGTTCGGGTCCTTCGGTTAAAATACGAGATTTTCAATGGCTTACCTGAAAATTTATCAAGGGGGCATTGTTCCTTCTTATGGAGATCCATTATTAAGGTATGGCCCTTTATTCATGAAAATCTTTTATGGTGTGTTGGAGATGGTAATGTATCCAATGTTGGTGTGACTCGTGGATTCCAAATTGTGGCCCCTTATTCTCTTATATCCCATGCTCTTCTAACCTTAATATAGATTGCACACTTAGTAATATGATTGCAGGTGACGGTTCGTGGAATTTAGACCTTTTCGATTGTGGGTTCCAGAGAAAAGCATTAATAAAATCGTTGGAATTCCACCGCCGCATCCTTCTTTGGGTCCTGATAAAATAGTTTGGAGTGCTACCTCGACTGGCTCATTTTCTATCAAAAATGCTCATGAGAAGGTTCGGGATGGTTCACTGAACCTTAAAGATCATATTTGGGAGTTGCCTTGGAGATTTAATGGACCTCAGCGAATTCGGTTCTTCTTATGGCTTGCTCTCAGGCGTCGCTTACTTACAAATGCTGAAAGGACAAGGACAGGTATTGGGAATAGCAGTGCTTGCGGATTTTGTAGACACGAATACGAGGATGTGTTACATGTACTTAGACACAGCTCTGCTGCTAGAGTCATTTGGGACAAAATTATCCCAAAAGAAAGACGATCCAGGTTTTATATTGGTTTCTTTCATAACTGGATGACGATTAATCTTCAAAATCATTCATCTATTTTTTTGGATGGAATAGAGTGGCCGTGTCTTTTTGGGATTATCGCTTGGTGTATTTGGAAGAATAGCAAATTTTTCATTTTTCAAGACTTCTATTGGAGTTACGAAGAGGTTCTTAAAGTTTCTTACAGTTGGGCAAAGTAATTTTCACTTGCTTCAAAAGTGGCTTTTCACAAGTCACATGGATATTTTCATAACTTTCATGCGAATAGCAATTGGGTAAGCTTGAAAATGGATGGTTCAGTTAGACTTGAAGAAGGTTTTGCAGCAGCTGGAGGTTTTGTGTGTGATCATAATGATGGGTGGATCATGGGTTACTACAGATACTTGGGCAATTGTACTGTGGTAGAGGTTGAGTTTTGGGGGATCTTAGATGGCTTAAATCTTATTTTGGATGGAAGATTTGAAAGAGTCTTAGTCCAAACTGATAGTATTGAAGCTGTTAGCGCTATTCAAGAAGGTACTTCAAGAAATTCTAATTCTGCACTCGTTAGAAGAATTCATCTTATCCTTAAAATGGTATAGCAGTGGAGGATTCAACATATTTCTCGTGAAGAGAATCTTATTGCTGATAGTTTGGCCAAGTCAGTTCGTTCTAGAAGGCTTGGCTTAAGATTGGTTGAGGATCCTCCTTTGAGGAGTTAGTCTATTGATTTTGTAATCTTTCTTTTCAAAAAAAAAAAAAATAGATAAAATTACCATCACAAGAAATTTATTATCTTTTGCAAGGGAAAAATAGATTTTTTTAATTTTTAATCAAATATATAATTTATTTAAATAAAAAATAAATTAAAAAATACATCTAATTGAGTTCTTAAACGTTAGAATTCTCATCAATTAAGCCTTTGATTGTTAACTATTAAAATGTAATGATTGTCAATTTTTCTTATATTTTTATCATCTATCATGACAAGATTGCGATCGTTGCCACATGGTGAAAATGAAAAATTTTCTTTAAAATTATTAAAAAAAATTATAGAAAAACATACAATTATTAAAATTAATTTAAAAATAATAAAAATTAAGTTGAAATTGTTGGCACTATCGTTGTTCAGGATAATATTATCATCGATGATATTATGACGGTTAACGGATATGAACAATAGTGGGAAGGAGAACACCGACGAATGATGCAAAGATGAACAAAATAGTGCAAACTTTGAGTTCTGTAGTTTACGAACACAACAAAAACCAACAAAACAATGGTGGAGGGATGGATCAATTAGAGTTTTCTCAAATAGAGGGTTTCAGGGATCAAAACTTTTTTTTTAATAAAAATTTTAATAGGTGTCTATTAATAATGATGGTTAGTGTGAAAATGGGAAAATATTGGGTTTTATTTTTTTTTTGTGTATTTTTAATTCGTTTTATAATATTTGTAATATTTTTTAATTTTTTTTGTAATTTTCTATTTTTAAATATTTTTATATTTTTCTGTAATTTTCTGTATTTCTAATATTTTTTGTAATTTTTAATAATTTTTCTAAATCTCTATCATTCTTTATAATTTTAATTTTTTTTAACATTTGAAAAATTGCGAGACACAAATTAAAATGGTATAAAAATAACTTAGAAAAACGACAATTGTTTCAATTTAATGGTTAACCGATAACATTAACGATCAAAGGGCTTACTTGATAATAATTCTAACATTTAAAGGCTCAAGTGTATGTTTTCTTGAAGGGTTTAATTAATGTTTTTGAAAAAAGTTTAGGGCTTCCTTAAATGCTTAAGCAGCCTCCTCTTCCTCCTCATCACTATTAAGGATAAATATCAAAATTATATATAAACTTTAATTTTATGTGTAATATTATACATAAAATTTAATTTTGTACTATTTTATATATGAAATTTTAACTTATAATTGTACCAAATTAGAGTTTATATATCAAATTGTATATTAGATCAAAATTAATGTATAATTTTAATATTTACCCTTATTATTATTCATTTTTTAAAAAAAAATTATATGAAATTAAGTCAACTCTAAAAATCAGGGGGGGATTTTGAGTCCCTAAGATATTGCCCCACTAAACATTGACATTAATTACCCATTTATTTTCACACCAAATCTATTAGCTGAACTAATTAATTTAAATGCTTCGCCAGCTGGTTTTTTAACCATTGTTTGGGGGGCAAACTTGCTAATTTCAATATCTTGTGGGACTGATTTGATTTCTTCCCCATTTTTAGTTTCAAATTGCAAACCAAAGTTGATAAAAGGCCAAATTTAAAACATATTCAAACTATGCTTAAAAGGCCAAAAACTCCACTGATTGCTCCTTCTTATTCTCCAAGCAAAAGCACCAAATTGCAAACCATGTGCTTTGTTCCTTTTCAAACCATTAATTGCTTTAAAGTCCCTTTTAAAAATGCCTCATAATTAAATTTGGATATAATTATCTATAATTATATATTTACGTTATATTTAGATAATCATTGTAATTATGTTTACAATTGGGCTTACATTTTTAAATTTAAAAAATAAAATAAAAGAACTAAATCCATGAAAATAAAAATATAAAGACTAAATTATAAATATGTGAAAAGTACAGGGAGTTGAAGCAAATTTAACCTAAATAATTCCTGTACTCAATTCTGCCTCAAGTGGTCAGTCAACCGTGTTAAGCCGCCATTATAAGAAAAGTCAAGAATCCAATGCAGAAAATAATATCAAACCACAAAAAAAGAAAGAGTCGTGTTTATCTTTTATTCAGACATTTCCTTCCAATCGTTTCCCTTACTTCAATTTCTTCATTTCCCCCCGTCACCTAATCCTTTTGATCTACTCTTTCCTGGGTTTTCCTTCTTTTTTGCTTTAATGTTCCATCTTTGATTTGATTCCCCCGATATGGGTTTTCGAATTCATTTCAGGAATTTGGGATATAATGATTCAAGCATTGAAGTCTCAGCAGAAAACTGTGATGATCATGATGATGGTTGTGACAACAGTTGTGCTTCACGATCCTGTTTCCAGGATAATGGTTCTATCGCTCATCATCATTCAGCGTTGGGCACCAAGTATTTGATAATAATTTTCACAGTACTTGCGGTTTCGTTTTTGATCCTCTGTTTGTACGTTTACTACGTCAGATATTATCGACGCCGATCCGGTGTTAGGGGAAGAAGATCAAATGAAACGACTGAAACCCATGATGAGTTTCTCGATGAAGATCATGGTCCGGTCGTTGATCATCATGTATGGTATATCAACACCGTTGGTTTACAACCGTCGATCATTGATTCCATTGCTGTTTTTAAATACGTGAAAGGTGAGGGTCTTGTTGAAGGAACGGAGTGCTCTGTTTGTTTAAACGAGTTCGAAGAAGGTGAGACTTTAAGGCTGTTGCCTAAATGTAGCCATGCTTTTCACATCTCTTGTATTGATACTTGGCTTAGGTCCCATACCAATTGTCCTATGTGCCGAGCACCCATTGTTTCAAACATGGCTGATAAAGGACCATCATCATCATCTGGGGTAAATAATGAAGTTAGTGAAGGAACCCAAGTTGCAATTATAGTAGATAATGAAGAATCTGAAGGAGAAACAGAAAGTGTAACAAGTGAAATGAGGCATACACCATATGAGGAAGATGAGAGAAATACAGAGGATGAAGATGGGGTTCTTCAACCTGCAAGAAGATCAGTTTCTTTGGATTCCGTGGCTGCTTCACAGATCAGCCAAGCACTTGCTAATAATGGTGTAGCAGAAGGGTCTAATGGAAGCAATTTAGATAATGAATTGGGTAAAGGGAAAGAATCAAGCTTGAGAATTGTGCCAAGGAGAGTTGCAGGGAATCAAGGTTTATTGAGACTAATGTGCAATTCGTCCATAGGTAGAAGATCTTTGCAAATTAGGCCAATTTTCATGAAGAGATCATTTTCTTGCAATGGGAAATTCTCTTTGCCAATCTCAAACCGTAACCGGAATCCTCCTTTGAGAAGCTTTTGATTGGTGAGTCACCGCCGCCACTGCCGGTGTCTACTTTCAGGTGAGACATCTTACGATGTCTAGCAAACTCTCAACAAGATGAGGGTTTGTTTTATATAAGCCTTTTTACACCCTTAAAAGTAGAAAAATATTGTAATAAGTAACAACCAGGACCCTTTCATTATTACAGATGATGTTGAACTTTGTATCATAATATCCATATCATTCAAAGGTCTTGATTGAAGATTATCAATGGAAATGTGCCTTCTCTTATGTAGAAAGTTGTTGGATTTCTTGAGTACATTGCCACCATTTCTTGTTTTTTAGCATAGATTTTCATGCTTACATATAGGAATGGTTGATCCCTTGCTTAACTATATCACAAAGGCAAAATCTTGAAGAATTGAAGGTTTTAATCTTGTCTAGGAAATGGAGTTCTTTCAATTGACTCATACAGTGTTCAACTCCAATATGTATAGTGTTCTTTTATTTTTGATGATGATTCTTCTTTGCCATTATAAAACCACTTGAATAACCAAGTGAAAAAACATATGGAATGGATTCAATTATAAAAGGAAAAGGTCACCTAAGTTCAGAAATGACCAAGCAAAGGCAGATGTGATTTTTGCAGGGATTAGGTTCCATTTTATCATTATGGCCCACAATTTGTAGCCACACCACTGGCTTCATAAAATGGATGCTAAAGTCAACAGAACGTGTTGAAAACAGTGACAAAAGTAATGTGGATGTATTGTTATTGTGGGTTTAGTGAATTTTTTTTATATATAAAAGTAATGTGGATGTATTCTTTTTCTTAATCATAATGAGTTCTGGTAAAGTTGATAAAGATAAGAGTTTTTGGATTTGAAATTATGTAATGTTATTGGCTGTTGGGAAAAGGGGAAAGAATTGTATTAAGCAGTAATATTATTTATTTTCATATCAATAATTTTATTTTTAATTTTAAAATTTTTATTTAGATTTAAATTTTTTTTTAGGATAGTGTGACATTCTTATTTCATACAATTATCGAATCACTGTTATTTTAACTAAATATTAATTAAAACATGATAATTTGTATGATAATTTACATACACTTCGTTTTATTATTATTATTTTAATTGCTTTTATAAATTTTATAAATATTTTATTTTTAAATATTTTTATAACTTTTTGTTAGAGTGATATTTATAACAAATATACGTGAATTATAGTGTCGATTGTGATGTGATGTAAAGCGTAGTTTAGTTTAGTATATAGAACGGTACAAGGCATGCAAATTATTTTGTCACATAGCTTCATATTGATTTGTATAATACTTTAATTATGATTACTCTTTTCAACATAACTTTCATACTTTCTTGATTATTTGATGTGTATAATTGGATTATTATCATCACTAAATTAAGCTTATCAGTCTATAAATCATTCTTTTTAAACCTAAATCTTCTCCTTCAAAATTATCCTCAGTTCATTTACGGGGATTTATTGCCATTCACTGAGTTCGATGTACCTCAATCACCACTAACGTGTCACCCTCTTTCACTATGTTTCAGATTTCAAGCGGCTAAAAGAACTACTATCTGATCATGGGTCATTTCATTTTCATGATATAAATACCGTTTTGGTCTTCTCTTTTTCTTTTCCCAAATTTCCCCTGTTTTTCTCTGTAAAAAAATACTGTATTTTTGCTTGTCATGTTCAACTAAAACAGCAATTTCTTGGTGGGGTGTATTCGAATATCGCTTCAGCACCATCCATTTTGCTTTTAACTTTGTCCTCTCCCTTAAGGTTAGTGGGTTTCTTTCACAACATTCTCTCCCTCATCTTTTTTCTTGAAAGTTCATCAAGTTCATAATTCCCTTAACTTTATATAAAAAAGCAGGTTTTTGGTGTTTTTTTGGTCAGTTTAAGCTCCATAATTGACTGGGTTTAAGGTAAAACCTGCTTCTCTTAGGCATTTATTTGTTTGCTTGTGATTATTTGTACGTTATTAACTCTAATGAATTAGCTTACAGACAAATTCCCATTTAATTTTAAGAAAATGACGGCTTAATTTATGATAATAATGCATGTTATGGGTGGTTGATATGGATTAGGTGTTCTTTTTCATGGTGATTATACTAATTAATGGTACAAATTTGATATTGTTGTTAAAGGGTCTTAATTTAATGCTTAAAATGGTATGAAACCCTGGTTTGTTTTGTTATTCTTGCTTATGACCCTGGTTTTAAGTTGAATCCGATGAAATCGTTCTTTTTTGCATATTGTGGAACATGGAAAATTGGTTTGAAGATGGAGGAGAAGATGAGCAAAGGGCTAAAGAGAATGTTACTTCTGTTGAACTGCGCAATGTTGGGCTTAGGAAATGTTGGTGGTCCTCTTTTAATGAGGCTATATTTCTTGAAAGGTGGTAAGGGTGTGTGGATATCGAGCTGCTTAGAAACTGCAGGTTGGCCGTTTATGATGTTGCCGCTCGTGGTATCATACTTGTATCGTCGACGAAAAGAGGGCCCGGGAGCCAAGTTTGTCTTGATAAAAACTCCTGTGTTGCTGGCTAGTGTTGTTCTTGGTGTTCTTACTGGGGTTGATGACTTTTTGTATGCTTACGGTGTCGCTCGCCTCCCTATATCTACCTCGGCTTTGATAATTTCGACTCAATTGGCTTTCACTGCTACGTTCGCGTTTATATTGGTGAAGCCGAAGTTTACACCTTTTACGATCAACTCGGTCTTTTTGTTGACACTCGCAGCAGTTGTTCTGGCACTTCATACGAGTTCAGATCGCCCTGCGAATGAATCCAAGCTACAGTATTTCCTTGGGTTTTTCATGACACTTGCAGCTTCGGCGCTCTACGGGTTTGTGTTGCCAGCCATTGAGTTAACATACAAGAAAGCAAAGCAGACCATCACTTACTCTTTGGTTATGGAGTCACAGATGGTTATGTCATTTTCGGCTACTGTTTTCTGTTGCATTGGGATGCTCTTTCACGGAGACTTCAAGGTCATCTCTCCTTCCCCATTCCCCTTTAGTTCTGGTATTTCAGTCCAGATTTTAACTGAATGGTTTCTTGCTTATGTAGGCAATTCCAAGAGAGGCAAGCGAGTATACCCTTGGACAATCAACATACTACGTGGTGCTCGTGTTGAACGCTATCTTATGGCAGTTGTTCTTCATGGGAGCTGTGGGTGTGATTTTCTCAGCCTCGTCATTGCTGTCTGGTATACTAATTGCAACTCTGCTTCCGGTGACAGAATCTTTAGCGGTGGTGTTGTACCATGAAAAGTTCCAAGTTGAAAAAGCCATATCCCTTGTTTTATCTCTTTGGGGATCTTTGAATTACTTCTATGGTGAGTTCCATGAGAATAGTAAGATGAAAAAGCAGAAGCAAGATACAGAAACAGATGTAGCCTAAAACCATGTGCTTCATCTTATATTGCATCATATTAAACAAGTTGCCTATATATATATATATATGTATGTATACTCATATTCTTGTTTCATGTTTTGCTTTCAATGAAGTTAACAGGCACGTATAAGGTGCGCATATATATGTGTGTATGTATGTATATATGAAAAGTAAGCTTTGATATATATAATTATGATTTGGATGCCAATGTTACCTTCTTGTATTAGGAAATTTGTCTTTCTTGTATTAGGAAATTTGTCAAAACCGAACTTTATGTATAGATGATAACAATAAAATCACTCAAACAAGCATTCATGAATAGTCTGATCCGCAAGTAAATCATCAAATGAACTCAAATATACTAATCAACACACTCCTATAAAGAAAAACGAAAAACCATATGTTTGATATGGAAGGAAAACAAAGGTAGTGTCATGAGTAAATTAGGGAAGTTCTTGTTTAGGTGTTTCGAGTTTCCAAGTTGGATAATTTAGGTAATTCTGGTGTGGGTAGCTCTGGAACTTTGGGTTCAAGTTTTGGCATGTTAGATAATTTAGGTAATTCGGGAATTTTTCGGTTTGTTGAACTACCAATTTGATTTTTTAAATGTGTTTATGCTTGTTGTTTGGGTGAGCGAAACTCGATTCAATTTAAAAAAATTGAAAAAAATTGAATTTGAAGTTAATCGAATTGAGTTATTCGATTTTTTTTTTAGTCAACTCGAATAACAAATTAGTGTAATTCGAGTTTTGAGTTCGAATCAAGTTGAATTTTACAATTCGAATAACAAATTAGTGTAAATACCCCTTTAGTCCTTGTCAATTTTAAAAATGAGCAATTTTGTCTCTCTCTTAACAAAAATTACAAAATAAGTCAAAATAAATTTTAAAATTCAAAATATTTATAAAAATTCCAAAATTTATATATATTTTTAAAGAATATATATATTTTTTAAATTCTAAAGAATATATAAAGAAAATTAAAATTTTAAAAATTTTCTAAAATAATAATTTTGAGACCAAAATTAATTAATTAATTATTCAAATGTATTGTATTTTTTTTTCTTCTTATTTTGCTTTGAAAAAGTTTTTAAATATATATTGTTTCAAATTTATGTGCTCTAACATAAAATTTGTTATACTATAATAAGATTTTAATTTGACATGTTTAATTTTTTTAATTTAATTCGAATAATTTCACTCAATTCGAGTCGACTTGAATTTCATTTCACTCGACTCAATTCGAAAAAAAAAAATACAATTTGAGTTAGGATGATAAAATATGACTTGTCAACTCGATTAACTTGAAATCTTTTCGCTCAATTTGATTTAACTCAATTCAATTGAATGATTACTCTTATTTTTTTATTATTTTGTTTTTAAAAAAGAAATTCTAATGAGAGTTCTTTTGAAATCCTAATTAAACCTAAAAACCCAACAAGTTGCACACTAAGCATAGCAATTATATTAAATGACTATAGCACTAATAATCATTATATCAAATGACCATGGCCCAGATAAAATTTTGTTTGATATTCTTTGAATGTTACATGAATTAAAAAAAAATTAATTTTCACTATTAGTATTTATATTATGCATAAGTTGCAGATTTAGGCTATATATTTTAATTTGATTAATTTTTTTATTGTACTTTTCGAATTTTGAAATTTTAATTCTTATTTAAATCATAACAATTTTCATTAGGTCGAATTTTGCTATTAATCTTTTACTATGAGTAAGTTGTGGATTTAGTATTTATTTTTCAATTTGATTGTTTTTAATTAATATAATTTTAAAATTTTAAAATTTCAATAATGCCTCAAATGGTAGTCATTAAATCTATTAACAAAAATAACGTGGTTTTTTTTTTGTAAGTATTATGTAAAAATAAGAAACGGACATAGCATTACACATGTGATGCGATTAAAATATTACAACACGTTAACATAAGTGATTAAAATGTAACATTTTAAATATAAGTGACTAAAACGTAATATTTTAAATATAAGTGACTAAAACGTAACATTTCAAACATAAATGACTAAAAAATAACCTGAGAAAAATAAAAGTGACTATTTTAATAATTTATCTTATAAATTAATAAATCACATAACAATTTCCAAAACCCCCGCTAGTGAACTAGAAAAATATCATTTTCATTTTGTGGATAAAGACCATGAACAAGGTTGAAGTCATCTTAGAGGACAAAGATGCAAATCTATTTGTGCTAGCCAATACTGAAACGGGCACTTCATTTTAGAAAATTCTTTTATTATATATATTCGATTAATTATAACGTAAAATCAAATTAATATAACAGATAAAGAATCATAAAAGCTTGAACGAAAACTAAAAAAAACTAGACAAAATCCACGGTCATGGTGTACACACATATTGAGACTTAAGATCCACACATCGCAATTACGAATAATGAGATTCAAATCTAGACACTCAAAGACTTAAGATCTCCGTCTTGATCAACAATGCCAAGGTCTAATTTGTTGAATATCAATACCAACTTGTTGGAAAATATGTTTTGTTAGTGTTTATTGTTGTACGAAGTTTAGCTTTTGTCTTTAATTTTTGGGTACTATGTTTAGTTTAAGAATTTTGTTATAGTTTAAGAATTTTGTTAGTAGGGGAATAAATCCCACGTTACTTAGGAACAAAAGGCAAAGGGTTATGAGTTTATATAAAATCTCATATCTTACTTTGCTTCGAAAAACAATGATAGTGAAACATTGGCTATATAATGATAACCGATTTTGTAAGTATTATTCACACCATTTGGTTTTTTCTAATTCCTCATTGCTTCTTATTTTGGAGTGTGGGGAGGTGTAGCTAAATATTAGTTTAGCGGCATTGTGGTCGTGAGTGTTCTACAATTGGTATTAGAGCTTGGTTGGAAGAGTGAAATTTTTCTTAGTATGATTTGTGGTTGTAACATTTGTCTAATCTTCCACATAAAAAAAAAATTTATAGCTACTTGAAGATTGTCCTTGACTACTTAGTTGTTGGTACTTAAGAGTGTGCGTTGTAACCCACATTTCTTTCCTAGTAACTACCTAGTGCATTGTAAGAATCATCTGTTGATATGATGATTGGGTTACAAGTTGTCAACAGAATGAAGAAGCTTAATAACAACTATAATACTTGGTCAGCTTAATGTCTTATATGCAAGGACAAGACTTTTGAGAGGTTGCCAATAGTAATGAAGTGACGCAATCGGAAACCGAGGATGCAAGTGGCACGCTAAGAAAATGGAAAATAAAAATCCGGTAAGGTAATGTTTGCCTTAAAGACAACGGTTGGGGAGGATGTTTGAATGGAGCATTCATGAAGGGGGAGGTTTGAACAACCACGACAATAATAAAAATGTCATACCCCATATTGCTTAAAAAGCCAAGAGTAGTGAGACCTCATGTTTATATAAAGACCTATGTTGTAAGTATTATTTGTATCAAATTAAATATTGAATTTTCTATTTGATTTCTTCTAATTCTTTTTGTATCTTATTTTGGAGTATTGGGAAGTATAGCTAAATATTAGTTTAGCAATAATGTGGTTGTGAGTGTTCTACATAATTGGCATATTAATTTATGTTAAGAGTTAATTTCTGTATGTAGTTTTGCTTTTATATGTGTTTAAATAATTTTTTATTTCAAGTGAAATATAAATTTATGTTAAGAGTTTATTGAAGTGTAATTTCAAAGAGTTATTTAGATAAAAATTAAAAGCTAAAAAAGTTTTTTTTTTTATATTGTTGATATTTATTTTACAATTCATATTTGTTTTATAGTCTATATGTTTGGAGTTCGTATCAATCACTCTTAAAAATGATACATTGACACTTTCCAAACAATCATAGCAATTGAATTCCCAAAAAGCTGCACTTGGGTGGGTGGGTAGAGGAATGTTTTCGGAAAAAATTCTTGAATTCTCGGTTTTGTCTCGATTTATTTTTAGTACATATTTTGGGCCTCAAAGGCTCATAAAAGGGATAATATGATTTATTTACAATTTTTTTTGTTAAATGGTATGAAATATTCGTATATGATCTGAAAAGCCCGATAATGTTCTATAACCCTATTCCAGTGACAGATAAAGGTTAAGGGGTGTTGCATGGGTGGGTAGGAGAATGTTGGATATCTATTAAGTTGACATCAAGGGCTTTTATCTTTTTCATATTAGGTTGATAAGCAATTAATTTACTCATATTATCATAGTATATTAACAAATTGGACCACCTACAACCCTAACATTCGTTTAACAAATTTGCTATTTTTTATTTGTTGAACCATCTACCAAATGATGAAACTTAGAAGACAAACTATTACAGTTTGTTTACTCACAATGGACATAAGAAATGAATTAGTATTCCAAAATTATATTATTTAAAACAATCATTTTAATGTCTTATTTAATTTTGGAATGAATTTTTTTGAATGTATCATAATTTAAAATTAAATTAAATTAATTATTTAACACAAGTAAAAAAGTAATTTTAATATATTATTTTTTTATATAAATAACATTTTTTATATTATAAAATAAAAAGCACCCCAAACATTTTT
Organism: Gossypium stocksii; assembly: GCA_020496765.1. Lineage (NCBI taxonomy): Eukaryota > Viridiplantae > Streptophyta > Magnoliopsida > Malvales > Malvaceae > Gossypium > Gossypium stocksii. The sequence continues at coordinate 102,894,934 of CM035631.1, forward strand.
TTAAAAGTCACGTGAAAATTATATGACTAATATACATTATATATGATAAACATTGATTTAATGATTACATCATTCATCCGTTAATGATTTAATATCTCGATGACTTAAATCATAAAAAATGGTCAGCTACCGGATGTTGCAATAAAAGATGATGCTTGTAATAAGACAAGGCATCAATTCAACTCCCAATAGATGAAATGGGATGGGTAGGGGAATGTTAGATATTTTCTTTAATGAAATCTTTGCATTTAAAGAAAAAATGCATTCCAAATCCTAAATAAATAAATAAAAAGGCAAACTTTGCATATAACTATAAATTTATTAAGTTTACATGTAAAATATATAGATGATAACAATAAAATCACACAAAGCAACTTTAATAAAAATATAGTGTACAAGTGATTCATGAAATGAATTTAAATATGCTAATCAACACATGATTCAAGATTTTGGCATGCTAGGCAAATTAGGCAACTTAGGGCAGTTCTTGTTTAGGTGTTTCCGGCTTTGGTAGGTTGGGTAATTTAGGTATTTCTGGTTTGGGTAGCTCTGGAATTTTGGGTTCTTTAGGTTTTGGCAATTCAGGTTTTGGTGATTCGGGTTTTGGCAACTCAGGAACTTTGGGCAATTCTGGTTTTGGCACCTCGGGAATTTTAGGCAATTCTGGTTTTGTTAACTCGGGAATTTTTGGTAATTCAGGAGCTTTGGGCAATTCTGGCTTAGGCACCTCAGGAACTTTAGGCAATTCCAACTTTGGTAACTCTGGAACTTTTGGCAACTCGGGAGCCTTGGGTAATTCAGGCTTGGGCACCTTTGGAACTTTAGGCAACTCTGGCTTTGGTAACTCGGGAACTTTTGGTGCTTCAGATTTTGACAATTTAGGAGCTTTGGGCAACTCATGAACTTTAGGTAATTCTGGCTTTGACGACTTTGAAACTTTGACTTCTTCAGGTTTTTTCAACTCAGGAACTTTAGGAAATTCAGGCTTTGGCAACTCTGGCACTTTTGGAAACTCAGGAACTTTAGGTAATTCAGGTAATTCAGGTTTTGGCAACTCTGGCACTTTCGGAAACTCAGGAACCTTAGGCAATTCAGGTTTTGGCAACTCCGGAACTTTAGGCAATTCGGGCTTTGGCAACTCAGGCATTTTAGGTATTTCAGGTTTTGGAATTTCCGGCAATTCAGGCTTTGGAAGTTCAACCTTTGGGAAGGACGGTATCTTAGGCAACTCTGGTTTAGGAATCTCCGACACAGATGTCTCCAAAAGACGCCGAGCACCAACCAAGACTGTGTTGCTGCTCATCAATGACAAAGTGACGAATAAAAATGGTAGCACAAAGAAAGGCAAACGATGGGAAGCCATGATTAAGAAAATCAGATGGGAGATGAGAAGAGGTGCTTCAAAATGAATACTTGAAGTGTGCTTGTTTATGCAATCGCAAGAGATAATGAGCCTTTTATAGGTATTCGGAAGTAGAGATTATGTGGGTGTTTGGTGAGAAATTCTACATTTTGTTAGTTCAACTTCTTACCTATTCATTTCTAAAGATTATGTCAAATATATTATGACACATAAATTTGACTCCCATCCTATATAATTAGTTGTAAAGTAAATTTATTAAGTTGTCATCACTTTAATCAATGGCTTTCATCTTTATATTGATTTGAATAAGCAATTAATATACTCATGTTATCATATAATTCATGTTTATTTTCTTCAAATATTGCTGGGGATTTTATCTTAAAACATGCACTACACAATAATTTTTGTTAATGTTGATTACGATACGATTATTTAAAATAATTACATATAATATTAAGAAAATAATATAAATATAATAAATATATGAACATAATAAAATTTATATAATATTTTAAATATAAATATAATAAATATATGCCACCCAGGAGGTTTATTTGCTACTTGTGGTTTGTTCAACTATCTACCACCAACTTGCTTTTGCAGCTATGATTATGCGTTTATCTTTATTATTTATTTTTTAAAAAAAATTAATAGACGTAGAAGAAAAACTAAAATTTTAAAGTTTGGTTACTTACGGTGGACATTATAAATGACTCCTCTAGAAATTTAGAACAAGTTCGATAATATCAGTAGGAATGATCACAAAGTAATAAGAAATAAAAATAAGAATATGTAAATTTTACATAAAAAAATTTTATTGGGAAAAAATCACAGATAGAGGAACAAAAATTTACTAATGTTGAAAAATAACAATACAAGAGGTTTGCAGCTATATGCAGTTTTTAAGGGTTAAACAATTTGTCTAATAGAAAAGTATAATTCTAGACGGATTCCCCAAATTTACCTCTCTATTTTGTTTTTTTAACAAGTGAGTTTCACCTCGAACTTTTCAGACTGAATCAAATGAGATTCAGGTCATACAATTCTAACAGTTTTTAACAAGTGAGTTGCACTTTAAACTTTTCAAACAGATTCAAACTAGATTCGGGTCACACAACTTTAACAGTTTATAAGAAAATATTTTAGTGGGGTTAAAAGGGCAAAATAAATAATTGAAATTGCGACCAATATCTTCAAAAGGAAATAATTGAATTCATAGTTTTCAAATTAGGGTTAGACGAAAATCATTGGGGGAATAAAATTGGGTTATAAGGGGGAAATTACGATTTAAAAAAAAAAAAGTTGAAAGGGAAAATTGTAACTTCATTTACACCTAAATAAATACTTTTTATTTGTACCTCCCTCGTTTTGAAGTGAAATTTTGATTTATATTAAGGGTTTTTTTAAGAATAACTTAAAATGCTAGAACATATTTAGGTATAAATTAAAAATTAATTTCTTATTAAGTATAAATTAAAAGGTAAAACCATATTTCCTGTCCTTCTCAATTTTAATATTAAGTAAATTGATCCCACTCAGAAAAATTAAAATAATTCAATCCTCGTTAATTTTAAAAATGAGCAACTAATAACAAGTAATCACGGTGTTAATATTTTTAATCAATTGGACATAATTTGGTTGATATAACAACAAACTTAGCCCTCAATGCTTATTCATTTACGTGAATATTGACAGAATGCAAATATCGTGGGTTAAGTTTGTTAAATCAAGACCAAATTAGTAGAATGTATAAAGTTTGTGGATTAAATTTATTATTATACCAATAAAAATATGCATAATTGACAAAAAAATTAAACATTAAGATTAATTATTCTTAATTGCTCATAGTAAAAATTAAATTATTTATATTGACCAATTTATTCAATATAAAAATTGAAAAGGGTTAGAAAAGGTTTTTTTTACCAAATTAAAAAATTAAAGCCTTACTTAAATATAAAATATATAATTAAAGGCTTATTGAGTTTAGTTTGATAAAACATATTACAAATGCAATCCTTTGTTGCTTGCAATGGTCCAATAAATAATAATGCAGAAACGTTAATAAATCCTCATATTTTTGGGTCTTTTCTCATAATTTTTGGTATTTTTAATTTTTTATATATTTATAATTTTCCATACTTGTCCATATATTTTTATATATCCTAATATTTTTTTTTCAAAATTTTTGGTATAGTTTAGAAATGATAATTTCATACTAGATATAATTTAGGAGTAAAATAATATTATTTATAAATATTAAAAGAATTTTAATGGGTTCTATAATGGAAAATATAAAATTTTTTAATTTTAAATTATTATATTTTAAACAAAATTTGGTAAAGGAAAAAAAAAACTATATTACATTATATGTTTTAAAAAATATGAATAATTAAATAAATTAAACAATTTTACTAAGATGAACCGAAATTGGTATCCCATCATAATTTTTTGTCTTATATCATAATTTTTTGGTGGTATTTCGTATTTCCTCGAAATTTTTGTACTCTCTCGTAATTTATGATGTTTTCTAGTATTTATTTCGAAAGAGGATTTGATACGAGATATAATTTTGGAGTTAAATATTAAGAATTTTCAATTAGAATTTTTAATGAAAAATTTGTAATTGTTAAATTATAATGTTAAAAATTGGTACCGAAAAAATTATATTTCATGATAATTTAAAAATAATAATAAAATTACTAAGATGAACCAAAAATTGGTATTCCCTGGTTGTTTTGGTTTCCTCTCATAATTTTTACACTTCCTAATTTTTTTGATATTTCCTCATAATTTTTGGAATGTTTTTGAAAAGAGGATTTGATTTTAGAAATTACAGTGTGATCAGAAATTTCAATTTTGACTTTTAATTTTTATAGAAAATTTTAAATTTGAATATGGGTATGCTTATATATATATATATTAAACTAACTTAATTGAAGGTGTCGAAACTATTTTTTTGAAAAACGGCAATTGACTTAGATTTTGAAAATGAAAACGAAAAAATGGGAGTCGCCACCAATCTTTTTTGTTGAGGTGTGATCGGGTCACCTCAAAAAGTGGTTGTTTTAATAAACAGTTCGATTTATCAAAACAACGATTTGGTTTACGGAAATCAGAAAGATGGGTTCAGGAGTCAGTTACTCATAAGGAAGGATTAGCACCCTCAATACACCCAAAATTGGTACCTAGTCGATTAATCAATGTCTTAGTGTCGAAGATTTGGAAACTTGGAAGAATTTAATATACGATCCCTCCTTTAATGCCTTTAAAAAAAATCGCTTGGATAAATTGAATGTGTGTCAAAGACTGTCTCATCTCAAGGTAAAATGTCACATCCAATACGTTAGGACATAACACCTCGACCTTTGAGGCTAAACTCGCTTCTTATTTGAAACTCACATATTTAATTTTTCAAAGGATATTCGGATACTTAGAGTAAACGAGAAAAAATCAAAACCCAATACGTTAGGGCATGATTTCTCGAATTTCTAAATATAGAATATTACCTTCGTTTAGGAAATCTTATCTCGAGATAACAAAACGTCACATCCAATGCGTTAGGACACGACATCTCGAATTCTCGAGAATAAGCTTTTTATTTAAAAAAAATGTATGTATTTGTCTTAAAAAGGAAATCCGGTCGTCTAGATTAAACGAGAAAAATCGAAACCCAATGCGTTAGGGCACAACTTCTTGAATTTCTAAATACGGAATGTTGCCTTCATTTGGAAAATCTTATCTCGTGATAACAAAACATCACATCCAATGCATTAGGACACGACATCTCGAATTCTCGAGAATAAGTTTTTTATTTAAAATTTATGCATTTGTTTTAAAAAGGATATTCGGTTATTTAGATTTAAACGAGAAAATCGCAACCCAATACGCTAGGGCACGACTTCCCGAATTTCTAAATCTGAATATTGCCTCTATAAAGAATTATTTTGTGTAGGGTAAAATGTAATATGACTTTGCAGTAGAACTTGAAAGTGGGTTATAGTGTTAGTATGTATGGTGGCATAATGATGACGGCAATGATAATCACAGTGATAATAATGAATAACGTAAATTTGCTGGCATGCGAAAGCATATATAAAATGTAATAATAATGAAGACAAAAAAACAAAGTAAGGGTGAAACAATAACAAAATAAGCTAAAATGATAATAGCGATACGTATATGAGAGTAATAATATACTAATACAAATAATAATATAAAGATAATTGTACAGGCCCAAAATTGCCCGGGCCCGTTAGAAATCAAAAATAAATAACAATGGTCCATCATTATGCAAAGTCCAGATTACAAGACGGGCTACGGGCCCAATACACATGACCCAAACCAATTACACTTATGCAAAGACCCAATCACTATACCCACTAAAACCCAAAACAATCGAGCCCAATGCCTCCTAAACAGCAGCCCAAAATTAAGCCAACCTAACCCAATCTAGACTAAGCCCAACACCCCAAATCAGAGAAGCAAAAATTCAAACCCTAGGTGCGGCGCACCTAGGGTCTTCTGACACTGCTACAGAAGCATTGATCCAACTACTATACTTGCCAACATCACTACATGCATTGAAACATTTAGGGCATTACGTTTGATAATATTACCACGGCTAAGGAATTTAGGATCGACAATGAAAAGAGATTTGTCAAGAACGAAAATAGAGAAATTGATAAATTCTTAACAAATCTAACTTTAATGAGGTATATAAGAAAATAAGAAAGTTACATATACTACATTTGAAAAGAAACAACAAAAGGAGTTAACTAAAGATGGCTGTTTCTCTTGTGGTGTGACAATGCACTTCTTAATTTTCTTTGTTTGAGGTTAATTTGATTTCGGTACCTAGACGCGCTTAGTGGATAAATTCTGGTGCAACAACTCACATTAGTGTGTTTATGCAAGACTGCAAGAACTTTTAAAAGTCTAATCATGGTGAAAGATTCATCTATATAGGCTACAATAATTCGGTAGAAGTTGAAGCAATAAGGACTTTTAAATTATTATTAATATATTGTAGCGACGTAAAATTTTGCTTTCGGTCGCTAATTGAGGCGATCGTTTTAAAATTGAAAAATCAAATTTAGATCTTATTTAAAAAGGAAGTCGCCACCGATCTTTTTCTAGGTGTGATTGGACACATAATAAAACCTCTTTTGAACAAAAAATTCATTTTTTAGATAAAAGAAGGCCGGGTCTAGGTCCACGTTAAAATTCAGAGAAAAAATTAGGGTTCGGGAGTCGGTTACACACGAGGAAGGTATTAGCACCCTCGCAACGCCCAAAATTGGTATCTTGTTAAGCGCGCGTTGTTTTAATTTTCAAAAATACGAGTTCAATTTGAATTTTAATCGTGATCCGATCAAAACACGAGAATTTTTAAAATTTTAGTTTCTATTGAGAAAAGGGCGTTAACACTAGCCGATGATTCACCCAACATAGCGATGAAATCACGGACTCAATGTTGAAACTGAAACGTTGCCTTATTTTGAAAATTAATTGAAAAAGAATTTTTAAAATGATACGAGAACTTGTAACAATATTGTAACGTAATATAATCTAAACATATATTAAATCCGAAACATGCAAATAATAAGAAAAGAAAAAAAAAGCGAATATACGGCAAGTAATAAACATTACAAAACATTGACAATACATACGATACTAAACAAGATAGTAGAAAAAAAATACACATATAATAGTATAGAACGTATGTACGTAATATGATGTTTAAAATATAGTATCAAAGAGATATATACAAAGAATAACAATAATGTTAAAAACAAATTATTAATAAAACTTCATGAATATATACATGATAACATTGAAAACGTATATACATAGTATAATATTAAAGATATGTACACTATATAGTATTAAAAATATATGCATAAGATAATATATAAAAAATATACATAAATAATGTAATATTAAAAGTATATATATAATTTATAAAAATATGTACTTAATATAGTATAAAAAAATATAAAAAATGCACTTAATATAGTATCAAAAGTACATACATGAAATAGATATTAGGAATAATAATAAAAAACAAACTATCAATAAAACTATAAATATATATACATTAAGAATATATACACAATAACAATATTAAAAGCATATATGAATATATTAGAACATTATATTAAAAGGTATATACATAAAAAATATATATGATATATAAAGTATTAAAAATATAATATTAAAAGGAAACATAATATATATAAATATTAAAAAAACATTAATAAATAATAGATATAATAATAGTAATAACAAATAATAATATATTTGATAATAATAAAAAATGATATAGCAAACTTAATCAATTTAAAAAAAATAGTAAAAGAACGAAAAAGGACTAATTTGAAAGCAAGATAGAAGGTTCGGGATAAATTTTGAAAACAAAAACAAATGAAAGGGATTTATTTGAACATGCGCTAAACTAACAGGGTCAAAAGCACAATTTTCCTGGCTATTAAAGCGCTGCACACTGAGAGGGACCAAAATGAACACGGAACAAAATCGCAGGGTAAGATTAAAAAATAAAGAGATATTTAATTATAAAACTATAAAAAGTGGAAGGGCTGAATGGGTAATTAACTCATAACTCAAAAACACGCGGATCCTGATGGTAGGGTCGGGTCGGACAATCGGGTTCCCCCAAAACGACGACGTTTCTGTAGTATTATAAAACCCAAAATTTTTCTAAAATCCTCATTTTTTCTGGTGTTCTAAAAAAAAAAGAGAGCTAAATGCTCTCAAACCTTCTGGGTCTGCCCAGAATCTGGCCAGGTGGACCACTGCCGATCGTCGCCGGAGCCACCTCCCGAGGTAACTTTTTTATATATATATATATATATATATATTTATAAAAACAAAGAAAGAAAGAGGGAAAAAAAAGGGTCCGAAAATAGGAAAAGAAGAAAAAAAGAAAAAAGAAAATCACCTCCGTATATTTGATACTGATTTTTGATTTTTGATTCTGATCTAGTGCTATTCTCGCTTTGATCTTGCTCTATTTTTTGTATGTATTTGCTTTTAAATCTAATGTAACATCCTGAATTAGGGCCTAATCGGAATAGTGGTTTCGTGACCACAAATTCGAGATAGAAATAATCATTTTATAATTATTTTGAGGTTTATGATATGATTGCATGATTGTGTGAAAATTTCGTGAAGAAATTCTATGCATAAAGTGCTTAATTTGAAATTAGGGACTAAATCGAATAAGTTGCAAAACTTGCATTCTAGAAGCTTTTAGTATGAAATTGCTTTGGAATATTAATTAGGAGGTCTTAAATAGAAATTTGACCAATTTCTAAAATTTTGGACAAAAATGGGCTTGTACATGAAAAATTACAAAGAAAGGCATTAATGGCATTTTTGTCAAATGGTAAAGGTGTTAAATTGAAATGTGTTTTATTTATATTTTTATGGTTTACATTTTTATGAAATTATTTTGTAAGAAAATTTCGTACGAAAATTTTGACGTTTGGGCACTCAATTTAGTCAAAAGGACTAAATTGTAAAAAGTGCAAAAGTTGAGTTCTATATGTTAGAGGTGTCCAATTGTTATGAAAATTTAAATTGGAGGTCCTTAAATGGTAATTATACCATTTGTTAATTTATTGGACAAAAATGGACATGAAATGGGTGGAAAAAAATATTTTTAAGTTAGGGGCATTTTGGTCATTTAGTGATTAAATGAATTAAAAATCAAATTAAAAGCCAATTTTTGCTCATCTTCTTCCTCAAGGCCGAAAATAGCATGTAGAAACCATGGCTAGGGTTTTTCAAGCTTCCAAGCTCGATTGTAAGTCCGTTCTAGCCCCGTTTTTAATGATTTTTACGTTTTTAAAATCCCGGTAACATGATTTCTCTATTTCTATCATTTATTTGAGCTAGGGTTTGATTTCAAAAATTGATCCATGTTGAATAATTGTGTATTTTGATGTTTTATGATAGAATATGAGGTTTTAAATTATGTTAAACAACTTGTGCTACTCGGTTTTAAGTAAAAACGAGTAGAACGGCTTAATTGGTAAAAATACCTATTGTTCATAAGTGCATGTTATAGTGGGAATTTGAGGTTACTATTAGTAAATAAATGATCAGCATGTCCTAAAACATAGGAATTATGGAAAAAGTTTAATTTTCGAGCTTTGGGGCAAAAGTGTAAATATGCAAAAGTTTAGGGGCAAAATTGTAATTTTGCAAAAGTTAGAGTTAAGGACTATTTTGATAAATGTGAGTATTAAATAAGCTAAATGTGTTATTTTAGATCAAGAAAGACGTGGAATCGACCTTAATCGAGGAAAAGAAAAGATTGTGGACTAAATTGCAAAATTTCTATATTTTGTACCGAGGTAAGTTCATGTGTAAATAATGTAAAATAATTGTTATTTTTAAGTTAATTGATGTTATTTATATGATATGCTGATTTTTATCATGAAATATATGCTTTGTGGTTATTATCGAATAATATGCAAATTATGTGTGCTACTTGTTAAATATAAATTGCTACCGAGTATTGGTTTCGGTATTCTGTGGAAGAAGGCAAGGATATGTGATTGAGGAAAATCCCGTTTGAACCTTAGGAATAGATTAGGATACAAGTGACATGTCACTAGGATGGTTGGGCATCCGAACTCGTTGAGTTGAGTCCGAGTTCACTTATGGATGCAAATGTCCGAACTCGTTGAGTTGAGTCCGAGTTCGTGAGATGTAACTAGGCATCTGAGCTCGTTGAGTTGAGTCCAAGTTCACTTATGGATGCGAACGCCCGAGCTCGTTGAGTTGAGTCTGAGTTCGCTTATGGGCGGGTTACATGGTTACTTGATTATATATGTGGCACTGATGTGTAAATTATCCATGTATCCGAGTTATATTCCGAGGTGTTCAACGGGAAAAATTCTAGCGAAATGGAAGAACACTCAAGAGGCAAGTATCATTTTAATAAGTGTTGTGAAATGGACACTTTGGACAGGTATGTACTTAACCTCGGGTTGAAACTTGATACAACAACAATAATGTGGTAAGATGATGAATGATGATTAGAAATGTGATATATGTTTTGGTGATACCATGCTAGTGTTATTTGGAAGAATTGCTTTGTTATGTTACTTGTTATTTGCATGTGAACTTACTAAGCATTTATGCTTACTCCCTCCTTTCCATTCATTGTAGTTTTGGACAAGCCGGCTTGGGAATCGGGATAGGTCGAAGGCTCGTTCACACTATCCGAAGAACTAGTTTGGTAAAATGACTTGTATAACTCAAATATGGCATGTATAGCAATATACTTGTTTTGTGTAATTAATCTTGCGATATGGTTGTGGTTTGGTTGAGAAAATGCCTGAAAATGATTAGTCCTTGGAATGGTTAATTTAGATCATGTATGAGACCATGTATGTTCAAAGTGTTAATAGTTCATGAATTTCCATAGAAAAGTGAAAATTTGTCATAAAACAGAATGTTGTAACAGCAGTGATGTGAGTTTGAAAAATCACTAAAAATAGTAGGAACCAAATTAGGTGATGAATTAAATATGAAATTGAAGCTTAATGTGTTTACTTTCATATGGAAGAAGCGAAACAGGTAAAGGAGTTATATGTTATGAGATATTTGAGTTTTAGTGAAACAGAGCCAGAGCGATTTCTGGATCCCCTGTTCAAAGTTTGGAAATTCACTACAAATTGTACAAAAATAATTAGGAGTCATGCTATATATGTACAGATTCCTTATTGAGTCTAGTTTTAATATAAATAAATGGCATAGCCTTTTGAATTCTGTATAGAGAGAAAAGTGGTTCGTAGTGAACATAGGTCAGAGCAGTCAAACACTGAAACAGGGGAAACTTTAACTAATAAACTGTACTAATTGGCCTAACCAAAAATTCTAGAAAAAAAATTAGTAAATAGATATATGAGTCTAGTTTCAGGGAAAATTTACGGATCTTAATTTCGAGTTTTTTAACTCGAGATATGATTTTTTGAGCGACCATGACGCAGAAAGACAGCTTATTCCGAAAGTTAAAATAAATGGTTTAAAGTTGTTTAAATGGTAAATTAAGTTTAGTAACACCTCAAGCTCGACTCCGGTGACGGTCTCGGGTAAGAGGGCGTTACATCTAATATTTGTATATTGAACCACTGTCCGCACCTTTTACACCGATTTTGTTCGGCTTATATAGCCCCTTTTTTACAAATATTTCCTATTATTTCTTATCTTTGCTCCTGTTTGCGTGTTTGCTTTGTCCTTGCAGGGTATGGGCAACGTTGAGTGACCGGGGTTGGTGGCAGAGAGTGGTTGCGACTTTGGCAGAGGGTGGTTGGAGGTCGGCGCCGATTAGGGTTAGGTATTAGGGTTTTTGTTTTTTTGTTTTCTGATTTGGGTAATGGGTTGTAGTGGGCATAATTGGGTTTTTGATTTTGGTTTGTAAAATTGGGCTATTTAGGTGTTGTGGGCTTGGGTTGTATTGGGGTCAAGGGAATTTGGGTTTAAACTTGGTGCAAGCCCGGGCAAATATTGGGCTGTACATATATAATTGGATTTTATTTGGATTTGAATGAGACTTTTGTTATACTTTCTTTTAGGCGGAACTTGATTTCCATTTCAACATTGGATAAATTTAGTTATTCTTGCTCATTTAGAAATTGAAAATTTAGTCTCTTTCATAATTTAAATTTAGTTGGTTCCAGTTCTTTATTAGGTTATGAAAATCTATATTTACCTAATACTATTGCTTCATTTAAATGAATCCTTGTAGAGAAACACAAATTAACCATTAAGAATTTGGCTTCGTTGTAACACAAGAGATTAGGTTATATTTGAAAAAGGAGAATTGAGAGACTTGTGTCCAACAATATTCTTGATCCCTTTGATTTTTTCGGATACTCTAAAAGATATAAGGGTTACAAATTTTATGATATTACTACTAATGTTATTTTCAAGACAGATAATGCTCGTTCTTTGAGGATGTTGAGTTTGTGAGGGAAGAGAAAGAATTAAAGAAGAATATGTTGATATTCATAAACCCATTCTTTTAATTGTTATTGATAAAGATCATGAACATTTTGTTATACCTAATCTTGTTCAAGCAGCAACTCCGAATCAAGACAATGTCTTTGAACCTCTTGGTCAAGCAACAAACTCTGCAACTTCAAAAATGAATATCATTTAGGTCTACTAGAGAAAATGTTCTAATAGCTTTAGTGACATATTTTGACTTTGAGCTATATCAGATAGATGTCTAGACTATGTTTCTCAATGGCAACATTGATGAGACAATTTATATAGTGCAACGAAAAACCTTTGTGTTCGATGATGCAAACTCAATGGTTTTCAAATTAAAAAAAAAAATCATTCATGGGCTTAAGTAGGCCTTTTGGCAATAATATTACAATATTCACCAAGTGATTATCACTCAGTTTTGAAATGATTTTGGTTAATGATCGTATATATCACAAGTTTAGTGGGAGTAAGCATAGTCTTAATCAAGACCCCTAAGAATAATTTTGAGATTACGGAAATGCATAAGATTCCCTACGTTTCAACAATGGGAAATCTAAGGTATGTTTAGGTTTGTACGCGTTAGCATACATTGTTGGGATGTTGTGCAAATATTTGAATAATTCAGATATGGATAATTGGAAAGCAAGCAAACGATTCATACATTATATTTAGAAAACAAAATATTATATGTTCACATACCAGAGAGCTGATAAGTTAGAGTTCGTCAGGTATACAAACTTTAATTTTATGAAATATGGATGCAAAATTTTGTCACTAAGGTGCAAAATAGTAATATATATTATTTTATATATAATAATCGATACTATATGAAAAAAACACTTATATTGTAAAAAAAGTATCAATTCCCTAAGCTATTTACATAATTCTTCAGAGTTTCTTTATTTGAAGAAATTCATGAAAGAGCTTATAGTTTAAAGTTATTTATGTATAATAATATATTATTATTTAATATTTACATTATTATATATTATTATGTTATATCATATACAGTATATATTAAAAGGTTCTGGTTAATTAAGGAAATAAATATAATGTTCACTATAAGGGCCTAAATCTGCCCGGCCCGTGTTATAACTAAAAAAAACCAAAAAAACAATAATAAAATATCAAAATCCAAATGTCCATAGTCCAAAATACAACAATACAAGCCCAATCGGACCCAAACACCTATACCCACTACCGTCTGGCCCAGAACATTAACCCAGACCAGTTCCTGTTAGCCCAATAGGCCTAGTGCCTAAACTAGTTTCGGCTAGCCGAAACCCTAGCTACCTTAAGCGCCGCGCCTCCTTCTGCCGCCCACGTGCTTCCGTAGCAAGCTCAGCGCTCGAGGGTTGGCTCTGCACAATCTTTGCACCAAAATGGAAGCCTCGTCCGTTGACTTTCTTCTACACCTGCAAATAGACCAAAAACAGAAAGATGAGAGTAGCAACACGCAAGAACAATATCAAAAATAAAGCAAAGAGAACTAGATATTTTTGTACCTTTTATTTTCTATTCTCGGCTATAAAAGAGAAGCCGAGAACCCTTGTAACGACCTTACGCTTTTGAATACGAAAATATAAAATAGAGAAGGTATTTTCAATTGATTTCTCAGCTTATCCTCGTGTTCTAATCTACTATATACATGAAACAGTGATAAAAATCGAAACTTTTTTACCTTTTGTGGCTATCGGAGCCTGAATCTGAACCTTCTTGCTTTTCTTTTGATTTTGAAAAGGGGATTTCATTTTGTTAGGCTTAGATTTGGGTTTAAAAGGTTTCAGAGGCTCAAAATCCCCCTATACGGAAGTGCTCCGACCACCGTATGCGGCGGTGAGGGTGGCGGAGCACGGTGGCCCAAGGATCGGAGCCCGAACGAACTCGTATCGGTGCTCGGAGGGCAATAGGGGTCTCAGTTGAGATATTTTTTTTTGGAAAAAAAATGTTTGAAAAATGATTTTTTAGGGTTTTGTTAGTATATATAGCCTATTGATATGATGTCGTTTTGGTGTGGTCTGTTAGAGACCAAAACGGCATCGTTTAAAGGCCATACCCACGCAAGTTGACCTGACCCGGAACCTTCAGGATCCGTATGTTTTCGTGGTGAGGGGTTATTTGCATACTGGGTCCTTCCGCTTTAGTGGTGTCATGTAATGTGGTCCTGCGCATCTTTTCTAATTTAGCCTCGTCCATTTTGTTGGTATTTTAATTTAGTCCTCGCGCTACTAAGGGACCATTGTTGAACGGCGCCGTTTTGGGTGTTCAGGATAATTTCCCAAGAAGCCCTTGTAAGTTTGTGCGCATATTAACCTGGTCCTTAATAGCCTGATGCCTATTTATACTTTTAACCCTGGAATTTTAAATTAATCTTATTTTAGTCCCTAACCAACGCAGTGTTTTAATACTTGGAATATTTGTGTTCCTAGTCCTTAACTACCTGCATATGGTTCTTTTTAATCCCCACTATCATCGTTTGATTCTGTTTATTTACACATTATAAGATAAATGTATATTAGGTTTTATATTATTTCACATATATATATATATATATATATATATTATTTTAGACTTACCTATGTATATATATGCATGCTTTATTTCCTTTTAAAACTTTATTTTAAATTGTATTTTGCTCATTTTAATTATTCTCTATTATTTGTATGTATACATTTCATTCACATATAAATTTTTGGTTTTATATATCATCATTTCTATTATTCTTATATTGCTTTGCACATTACAAATTCATATCACATATATCTCGCTAATCATATACAAACCCTTTTTGATAGATTTCTTTTAAAAATCATTTTTTATATACATTCTTTTGTATATTATAATTCAACTTATTTTCATTCTTTTAAAATACCAAAATTTCATTAATATGTGTATACATACATACATTGTTCGAAAGTTTGGAAGGTTTCTTTCTTTTTGCATGTATTATTATATTGTATATCTTTGGATTCTTATTGATTACAGAACTTGTTTTAAATTATATTATATGACACTATTTTTTATATAAAATATTTGACTCAAATCCATATATATATATATTTCCAATTTAAATTCTTATACTCGATTTTAAATCGTATTTTGTGTATTTTATTGGTTGTCCATTAACAATTTCAAGTTCTCTTCTTTCTATTTGTTTTAGAGTTAATTATTACATGCTTATGAAAATTCATTTGGTATTCATTGTTCATTTATGCTTTTTTATTATTGATGTTGGTGCTCATGTGGTAGAATGTTATATTTTCGTATGATTTTTGCTCGTTTTTATAAGTAAATTTTGGTGTATATTAGCATATGATTGTTGGTCGTGTTTACCATGCACATTAGAATTATGATTTCAACCCTAATTTTCACTAAATCTCAAATCATGTACTCAAAGGCGTAACAAGATCAATTTAGATATTTTTGAAATGAGGCAATACTTAGTATTTGGAAAATCGAGGAATTGTGCCCTAACGTGCTGGATTGCGATTTTTTTTTCATTTGACTAAATAACTAAATAACCTCTTAAATTACATGCTTTGAAAAATCGAAGATGAACTCGATGTTAAAGGTCCAAGGTTGCATCTCCTAACGTGCTGGAGGTGTTATTCCGTTCCTTTAAAACGAGGGAATCTTTAAAGTTCAACCCAAACCAAGTGAACTAAATCTTTTTAAAATTTGCCAACAAAAATTTTGAAATAAAACAATATTTAGTGTTTGGGAAAATGGTATAATTGCACCCTAACGTGCTGGGTTGCGAGTTATTTCGTTTGACCAAATGACTAAATACCCTTTTAATTGCATATTTTAGAAAGCATGAGATAATCTCGTTTTTGAATAATTTGAAATGTTATATCCTAATGTGCTGGATGTGGCGTTTTATTCTTTCGAAACGAGTGAATCTTAAGATCCACTATAAAATATTCAAAAAGGTAGCACTTTAAATCTTTTCAAAATTTTCAATATTTGGACAAACCTTAATAAAAAATGGTACCAATTTGGGCGTGACGAGGGTGCTAATCCTTCCTCGCACGTAATTGACTCCTGAACCCATTTTTCTCGAATTTCGTAGACCAAAAATACCATTTTAATAAATCAAAATGCTTTATTAAAACAAAGGTGATCCAACCACACTTAATAAAGATCGGTGGCGACTCCCAATTTTCATTTTCATTTTCAAAACTCAAAGTTGAAAACATTTTCAAAAAGTGGTTTCGACAGCTTGGCGACTCCACTGGGGATACGTCGAGAGTCAGGCCACAAATTGATTAATTTTTGTCCTTTTGATTGAAAATTTGGAAAGTTGTTTTTCAAAAATAAATCATATTTCTTTTGATGCATTCGTTGATACTATAATTGCCATGTTGTAAGTGATAAAATATTTTGGCACTGCATTGCATGGCCGTTGTGGCTGTACCCGTAAGTAAGAGTGAGAAGCTATGCCTTCGTGAGGTTTTCACCTCTGCATGGGCTAGTGAACCGTTTCTGGAACACATCCGTACCTATGTGCTTCGTGAGATTTTCATCTCCGCATGGCCATGGGGAAATGTGTTCCCCTGAATCGAACTTGATCCATATGAGCCTATAATGGGTGAGGATTGAGGAATCTGTGGGTTCAGGTACCCTTTCTCTTTAGAACTAAACAGCATATAGTGAGCCATAAGAGCCTACCTTAGGTGGAGCCATGCCGGATTTTAGTGATCACCTAGTTAGGTGTTCTGATGTTTTAGTTTATTTTTTTTTAATATTATTATGTGATGCTAATTTGTTGTATTTGTTTTGTTGCATGTCATATCATACTAAAAGGTGTCGATTCCCATTTGATTACTAAGAGAGCTGGTTATGGAAAGTAAATTTCTTGATAGGGCGGTGAACAATGCGACTGTCTGTGCCTGGTCAGAGAACTTGCAATTGGAAAAGGGTGATAGTTTAGTTGAAGGACACATATCGGAGCTATGAGACTTTACTCGAATTAGTGTGACATAGAATGAACTTCAAGAATTAAGAGATATATGGGCTCATTGGGGAAATGAGATGAAGCAGTTGTTTTATGATAGCTATGGCGACATACATTATTTTCTTGATGTCAAGGTGGGCAAGCATTTGTTTAGGGCTATGGCACAATTCTAGAATCCCACTTATAGTTGTTTTACTTTAGGCAAAGTGGACCTAGTGCCAACTGTGGAGGAATATACGGCTCTGCTTCATTGTCCGAAGATTTAGGTCGATAAAGTTTACTCTAGATCTGCAAATGTCCGAACTTTCGTGAAGAAGTTGATGAAAGTTACTGGAATGAGTGAGCAGTGGGTGACGGCTCGAATACAGCAAAAGGGTAATGCGAAATGCATTCCTTGGACGAACTTGAGAGATTTGGTTTTAGCACATCTGGATGAAAAGAAGAGATTAGATGTCTTTGCCTTAGGTATTTATGGGCTGGTTAGTTTCCCCAAGGCTTTAAGGCACATAAATGAAGCTGTTACAGATTTATTTGATCGATTGGATAAACAGGTCACCCTTGTCCCTGCGATTTTGGCTAAAACATTCAGGTCTTTAAGTGCATGTCGTCGGGCCGATGAAGGGAGGTTTATCAGTTGCACACAGTTGTTGATGGTATGGTTTCATGGCCACTTTTGGAAGATGGACAAGACGTCTTATCGATTTTACTTCAAGGATTATTCGCCGATTAAGGAGGAATTAATCATGACAAGGAGGGAAGATATATCGGAAGAGAGATGGATGACGATACTTCAGAATCTCCAAGAAGGTGATATCGAGTGGAGGGTTCTATGGATGATGCCTAGCGAGGTTCTTTACAGATGCGGGAGCTTTAATTGGGTCCCATTGTTAGGAATTTGGGGAGCTGTTAGTTATGCCCCTTTGCTCGTGTTAAGGCAATATTGGTTGAGATAATTTGTACCAGCTACGTATGGGTTGGCTCTCTCTGAGTTTTCGTATAAGGAAGAAAATTGTAAAAAGAAGGCTCGAGATATTTCTAATGCCTGGAAGCAAGTTTGTCGGGTAAAGAGAGTGGCTGAAG
This sequence comes from Gossypium stocksii, assembly GCA_020496765.1. Taxonomy (NCBI): domain Eukaryota; kingdom Viridiplantae; phylum Streptophyta; class Magnoliopsida; order Malvales; family Malvaceae; genus Gossypium; species Gossypium stocksii. Next base: position 102,913,359 of record CM035631.1, read on the forward strand.
GACTAATGACGACTCCTGAATATAATGAATGGTTAAGAAGGAGGGTCAATGATAATATTCCGGGGCCAGGATCGGGAGAAGTTCAATCAGTGGAGGAATATTTACAAGTAGCTCCATCAGAATTGGAAATTATAAAGCAAGACTTCGAGAGATGTAATTCAGAGCTAGGGAAGAAAATAGAGCAGTTGAAAGAAGAGAAAATAAACTTGAGATTGGACGTGGATGTTCAGAAGTTAGAAGCAGAAAAGTTATGGAAGGGAAAGAATAGAGTTGAAGAAGATTTGGAGGATTTAAAGTCAGAGTATAAAAAGTTACGTGTTTCAGCAAAAAATATTGAGCTAGGGAAAACTCCAGATCAATGGAGGCAAGAGGTTCAAGAGGAAAGGACTAAGGCTGACATTGGGAGAGGAGATTTAGGGAGGTTCAAGCACGAAATGAAGGGAACGTGTTGGAAAGTCGAAAAAATTAGTGAATTAAAAGCTAAGGTAGTCGAGCTAGAAAAGTCACTTCATCGGTATCAAAACCGTAATTTCGTAAGGGAGTTGAAAGCAAGTCTAGAAAAAATTTGAAGAAATGAAAAAGAAAATTGAAGAGTTGGAGGCAGCATTGCGAAATTGTCAAAGCCATATTGAGTTCCTGGAAGGGAATGAAGAGCGTTGGAAAGAGGAGCTTCACCGTTCTCAAAGTCAGGTCAGAGATAGAGATTATATCATGGGGGAAGCTATAGCACAGATTCAAGAAGCGACTGAGCACCTGCAGCTGCTAGCAATACAGGCTAACACACTCAGTGTAAAGTATGAGCTGAAATCAAATCGCAGATGGGAGTTAGCTTCTTTACTTAGGAAAGTCAAAATGCTAGGGATTAAGGCAAAATCGTATTTGTAATCTATTTTATGTAAAGAATTTTGTTTTCTAATAAATTTTTCTATAAGAAATTGAGTAAGAATCGATGCCTTTTGCATTCATGCATCTTATGCATTGGCATTGTATTACATTATATGCATTAAAGTTCGTAAACAAGACTCTAATAAGTGGAAATTATTTCAAAAAAAAAGAGAGAGAGAAAGTTAATCTGGAAACTACCAAAAACCAACCAATCAAACACCTTTATGGTACCTGTACTAAGTCAAGAAACATGGACCAAAGGATAGAAAGGTTGGAGCAACTCCAAAAGGAGATGCAAGATCAAATGCAAGAGCAGCTAGTCATGATCCAGCAGGACATGATGGACCGAATGCTGGAATCACAGAGGAACATGATGAATTAGCTGACTCAGTTGTTGGCTGGAGGATCAGACAAAGGAAAAGGTCCTGTAGTAAACACTGAAGAAAATGAGGATCTGCTTTATCCTCCTGGATTTATCCTAACGAATGTACAAGTACAGCATGAAACATACCCACGTGGACCCTCTGTCACTATTAGGCCGCAACAACTTCAAGCGGGCACGTTAATCTGAGGAATAATCAAACTGGCTCGGGTTCAGGAGATAACCCAATCAATGTCCCTGATTTAGATGAGATAGCTGGAGGAGGAAGGTCAAAAATAGAACTACCAAACAGTTGGAAGACAGGTGTAAATGGCTAGAGGAGAAATTCAAGGCGATGGAAAGCATTGATGGATACCGTGGGGTTGAAGCCAAAGATCTAAGTTTGGTCCCGGATCTGGTATTTCCGCATAAGTTCAGGACCCCAGAATTCTAGAAATATAACGGGACTAGCTGCCTGGAAGCTCACATCATGATATTCTGTCGGAGAATGACGGGATACGTCAACAATGACCAGCTATTAATCCACTGTTTTCAAGACAGCTTGATTAGGTCTGCAACTAAATGGTACAATCAATTGAGTCGTACCCAAATTGGTTCATGGAAGAATTTAGCCCAAGCTTTCATAAAACAGTATGGTCCTATGACAGACATAGCACCCGACAGGATTACATTGCAAAATATGGAAAAGAAACTGGGTGAAAGCTTCAGGAAATATGCTCAACGATGGAGGGAGGTGGCTACTCAAGTCCAGCCACCCCTCTTAGAGAAGGAAACGACTATGCTTTTCATCAACACCTTGAAGGCCCCATTCATCAACCACCTGTTGGGAAGTGCGACTAAAAGTTTTTCAAACATGGTAATGTCTGGGGAAATGATAGAAAACGCTATAAGAAGCGGAAAGATTGAAGCAGGAGAATGCACTAAGAGATCAGTCCCGAGAAAGAAAGAGAACGAGGTGAACAACATAAATATGAATAACAAGGGTTATTCGAAACCCATCACTGTAAGCCAACCAAGGAAGGTGACCACGGGTCATCAAAGTTCATCGAGGTAAGAACTTAACACGAGGCAGAATGCTGAAAAACTTCAGTTCACGCCTATCCCCATGACGTACAAGGAGCTATACTAGAGTTTATTCGAGGCGCATGTTATACCTCCTTTTTACATAAAGCCATTGCAACCCCCGTACCCTAAATGGTATGACGCCAGCGGCCAATGCGAATATCATACGAGAATTATGGGGCATTCGATAGAGAATTGCACAGGTTTCAAAAAGGCGATTGAAAGGCTCATTGGAATGGGCGTCATAAAATTTGATGATACCCCTAACACAAAAGATCCGTTACCCAACCATTCTGATGAAGGGGTAAACACAATAATCGAGAATGTGGGCAAAATAATTAAGGCTAGCATAGTGGAAGTAAGGACCCTATTGAGATGGGTTTGGGGACAAATAGTGAACAGAGGTTTATTTGGGCGAAATCCAAAAGAAAGGCCTGAAGGAGTAGAAAAATACTGCGAGTTTCATGTCAACGAGGGGCATGACATCCAAGAATGCACTGAGTTCAGAACCATAGTGCAAAACATAATGGACAATAAAGAGGTGGAATTCTACGAAGAGGTTGAGGGATCGGAGGAAGACGAAGTTTGTGCATCAGATATTAGGTCGGCCGAGAGGGTCCAAAAGGTTAATCATTTGATAATGATTATTACATGTCCGAGAAACAATAAAGTAGGAATGTCAGTGCCACTGAAGATCATAATTCAAAAACCCGTTGCTTTTCCTTACATGGATAGCAAAAGGGTGTCATGGAATTCTGATTGCAACGTGATGATTCCGAGAGAGGAGGACCAGGTTAATGCTTCAGAGGACAGACAGGATGTGGGTTTCCACACGCGTAGTGGGAAACGCTACGACCCAGTAAACACTAGAATAGAGATTGCAAAAGGGAAGACCTCGATGGTAGAATAAGAGAAAACAGATGGAGTTGAGCTGCCAATAAACGAACCAGTGAATGAGAAGGAGGCTAAGGAGTTCTTAAAGTTTTTGAAGCACAACGAGTATAGCGTGGTGAAATAATTACACAAGCAGTCGGCTCGCATATCGGTGCTAGCCTTACTTCTGAGCTCGGAGACACATCAGAACGCGTTAATGAATGTGCTAAATGAAACTTACGTGGCGGATGATATCTCTGTCAATAAGCTCAATCATCTGGTCAATAACATCGATGCCGATAATTTCATATTCTTTAATGACGATGAAATACCTCCCGGAGGAAGAGGATATATAAAAGCCCTACACATAACCACCCGCTGTAAGGGGTACACGCTGCCAGGAGTCTTAATTGACAATGGATCGGCATTAAACGTCTTACCTCTATCCACATTGAACCGATTACCGGTAGATAGTTCGCATATAAAGACGTGCCAAAGCGTAGTAAGGGCATTCGATGGGACGAAAGGGAAAGTAATAGGGAGGATTGAGATACCTCTTCTGATCGGCCTAAATATGTACGAGGTAGACTTTTTGGTGATGGACATCAAGCCATCTTATAATTGCTTGCTGGGAAGGCCATGGATTCACTCAGCCAGGGCAGTACCGTCATCTCTCCACTAAAAATTGAAGTTGGTAACTGAGGGTAGGCTAATAACAATAAGTGCGGAAGAGGACATCATCGCGTCCGTGACCAGTGATACACCTTACATAGGGGTTGATGATGAGGCAATTGGATGCTCCTTTCGATCGTTGGAGTTTGTCAATGCGACATTCATCATCAAAGGGAATAAGATCCCAACACCCAAAATGTTCAAAACTATAAAAATGGGCTTACGATTGACAATAGGAAAAGGTGTATTACCGGGAAAAGGACTCAGAAAGTACATCCAAGGAAGAGTTAATACGCCGGTGCTAAAGGAAAAACGAGACCGCTTCAACTTGGGGTATAGACCAAATGCGAGACAAATAAAGAAAGACATATAGAAGAAGCAAGAAAGGAGAAGAGCACAATTGAGCGGGGGAGAAGTCAAATGGGAACCGATGACTTTTCCCTATATATCCAAAACGTTCGTGTCTGGAGGAATAATTTACCCCGAACAGAAGATGACAAGAAGAGAAACAACAGAAGAAATGAGCATTAACGCCATAGCTAATGAAAAGAAGGAAGAAAATTTATCGGGTATTCGCCCATATGTACCGGGGAGCGTTTTGAGTAATTGGACTGCAGAAGAGATCCCTGTATTCTTTAGGACTAACTTAGAATAATGCTCAAAACACACTTATTGCTCTAGGCCTAGGAGCAATAAGAATCCTTTTGTGAAATAGGCCCATGTTCAACAATCTTTAATTTTAATGGAAATGCATCTTTTTATCACACATTGAGCCAATATTCTTTTATTCTTTCATTATCATACTGCACGAATATTTATCCATCAATTCCTTTATTCTTTGCATTTATTCTTGCTCCTATAATAGGTCTCCAGATATCGGTAATATGAGCAACACTGATAATGACTTGAAGTCTCATTTCGAACAAGATATGTGTTTAGAAGAATCCCAGAGTTTCGAAGATGATCAAGACTGTGGACTGTCTCCAGATTTGTTGAGGATGGTCGAATAAGGCGAAAAACAGATCTTACCCTACAAGGAATCAGTGGAAGTGGTGAGTTTAGGAGAAGATAAAAAGGTGAAAATCGAAACTAGTATCACCATAAAGACAAAGCAAGACCTCATTGAATTACTACATGAATTTAAAGATGTTTTTGCATGGTCGTATCAGGATATGCCTGGGCTAAACACTGATATCGTGATGCATCGGCTACCCATAAAGGAAGACTGTAAACCAGTTCAATAGAAGCTCCGAAGAATGAGGCCGGACGTCTTGTTGAAAATAAAAGAAGAGGTCAGAAAACAATTTAATGCTGGTTTCCTACAAGTGGTTAAGTATTCAGTATGTGTAGCTAATATCGTCCCTGTTCCCAAAAAATATGAAAAGGTGCGAATGTGTGTAGATTACAGAGATTTGAATAAGGCTAGCCCGAAAGACAATTTCCCATTACCTCACATTGATACTTTAGTGGACAACACGGCGGGCTACTCACTGTTCTCTTTCATGGATGGCTTTTCGGGGTATAACCAAATAAAGATGCATCCTGAATACATGGGGAAAACCACATTTGTGACCTGGTAGGGAACTTTCTGTTATAAAGTGATGCCATTTGAGCTAAAGAATGCTGGCGCAACATATTAAAGGGCCATGGTAACTCTGTTCCACGACATGATGCACAAAGAAATCGAGGTCTATGTTGATGACATGATTGCGAAATCCCAAACGGAGGAAGAGCACATACAAGTCCTGCGAAAGTTATTCTTGAGATTGAGAAAGTTTCAACTAAAGCTCAATCTAGCGAAATGTATCTTCGGGGCCAGATTAGGAAAACTGCTAGGATTTATAGTTAGTGAAAAAGGAATAGAGATTGACCTGGATAAAGTCAAGGCAATACAGGAATTATCTCCACCATGCACTCAAAAGGAGGTTCGAGGGTTCTTAGGAAGATTAAATTACATTGCTTGGTTCATCTCGCAGTTAACTGAGAAATGTGACCCTATATTCCGACTCCTCAAGAAACAAAATCTGGGTGTATGGGATGAGGAGTGTCAGAAAACTTTTGACAAGATCAAACATTATTTGTCTAGTCCTTCAGTACTTGTACCACCTAGCCAAGACAAGCTGCTAATACTATATCTGGCAGTATTTGGGAATTCTATGGGATGCGTGCTCGGCCAACATGATGAGTCAGGGAGAAAAGAAAAGGTAATATATTACCTTAGTAAGAAATTTACTGAGTGTGAGACAAGATATTCGCCAATCGAAAAATTGTGTTGCACCTTAATTTGGACAACTCGAAGATTAAGGTAATACATGTTGTACCATACAACTTGGTTAATCTCTAAGCTGGACTCCCTAAAGTACATGATAGAGTCAACCGCACTGAATGGAAGGATGGCTCGATGGAAAATCCTACTTTCTGAATTTGATATAGTTTACGTGAGTCAAAAAGCTGTGAAGGAGAGTGCAATAGCAAATTTCCTAGCCAGTAGAGCTCTAGAAGACTACGAGCCTCTGAGCTTTGATTTTCTAAACGAAGATTTAATGTATGTGACAGCTACTGAAGAAGACACCCAAGAGAGTCCTCTTTGGAGATTGAACTTTGATGGAGCTTCAAACGCTATGGGAAATAGAATTGGGGCGGTCTTAATATCCCCAAGTGGAGATCATTTTCCCTTTACCAGCAAATTGGATTTCGATTGCACAAATCATATGGCAGAGTACGAAGCATGTATCATGGGGATTCGCACAGCCATAGAACGCAAAACCAATGTGCTAGAGGTGTATGGGGATTCCGCATTAGTAATCTTTTAGCTCAGAGGCGAATGGGAAACAAGAGATTCCAAATTGATTGAATATAGAAAGCTAGTTCTCAAATTAATCAATGAGTTTGACGATATCACCTTCCACTATCTCCCTCGTGACGAAAATCAAATGGCCGATGCCTTAGCTGTGCTAGCATCCATGGTCAAGGTGAATAAACTAAAAGATGTAAAGTTGATCTAGATGAGCATTCATGAAACACCGGCCCATTGTTGCGATATCGAGGAAGAAAAAGAAGAGGAAAAGGATGACCACCTTTGGTATCACGACATACTGCGATATATGAAAAATCACGAATACCCAGACCAAGCGACCGAGAATAATAAGAGAACATTGAGAAGATTGGCCAATGATTATGTTTTGGATGGAGAGATCCTATACAAAAGGAGAAAGGATCAAGTGTTGCTAAGTTGCATAGACGCCATCGAGGCAAAGAAAATCCTGGAAGAAGTCCATGAAGGTGTCTGCGGGACACATGCCAATGGGTTCATGATGGCCAGGCAAATTATGAGATTTGGGTATTACTGGTCCACGATGGAAGGAAACTGCATCAGCTACGCCAAGAAGTGCCATAAGTGCCAAATTTATGGAGACAAGATCCATGTGCCTCCTTCACCTCTTCATGTTATGACTTCCCCATGGCCTTTCTCAATATGGGGCATGGACGTCATTGGACCAATTTCACCGAAGGCTTCTAATGACCATTGATTCGTTTTTGTGGTCATCAATTACTTTACCAAATAGATAGAGGCCGCTTCGTATGCTAATGTCACCAAGACGGCAGTTAGCAAATTCTTGAAAAAAGAAATTATATGCTGATATGGGATGCCAGAAAAGATCATATCAGACAATGCTTTGAATTTGAACAAGAGCACAATAGCAGAGGTCTATAGTCGATTCAAAATCAAGCACCACAACTCGTCGCCATATCGCCCAAAAATGAATGGCGCGGTAGAAGCAGCAAATAAGAACATCAAGAAGATCGTGGGAAAGATGACTGAAACTTATAGAGATTGGCATGAGAAGCTACCATTTGCCCTTTTCGCTTATTAAACATCGGTCAGAACCTCCACCGGAGCAACACCTTTCTCATTGGTCTACGGAATGGAGGCGGTTTTACCCATTGAAGTTGAGATTCCTTCCCTTCGAGTATTGTCAGAGCTAAAATTGGACGAAGCAGAATGGGTTCATGCTTGATATGACCAATTAAATTTGGTTGAAGAAAAGAGGTTAAGAGCTATCCGTCATGGTCAAATGTAACAAAAGCGAATGATACGGGCTTATAACAAGAAGGTGCGTCCTAGAGAATTTAGTGAAGGGGACCTGGTATTGAAAAAGATCCTTCCCATACAAAAAGATTTTAGAGGGAAAAAAATGCCAAACTGGGAAGGACATTATGTGGTGAAGAAAGCTTTTTTCGGGGGAGCATTAATTTTGACCGAGATGGATGGTAAAGACTTGCCTAATCCCATAAATTCAGATTCGGTCAAGAAATACTTCACTTAAAAGTGGAAGAGGCCAATGCGAAAACCCGCAAAGGCGCTTTGAGACCTCATTCACAAAAAAAAAAATGGAGAGGCCAAGGTGAAAACCCGCAAATGGCACCTCGAGACCAAAGGGGTTTTGAACTGAAAACCTGTAAAGGGCAGTTCAAATTTTGATAAAAATGGGGCATAGTCTTGCCATGCCTGAATCAACAAGAAGGAGGGATACTGTATTGGGGCATTAACGAGGTCTTCTAGATCTTCTAAACACATCTCAAGATTAAAAGGGTCCTCGAGAAGTTGTTATAGAAAAGCTCAGGCTGTGATATCTAGGGCACCTAATCTTTGTCCTATTTAGTATACCATCTTTGGATTCTTTTTCTTCTCGAAAATATGTTCCTAGTTAAATTCTTTGTATTTCTGATAATTTATTCAATTCTGATTATCTTCGAGATAAGTTTATTTGTTACCCGTTATTCATAAGCATGTTACATTGAAATAATAATTGATGAACTAATAATACTTTCACAAAAGAAGTTTTGCATATTACTCTGGAAATTTCTAGATGATACAAGAAACTGAAACAGGACAATTGCTTAGGAATACCCAGGTGCAAGAGTTGGAGGTACTCGAGAAAATTGAGATTACCTCTTCTTTCAAATGGTTGGATAACTTAAGCGGTGGCGATCCAAGAAAAGACCATTTCATAAACATCGAGTCGTAACATTCGGGGAATGGTACAACAGACCAAATTGGTGAAAAAGATTTAAAGCATACGAGCAGAGTATGATTGATATTTCAAGAAGAATGAAGGGAGAATCTCGATAAACGAATGAGTGATGACACCCAAAATAGGAATCATTCTCATAACATTTTTGCATCATAATATCAGGAGTATTTGACTCATTTCGATCATGGCATCATAATCAATAGGCATAAGCATATACCCATTCTACAGGTTATGTCCTTCAGGGGACAATGTAGAAAGCAGATTTGGCAATCCTTGTATGGGCAAGAAGCAGATAGAAGAAAGTAGATTTGGCAATCCCTGTATTGGCAGGGAGCAAATCAAAGAAAGTAGATTTGGCTATCCTTGTATTGGCAGGGAGCAGATCAAAGAAAATAGATTTGGCAATCCCTGTATTGGCAGGGAGCAGATCAAAGAAAGTAGATTTAGCAATCTCTGTATTGGCATGGAGCAAATTGAAGAAAGCAGATTTGGTTATCCCTGTATTGGCAGGGAGCAGATCGAAGAAAGTAGATTTGGCAATCCTTGTATTGGTAGGGAGCAGATAAAAAAAAGCAGATTTGGCAATTACTGTATTGGCAAGAAGCAGATTGAAGAAAGCAGATTTGGCAATCCCTGTATTGATAAGGAGCAGATCGAAGAAAGTAAATTTGGCAATCTCTGTATTGGTAGGGAGCAAGTCGAAGATGGCAGAGCAGCAGAGAAGATCGAAACTACTAATCTCTTCTCCCTGAAATTACATTGGAGCGGCTCGAAGCCACTAGATCTCATCTTTCTAAAGTGGTAGTAGAGCAGAAGATAGCAATCTTATTTCCCTGAAGTTGTAGTAGAGTGGACTGAAGATAGTAGATCTCACTGAAGTTACAGTGAAGCGGATTAAAGCGACAAATCCTATACCTTTGAACTTATACTTTAGCGACGGTAGAATAGGCCAAAGTAAACAAGATACAGTGAACTGGAACAAGGCTACTTGAAGAAGAGGAGCACTAAGAGGTTGAGATCCCACAAGACCAGGCAAATTTGGCCCTTTTGAAGTCTTTGCTCCATTCTAGTTACTCAACAATGGGCAAAGAGGGGTAGCTGTAACGGCCTAAATCTGCCGGGCCCGTGTTATAACTAAAAAAAATGAAAAAACAATAATAAAATATCAAAATCCAAATGTCCATAGTCCAAAATACAACAATACAAACCCAATCAAACCCAAACACCTATGCCCACTACCCTCTGGCCCAGAACATTAACCCAGACCAATTCCTGTTGGCCCAATAAGCCCAGTGCCTAAACTGGTTTCGGCTAGCTGAAACCCTAGCTACCCTAAGCGCCGCGCCTCCTTTTGCCACCCACGTGCTTCCGTAGCGAGCTCAACGCTTGAGGGCTGGCTCTGCACAGTCCTTGCACCAAAATGGAAGCCCCGTCCGTTGACTTCCTTCTACACCTGCAAATAGACCAAAAACAGAAAGATGAGAGTAGCAACACGCAAGAACAATATCAAAAATAAAGTAAAGAGAATTGGATATTTTTGTACCTTTTATTTTCTATTCTCGGCTATAAAAGAGAAGCCGAGAACCCTTGTAACGACCTTATGCTTTTGAATACGAAAATATAAAACAGAGAAGGCATTTTTAATTGATTTCTCAGCTTATCCTCGTGTTCTAATCTACTATATACATGAAACAGTGATAAAAATCGAAACTTTTTTACCTTTTGTGACTGTCGGAGCCTGAATCCGAACCTTCTTGTTTTCCTTTTGATTTTGAAAAGGGGATTTCATTTTGTTAGGCTAAGATTTGGGTTTAAAAGGTTTCAGAGGCTCAAAATCCCCCTATACGGAAGTGCTCTGACCACCGTATGCGGCGGTGAGGGTGGCGGAGCACGGTGGCCCAAGGATCGGAGCCCGAACGAACTCGTATCGGCGCTCGGAGGGCAATAGGGGTCCCGGTTGAGAGATTTTTTTTTGGAAAAAGAGTGTTTGAAAAATGATTTTTTAGGGTTTTATTAGTATATATAGCTTACTTATACGACGTCGTTTTGGTGCGGTCTGTTAGAAACCAAAACGGCGTCGTTTAAAGGCTATACCCACGCAAGTTGACCCGACCCAAAACCCTCAAGATCCGCGTGTTTTCGTGGTGAGGGGTTATTTGCATACTGGGTCCTTCCACTTTAGTGGTGTCATGTAATGTGGTCCTGTGCATCTTTTCTAATTTAGCCTCGTCCATTTTGTTGGTATTTTAATTTAGTCCTCGCGCTACTAACGGACCATTGTTGAACGGCACCGTTTTGGGTGTTTAGGATAATTTCCCAAGAAGCCCTTGTAAGTTTGTGCGCATATTAACCTGGTCCTTAATAGCCTGATGCCTATTTATACTTTTAACCTTAGAATTTTAAATTAATCTTATTTTATTCCCTAACCAACGTAGTGTTTTAATACTTGGAATATTTGTGTTCCTAGTCTTTAACTACCTGCATATGGTTCTTTTTAATCCCCACCATCATCGTTTGATTCTGTTTATTTACACATTATAAGATATATGTATATTAGGTTTTATATTATTTCACATATATATATTTTATTTTAGACTTACCTATGTATATATATGCATGCTTTATTTCCTTTTAAAACTTTATTTTAAATTGTATTTTGCTCATTTTAATTATTCTCTATTGTTTGTATGTATACATTTCATTCACATATAAATTTTTGGTTTTATATATCATCATTTCTATTATTCTTATATTGCTTTGCACATTACAAATTCATATCACGTATATCTCGCTAATCATATACAAACCCTTTTTGATAGATTTCTTTTAAAAATCATTTTTATATACATTCTTTTGTATATTATAATTCAACTTATTTTCATTCTTTTAAAATACCAAAATTTCATTAATATGTGTATACATACATACATTGTTCGAAATTTTGCAAGGTTTCTTTCTTTTTGCATGTATTATTATATTGTATATATTTGGATTCTTATTGATTATAGAACTTGTTTTAAATTATATTATATGACACTATTTTTTATATAAAATATTTGACTCAAATCCATATATATATATATATTTCCAATTTAAATTCTTATACTCGATTTTAAATCGTATTTTGTGTATTTTATTGGTTTTCCATTAACAATTTCAAGTTCTCTTCTTTCTATTTGTTTTAAAGTTAATTATTACATGCTTATGAAAATTCATTTCGTATTTATTGTTCATTTATGCTTTTTTATTATTGATGTTGGTGCTCATGTGGTCGAATGCTACATTTTCGTATGATTTTTGCTCGTTTTTATAAGTAAATTTTGGTGTATATTAGCCCATGATTGTTGGTCGTGTTTACCATGCATATTAGAATTATGATTTCAACCCTAATTTTCACTAAATCTCAAATCATGTACTCAAAGGCATAACAAGATCAATTTAGATATTTTTGAAATGAGGCAATACTTAGTATTTGGAAAATCGAGGAATTGTGCCCTAACGTGCTGGGTTGCGATTTTTTTTCGTTTGACTAAATAACTAAATAACCTCTTAAATTACATGCTTTGAAAAATCGAAGATGAACTCGATGTTAAAGGCCAAGGTTGCATCTCCTAACGTGCTAGAGGTGTTATTCCGTTCCTTTAAATCGAGGGAATCTTTATAGTTCAACTCAAACCAAGTGAACTAAATCTTTTTAAAATTTGCCAACAAAAATTTTGAAATAAAACAATATTTAGTGTTTGGGAAAATGGTATAATTGCGCCCTAACGTGCTGGGTTGCGAGTTATTTCGTTTGACCAAATGACTAAATACCCTTTTAATTGCATATTTTAGAAAGCATGAGATTATCTCGTTTTTGAAAATTTTGAAATGTTATATCCTAACGTGCTGGATGTGGCGTTTTAATCTTTTGAAACGAGTGAGTCTCAAGATCCACTATAAAATATTCAAAAAGGTCACACTTTAAATCTTTTCAAAATTTCCAATATTTGGACAAACCTTAATCAAAAATGGTACCAATTTTGGGCGTGACGAGGGTGCTAATCCTTCCTCGCACGTAATTGACTCCCAAACCCGTTTTTCTCGAATTTCGTAAACCAAAAATACCGTTTTAATCAATCAAAACGCTTTATTAAAACAAAGGTGATCCGATCACACTTAATAAAGATCGATGGCGACTCCCAATTTTCATTTCTATTTTCAAATCATAAAATCGAACTCCATTTTCAAAAAGTGGTTTAGACATTCACAATAAAAAAATTTTAAAGATATATGTTAGGTCCAAAAATATCAAGAAGGGAGTAAATTGGTATGTTAAAATTTTTTTCAAACTTTTCAAAATGCAAAGAAATGGAAGAAAAGTTTGGATAATTTGATTTATAGTGGTTTGGCCCTAATTGTCTACTTTCATTACCTTGATATACCTTAACAAAGGATTTTCCAATTTACTATACTAGAATACTTTTCTCTTGATCTTGATGCTTGAATATCTTTCTTTTGAGTCTTGAAGTGTATTTATACTAAGAAACAAATTTTTCAATGTTTATGTCCATTTGGGATGAAATCTAGCTGTTGGAAGTATTAATTTTGGGCTTAAAAATTATCCCTGCATGTCATGCCTTGAGACCTAGCAACATGTCTTGAAACAAGGTTGAAAAATAGTCGTTATATAATTGTTGGCAGGCTATGTCTTGAGACATGAATAGTGTGTCTTGAGATAATCTGTCAATTGTCTCTAGACATATTGCACAATGTCTCAAGACAGGTAGCTCTTGAAGTAGATTTTTGCTTCGAAGTTTTCATGTCTTGAGACATATAATTGTATGTCTCGAGACTTGCATACCAAAATCCCTTAAAAATATTTTAAACACCTTAGAACACTTTGGTTTTAACCCAAAAACATTTAGATAAATTAAAACATATTTAAAATATGTTTTTGAGTATTTTGCAAGTCTTTAAAAATATTTCAAAAATGTTTGATACAATTTTCAATCATATTTTCAACAAATGATTTAGGACATATAATATATATAATTTGTCTTAAATGTTATTATATCAAAAGATTGGGACATCAAAACTAACAATATAGTAGTCTCTATCTGAAGCACTTATATTATTAATCTCACTTTAACTATAAAATATTTACATATCTCGTATTTATTGTAACACTCCAAAATCTTAAATTTTTAATTTTTTAAAATTATAAGTGAGTATTTGTTTTAGTGGTTGATATCGCGTGATATAAAGTAATAAAATTTATAAAGAACTTGATCAAACCCAAACTAACTAATATCACGATGTTTAAGGCAAGCGCACCTGTCGACAGTAGTATAGTCTAGTGATAAGATCGAGTATCATACCCAAGGGAACCAAAAGTACTATTACTCACTTCCTTTCTATTATTTAACCTAAAAATTAAATGAGGATTTGTTTAAAACTACTTTCTAAGATCTAAACTAAGAAAAACAGAAAAAGTAAATTGGGAAGACTTTTTGGGGAAAGCTAATTGGTATGATTAATACTTAAGGGAGAATCCACCTAGACTTCACTTGTTATTATTTTCTTGAATTATATGAGTTATTTGCTTGACTTGATCCGTAGAGATCCCTAATTTATGCTAAACCCTCCGTCGAGGTGAAGAGCAACTAGGCCTAAGTTGTTAATTAAAATTCCCTTATTACTTAACTCCCTAGGTTGCATTAATTCGATCTATAGTTCCCCATATTAGGTTTGACCCTAATCCGGCAGATTTATGTCGCCCTATGTCTAGGGTTGCATGCAACTCCGCTTAATTATGGTAGATCTACTCTTATCACAGGGACTTTTGCTCCTCTGCTCTAAGCACATCTAATTCTTGAATTAATACCTAGGACTATTAAATCAAGGATGAATAACACATAATTAAGAACAATTCAAGTAATTCTCATAAAAATCAAGAATAAATAACAAGATCTATCTTAGGTTTCATCCCCCTTAAGTATCTGAGGGGTTTAGTTCATAAAGATAAAAGAAAACATCTCAGAAGTTATAAAATAACAAATCATAAAAGAAACCAAAAACCCCTGAAGGAATTTAGGGAAATCCTCTATGTTGATGCAGAACTTCGGCTTTTGAGATGAACCAATCGGCTTCTCCCTTCGAGTAATCCCTTGCTTCTACCTGTGGTGTGGCACAAAGGTGAGAGGAAAAGAATATAGAATGTGTATAGAGGTGGAAGGAGCCCCCCTTCAATGTTGCCTTATAGGATCTTTATATAGAGAACTTTTGGGGACTTTTTCTTAGCCTCTAAGCATCTCAATTTGAGTGAAATTCGTCTTTCCCACGACTAGAACACGCCCGTGTGCCACGCCCGTATGGGTTCGATAGAGGCCATGTGATTTAGCACGCCCTTGTGTAGTGGCTGTGCTTGTCGGGGCTTTATCCGTGTGATCTTCGTGAAGCACGCCCATGTGGCACGGCCGTGTGGCATCTCTTGGCCCATGTGGTTCATGCTTTTTGGTCTATTTTTCACCGTTTTAGGCCCGTTTTCTGTTCTTTCATCTTCCCTATGCTCTCCTGAGTATAAGATATGAAAAAGAGGGGTTAATAGCACCAGTTCTCACAAAATTGATAAGAAACCATCCAAAATGTAGGCTAAATGTGAGGTAAAAATATGTATAATTTGGTGTTTATCAAATACCCCCACACTTAAATCTTTGCTTGCCCTCAAGCAAAATCTCAATCCCTAAATAAGAATCATTCTTCTCAACTTACAACCTTTATCAATAATGTTTCAAACTAATCCACAGGTAGTCATACAATGAATAATTCAATCAGAAGAACATTAAAGATTCAATCAATCTGAGTTGAGAATTTTATTATTGAAACATAAGCTTTCTCTCCTCTCTTAAGTAATTATCTTTCCATCTTAATTAACAGAAGTTGACATCCTCACTAAAGGTTCACTCTATCCACTCGAAGTGTTTAGGGTTCAAGAATTAAGCACTCTCTAGTCAATCTGAAAAGTTATTACCATAGGCTTGCAAGAAAATCACATCTCCACCACTATAGATTGATATGATACATCGATCAAAAGGTCTTTACTAGTTGTAACGGGGCTTGGTTATAGGTGTTGTCACAGGCTGCAAAAGAGGGTTAGAATTGAGATTGAATTTGAAAAATTATCTGGCTAGAAAAATCTCTATCACTTTGAAATATATTTCTAGAGCTAATTCTTATGATAATATCATTTCTGGCTTCATAGCTTGAAAAATAGAAATATGCAAAAATTTATCGAACTATTTACAATTTACAATCGAATTTTACTGTATGTACTTTTTTTTTAAGAATTCAAGTAATACAATAAATTTTACAATCTGGAAAAGAGAATAAAGCTAGATGAAAAATTCACCTCAAATCTCGACAAAAATAGGGATCAAAATAATTGAATGAAATTCAACAAAAATGGGTTATTGGTTAATAATTAGAGGGCGAGTCAAGGAAAAGGTTGTTAGGCTCAATGGGGTTTACTAGGGGTTAATTCATAGAGGTAGGCTTTTTGTGGAGTAAGTGGGTTAAATCCTAAGTGCCTTTATCATTTCGATATATCAAATCAATGATGTGGTCTCAACATGTATAATCGAAGCAAGTTCTAGAATAACTATTCAATGTTGACTCACTCAAAGCAATAATATCAGTGAGCACGAAAGAATGTATGCTCAAAAGGCTCAAAATCTCACAAAATTATGGCTTTTGATGTCAATCCTGCAAATTTCAAATTTCAAGATAGTACCTAAAATTAGAGAAGATAACTTATGCAAAAAAAAATGGAGTTCTCAAAAATTTCAACTTATCATTCTTGATTCCTTAATGTTTTTAAGTTTGAATTTTTAAAGTACAATCTCCTATTTCTTAATTCTCAACATATCAATACAAATCATAAATCAATTAGAAAAAATTCCTAATAGGAAACTGAAAATTATGCTATTGAGGATAGTGCAATTAGTTAGAACCTTTTCAAGGGTTTCAAAGAGGGTATAAAATTAAAAGTACTGTACCCCCCCACACTTAAGATGTACATTGTCCTCAATGTACAAAGAAAACATTAATAGCAATAGAAGCACAAGGTCAAAAGTTAGGGAAAGGTATGAAACTCCCTGAAATTTGGATAGGTTTGCGAAATGGAAGTTGCGGCGCGGTATTCCCTTTTTCGTAGAGATTTGAGCTGTAGAGCTCCTTTGAAACTGCGAAGGGATTTATTAGTCGTGGGAGGTTAAGATGAAGAGGGATTACTTTGTTAAGAGGTAGCTGTTATGAAAAAGCAAAAACAAAATACGAAAAATACTAATATTCAAATTAGGCAAAAGCTAAAATAAAAGCAATTAAATCTGAAAAAGAAAAGGAAAAGAAAGTTAAAGGAAAAAGGTTAAAATTAAGATCAGTGTTTAGTAGTTAGAGAAAAAAAATAAAAATAAAAATAAAAATAAAAGATAAATGATAAAAATAAAAATAAAATAAAACAAAAATAAAAGATAAAAGAGGATCTAATCCTCTGATGGGTCTCGTGGCGGTGGGGCGATGCTCAGATGCTGACATATCTGTGCTAAAGTAGCGTCGATATAATCGAAGCGCTGGAAGCATTGCTGCTCAAATCGGTCTAGGCACTCATGTATGTCAGCGTATGGGGCTGCTGTCTGGGTTGGTCGTCTAGGGCGTGATGGCTCGGCGGGTGCATCCTCTGATGGTGGTGGCGGTGGGACATCATCAGGAATGTCCTCTTGATCCTCTTGGTCCTCGTATTCTTGGACAAGGCGGAAGTGATAGTGGTCGCCACCTAAACGTCGTTCGACCATCCTCATAGAAAGCATGCTCTGGATGCCCTAGGAGGACATCTGGCCAAGTAAGGTATAGGAGGAGGTCTAGGCTGTAGTGTTGAACAAGCCGAAGTAACGGCCTAGTCGTGTGATGTATGGGCCCATGGATATGAATCCCTTGCGGTGTCTCTCCGTCTGATGTTACATAGCGAGCGCGATGAAATATGCAAGGTCAATGGGGCGGCCATTCGCCATGCACCATAGGAAGTAAACGTCGTGCGTGTTGACGACGCCTGTGCTCTCTCGGTGACCTGTAATAGTATGAGCGAGGAGTGCGTGGATATACCTGAGAGAGGGAGGAAGAGCGGAGGCCTTGCTGACGCTGGGGTTGTATATCTGTCTTCCTGGGGCAATCTCTTTCCAGCAATCAAGGGGTCGGATATGGATGCGCCTGGAAAGAGTGGCAAAGCTCTCCTCTGCCATAAACTGCTCGGTGTAAAGCCCAAGTGCCACACTGAATTCTGGAACACTGAGTTATCGTACGAGCCCTCCCAAACAAAACTGGACCGTCCCTAGATCATCGAACCGGGTCATCACCGTCTGGAGGTGGAATGTAGCACAAAACTCGAGAGTGAGTTCAAGATATGTGGGCTCCACGATTTGAAAGAACTGGTCCCAAGGGTCGGTGGCGAGCAGGGCTCGGACATCGTCTACCAGGCGTACTTGTTCGAGGGCCCTCCAGTCAATGCATCGGCCCATCGTGATATTGCAGCACGTAGCAACTGGTAGCGCTCCTCCTGGGAGTCTTGTGAGAATGTAAGAAAAGGGTGACGTATCTCAGAAGTGGGCCTAGTCGAAGAACTTCCTGGCCTCTTTCGTTTCTTAGAGGCGGGGACGGCAGCTTTCCTGGCTCGGGAGGATGACATGGGATCTACAAAAAAAAATTAGAAAAGAAAGAAAATGAATTTAAAATTGGAAATGCAAATATTTAAAAAAAAAAGAAGGACTGAATAAAATAAAAATATTCCTTAACATGAGTGGGAATTAACCTTGGTAGTAGAATCTAATCATTTTAAGAATTTGCATAAGAATTCTTTTCATGAATGTGTGTATATACTGAACTATATAGCAAATGGCATGCTAATGTGTGTTTAAGTGGCATATTTACAATGGGTATTAGGTGGCAACTAGCTATGGGTTTAAATGCCACAAAATTGGCATATGGAATCAAAATGGCTAACAAAATCACAATTCCACATTATTCTAGATTGTTCTCTATTTCCTAGTTCCATAATTGCATAAATCAACTAATAAAATAAATAAATATGCAAGAAATGCAGTAAAAGTAAAATAAATGAGAAAAAGGGAGAAAATGGAACCAAATTTGGTGTTACACGGTCGTGGGTACTGATGCACGGGCGTGGGAATCAGAAAATCTAGTATGGTGGCGTTTAGAGGACTGTGGTGGTGTTTGTGGAGGCTTGGGGAGGTTTTGAGTGTGAAATCTTAGGGTTTTGGATGAAAGGAGAAGTGAAAAATGGCCCCATATTTATACATTTTGGGTCACACGAGCATATCTCACGCCCGTGTGAGTCATGTTTAGCTGTGTTTTTCAAAAATCGGAGGTTTTAGCGTGCCACGTTCGATGAGCACGCCCATGTCGATTTTGAGCACGGCCGTGGAGATTGGTCCTTCGTTAAACGTACGGGCGTGTAATAAAGTGCACGGCCATGGAGATTGGTCCTTCGTTAAACGTACGGGCGTGTAATAAAGTGCACGGGCGTGTCTGAATTGACAGTAGCTTCCACGGGCTTATGGCACGGGCGTGTGTCTCTATGTTTGCCCGTGTTGAAGGTGCAGGATTGCCACGGCCATAAAGCACGGGCGTGTGTGTTCCTTGCTTGCCCGTGTGGATGTCGAAGAGTCGCCACGGCCATGTCGCACGGCCGTGGGGTTTTATCGGTAGCCCATGTTTTAGGGAAAAGTTACTCTGTTCGTGCACGGTCTGTCCACACGACCGTGTCTCTATTTTTTAGGTAAGCGCACGGCCTTAGGCATGCCCGTGTGCCTGGCTGTATGGTCCATATTTTCTGCAGAAAAAATGTTAGTTTATGTAATAAAACACTAAAAATTTTAAAAGAAAGGGAAGTTACTATATTAGTGCTCGGGTTGCCTCCTGAGAAGCACTTATTTAGAGTTTAAGCTCGACTCTTCCTAGAGATGTCAAGAAGAAATGGGGTGGAGCCTAAGCTCCTCCTTGTTTTCTGTAAAATTCTCACTTTTATAATGTTTTAGCCTATGGCCATTTACCTTGAAAGTACCATGGTTAGGGTGAGTTACCTCGATAGTGCCATATGGAAAGACATTAAGAACGGTGAACGGACCTGACCACCTTGATTTAAGTTTTCCAGGGAATAGTTTCAACCTTGAGTTGTAGAGTAGGACGAGATCACCTGTTTTGAACTGCTTGGGTTGTTTCAGCCTTTTGTCATGACGTCGCTTCATGGCTTCTTTATACAGTTTTGAGTTTTCGTACGCATTGTAGCGCCATTCATCTAGTTCATTCAATTGCATGAGCCTCTTTTCACCTGCTCGTTGGCATTTATCACAAGCGGTCACATACCTGTTGGCATCTCTGAAAAGTGTAGGCCAGTAAAAACCTGATTCGAGTACCTTATGAGCGGTTCTGGTTCCGCTGTGATGTCCTCCTGTGGGTCCTGAGTGGTAGTGTTCCAAAATTTGATACGTTTCTATGTCATCAACGCATTTTCATATAACCTGATCTGCGCAAATTCGGAAAAGAAAAGGGTCTTCCCAAAAGTAGTTTTTCACATTAGCAAAGAATCGTTTCTTTTGCTGATGGGTTAGCCCTTTTGGGGTTATGTTGGCTGCTAAATAATTTGCAAAATCAGCAAACCAAGGAAGTGTCGTACCTGCTAAAGTTAGGAGTTGTTCCTCAGGGAACATATCATTTATCTTTTCGAGGTACTTGGGCTGTGTATTCTCTAGTCTCGAAAGGTGATCTGCTGCTAAATTTTCAGCTCTTTTCTTGTCTTTAATTTCCAAGTCGAATTCCTGTAAAAGTAAAATCCATCTTATTAACCGAGGTTTTGCGTCAGGTTTGGCTAAGAGATAACGAAGAGCTGAATGATCAGTGAAAACGATCACTTTTGACAAGATTAAATAAAATCTGAATTTATCAAAAGCAAAGATAACATCTAGTAATTCTTTCTCTGTGGTGGTGTAGTTGGCTTGAGCAGCTGTCAATGTTCTGCTAGCATAGTAGATCAGTTGGAAGTGCTTGTCCCTTCACTGTCCTAAAACTGCACTTACGGCAAAATCACTTGTATCGCACATTAGTTCAAAAGGCAGATTCCAATCAGGTGAAATCATAATTGGAGCGTTGACTAACTTGTCTTTAAGGGTGCTAAAGGACTATAAGCATTCTTGGTCGAAGTTGAAAGGCATGTCTTTCTCTAGCAATTTAGTTAAAGGCTTAGCTATTTTAGAAAAGTCCTTAATGAATCTACGATAAAAACCGGCATGTCCTAAAAAACTTCTTATAACCTTAACTGAACTAGGAGGGGGTAGTTTTTCAATGGTTTCAATTTTCGCTTTGTCTACCTCTATTCCTTTATTAGAAATTTTATGTCCTAGTACAATACCTTCCTGGACCATGAAATGACATTTTTCCCAATTTAGTACTAGATTTGTCTCTTCACATCTTATCAGAACAAGTTTTAAATTATTTAGACAGTGTTGGAAAGAATTACCGAAAACGGAGAAATCATCCATGAATACCTCCATGATATCTTCCACAAATTCGTTAAATATAGCTAGCATGCATCGCTGAAAGGTAGCAGGAGCGTTACATATACCAAAAGGCATTCTTCGATATGCGAACGTACTGTATGGGCATGTGAACGTTGTTTTTTCCTGATCTTCTGGAGCTATTGGAATTTGGAAGTAACTGGAGAGGCCATCTAGGAAGCAATAATACATGTGACCGGCTAATCTTTCTAACATTTGATCGGTAAAGGGAAAAGGAAAATGATCTTTTCGAGTGGCATCATTCAGCTTTCGGTAATCGATGGATACTCTCCATCCTGTGATTGTTCGTGTTGGTACGAGCTCTTCTTTGTCATTGGTTACCACGGTTAGCCCACCTTTCTTAGGAACAACCTGCACAGGGCTTACCCAAGAACTGTCAGAAATAGGATAAATGATACCAGCATCAAGAAGTTTAATTACCTCGGCCTTTACGACTTTCTTCATGTTAGGATTTAATCGTCTCTGGGCTTTCACTGCTGGTTTATATTTGTCTTCCATCAAAATCTTGTGAGTACAAAAAGAGGGATTAATTCCCTTGATATCCGAAATTTTCCAAGCTATGGCCTGCCTATGTTTTCTTAGTACCTGGAGCAGTTCTTCCTTTTCTTTAGAGCTTAAATTTGATGCAATAATGACCGGCAAAGTTGAGTTCTCCCCTAAAAAGGCATATTCTAAGTGTTCTGGCAGTTGTTTTAATTCTAATTTAGGAGGCTCTTCAATGGAAGGTTTCTGTCTTAGCTTATCATTCATCTTTAAATTCTCATAGCTTATATGTCTAGTGATAGTTTCGCTAGAATCTACTTCTTTTCTTACCTTCTCAACTTCTACGGTGGTTTTACCTTCCCCCTGAACAAGACACAGTTCCAGTGTGTCGGTGATAGAGATTTCCTGAAAATTATCTTGAACAAAGTGATCAACCATATCAACAAAATAACAAGAATCATCTTGTTCCTTAGAAAATTTCATGGCATCATAGATTTTAAAAATGACTTCCTCTTCACCAACTCTAAGAACTAATTTACCATCTCCTACATCAATAATAGCTCTAGCAGTGGCTAAAAATGGGCGTCCTAAAATCAAAGGTACGTCAATGTCTTCATCCATGTCAAGCACAACAAAGTCAATAGGGAATATAAATTTATCGACCTTTACTAGCACCTCTTCAATGATTCCCCTAGGATACTTAATAGATCTATCGGCTAATTGAATGCTCATTCTAGTGGGTTTAGGTTCCCCTAGACCTAGTTGCTTGAACATTTTATAAGGCATGAGATTAATACTTGCACCTAAATCAGCCAATGCTTTATTAATAATTAAGCTACCAATCAAACAAGGAATAGTAAAACTCCCTGGATCTTTTAGCTTTGTTGGCAGTTTATTTTGGAAAATGGCTGAGCACTCATCGTTGAGTTCCACTGTAGCTAATTCTTCCAGCTTCCTTTTGTTTGTCAAGAGTTCTTTTAGGAATTTTGCGTATTTCGGCACCTGTGAAATTGCTTCAACCAAAGGTAAGTTAATATGTAATTGTTTGAAGAGTTCAAGAAACTTACCAAATTGGGCGTCTGTCTGGTCCTTTTTTAAACTTGCTGGGTATGGGATGCGAGGTTTGTATTCCTTGAGTGTTGGAGGAGCGTCGTCCTTAGATTCCTCTATTTTGTCTTTCGGCGGTTCGTGAACATGCTTCTTTTGTGGTTCTGCTAGCACTTTACCATCTCTTAGAGTGATCGCTTTAACATGTTCTCTGGGATTTGGTTCAGTGTTGCTTGGAAGCCCGCCCTGAGGTCTTTCTGAGATTAATTTTGCAAGTTGACCAATTTGGTTCTCGAGTCCTTGAATCGAGGCCTGTTGATTCTTTAATGCTGTTTCAGTGCTTTGGAAACGAGTTTCTGAAGCGGCCATGAATTTGGTGAACATATCTTCAAGATTCGGCTTCTTTTCCTGTTGTGGTGGTGGCTGCTGGAATACCGAAGGCTATTGTCTTTGATTTCCTTGTCCTCCCCATGAAAAATTTGGGTGATTTCTCCAACTTGCATTATAAGTGTTACTATAGGGATTATTTGGAGGTCGAGAACTATTACCCATATGATTGGCTTGTTCGGCTTCCATGTTGTGTAGATGGTCTGAATTAAACATATTTCCTGGAGCTGCATCACATTGCATCACTGGTTGTGCCTGCGTAGAACCAACAAAATTGTCAAATTTCTTATTTAAAAGTTCTACTTGGTTAGTAAGCATAGTAACAGCATCAAGATTATAGACTCCTGCAGCTTTCGTCGGCTTTGTCCTCATGACTTGCCATTGATAGTTATTCAATGACATCTCTTCAATAAATTCGTAAGCTGCGTCAGGTGTTTTATTATTGATGGTTCCGCCCACGGCTGCATCGATCATTTGCCTAGTTGACGGGTTTAACCCATTATGGAAAGTTTGAACCTGTAACCATAAAGGTAATCCGTGATGAGGGCATCTTCTTAAAAGATCCTTGTACCTTTCCCAGGCATCATAGAGCGTTTCTAAATCCATCTGCACAAAAGAAGAAATATCGTTTCGTAATTTAGCAGTTTTAGCAGGAGGAAAATATTTAAGCAAAAATTTTTCGGACATCTGGTCCCATGTAGTAATTGAGCCTCGTGGTAAAGAGTTTAACCACTGTTTCGCCTTATTTCTTAAAGAAAAAGGAAATAGCCTTAGACGAATGGCGTCATCAGTAACGCTATTGATTTTAAAAGTGTCGCACAGTTCCAAAAAATTGGCTAGATGTGAGTTGGGATCTTCATCCTGTAAACCGTCAAACTGCACAAATTGCTAAATCATCTGAATAGTACTAGGTTTTAATTCAAAATTATTAGCAGCAATAGCAAGTCTAACAATACTAGTTTGAGTACCAATCACACTAGGTTTAGCATAATCATACATAGTACGCGGAGCTTCTTCTGGTTCGGCGGGTAGTGCTGGGGGTTGGTGAATATTTTGATTTGCAGCCATCTCTTCAGTAGGTTCTGGCTCTTGCTCAAGTTCTTATTCTGGATAATGTAGACTTCGTCTGATCTCTCTATGATTTCTGCGGACTGTAGCTTCCAAATCTTCGTCAAAAAGTAGTGGTCCTGTCGGGTTGTTTCTAGTCATAAACTAGAAAAACCTAAAAAGAGAATAAAATAAAATTAAAAATAAAAATAAAAAATAAAGTAACTAGAGTAATATATAAATATTATAAATAATAATGGCTAAAGTAATAGAAATCGAGCTTTCGTAATATTTGAGTTTAAGTCCCCGGCAACGGCGCCAAAAACTTGATATCGCGTGATATAAAGTAATAAAATTTATAAAGAACTTGATCAAACCCAAATTAACTAATATCACGACGTTTAAGGCAAGCGCACCTGTCGACAGTAGTATAGTCTAGTGATAAGATCGAGTATCGTACCCAAGGGAACCGAAAGTACTATTACTCACTTCCTTTCTATTATTTAACCTAAAAATTAAATGAGGGTTTGTTCAAAACTACTTTCTAATATCTAAACTAAGAAAAACAGAAAAAGTAAATTGGGAAGACTTTTTGGGGAAAGCTAATTGGTATGATTAATACTTAAGGGAGAATCCACCTAGACTTCACTTGTTATTATTTTCTTGAATTATACGAGTTATTTGCTTGACTTGATCTGTAGAGATCCCTAATTTATGCTAAACCCTCTGTCGAGGTGAAGAGCAACTAGGCCTAAGTTGTTAATTAAAATTCCCTTATTAATTAACTCCCTAGGTTGCATTAATTCGATCTATGGTTCCCCGTATTAGGTTTGACCCTAATCCGGCAGATTTATGTTGCCCTATGTCTAGGGTTGCATGCAACTCCGCTTAATTATGGTAGATCTACTCTTATCACAGGGACTTTTGCTCCTCTGCTCTAAGCACATCTAATTCTTGAATTAATACCTAGGACTATTAAATCAAGGATGAATAACACATAATTAAGAACAATTCAAGTAATTCTCATAAAAATCAAGAATAAATAACAAGATCTGTCTTAGGTTTCATCCCCCTCAAGTATCTGAGGGGTTTAGTTCATAAAGATAAAAGAAAACATCTCAGAAGTTATAAAATAACAAATCATAAAAGAAACCAAAAACCCCTGAAGGAATTTAGGAAAATCCTCTATGTTGATGCAGAACTTCAGCTTCTGAGATGAACCAATCGGCTTCTCCCTTCAAGTAATCCCTTGCTTCTACATGTGGTGTGGCAGAAAGGTGAGAGGAAAAGAATATAGAATGTGTATAGAGGTGGAAGGAGCCCCCCTTCAATGTTGCCTTATGGGATCTTTATATAGAGAACTTTTGGGGACTCTTTCTTAGCCCCTAAGCATCCCAATTTGAGTGAAATTCGTCTTTCCCACGACTAGAACACGCCCGTATGCCACGCCCGTGTGGGTTCGATAGAGGCCGCGTGATTTAGCACGCCCGTGTGTAGTGGCCGTGCTTGTCGGGGCTTTGTCCGTGTGATCTTCGTGAAGCACGCCCGTGTGGCACGGCCATGTGGCATCTCTTGGCCCGTGTGGTTCGTGCTTTTTGGTCTATTTTTCATCGTTTTAGGCCCGTTTTCTGTTCTTTCATCTTCCCTATGCTCTCTTGAGTATAAGATATGAAAAGAGGGGTTAAGAGCACCAGTTCTCACAAAATTGATAAGAAACCATCCAAAATGTAGGCTAAATGTGAGGTAAAAATATGTATAATTTGGTGTTTATCAGTGGTTGGGGGCTTTAGTTCTGTGTTTGAGGTCGTTGGTTCAAATCACACTTTTTGAAAAAAAAATCTGTTATTTTTTCTTTTAGCTTTATCTCTATTTGTTTGGCTTAAATGTTATTTTTGTTCAATTTATATTACAATGAGTTTGTTGGCTTCGTGGTAAGTTGTTAATTCACATTTTGGTCTTGTGTTCGAATTGGAAATATTTTTGCTATTCCCGTTTGAACCGACCATGGAGTGATTGTGGTCTAATTGAACTCTATTTGATAAGTTATCAGAATATCAAATGAGTTTGAGATTGTAACACCCCCTAACCCCAAACCGTCGCCAGAACAGGGTCACAAGGTATTACCGGACTTATACACTAACATAAGAATAAAAACAAGACATAAATTTGAGTTTCAATCTAAAACCATCTAATTTCCATCAAATAATCCTTAATATAGGCCTACGGGGCCCAAAATAGGTTTAGAAAATAATTTAAGATTAAACCGGGAATTTTAAAAATTTTTCTTAGAAAACAAGGGCACATGGCCGTGTGGCTTGGGAACGCCCGTGTGGCCAGCTCGTGTGGGTCCCATGGCCGTGGGGCCAGGCCGTGGGCAGTTCTGACTTGCCCCACACGGCCGTGTAACTAGCCCGTGGGCAAATCTGACTTCCCCACACGGCCTGGGCACACGCCCATGTGTCTTGGCCGTGTGAAAACTGCATGTTTCACCATTTTAAAGCTATTTTTACCCACTAAACATACCTAAAACATGCCCAACTCATTGACTCATAAATCTTTATCAAATGCCACTCATTTCATTTCCAAACTTAGTAAATATTCATTCATTCATTCCAAAAACTTCTTAAGGTTTATAAACCATATTTACATTCAAAATATTAAACATTTACAAGTAGCAAATACTAAACCTAATACATGCCACATTACCAAAAGATAGATACATCACCACAAATTGGAGCTGAGATCGGGACTGACTTGGATGCTTGACTGAACCTCAACTTTACCTAACCTGCGCACGGAAACAACCGTATGCTGGGTATTGGAAATACTCAGTGGTATTATCATAATTCAAATATATATAACTACAATTGAATATCATAACATACTTGGATAAAAGAACATCAAACATATAATTTCATGCTAAAACATCATATTATCAATGTGTCGATTCAACATTTGAATCAATATTCCAACAATAGAGTTCCAATCATTCATGAACCATAAGTTCATCTCTCGATCATATATATATATATAATTCATATTTCAATAGGAATTATACATGAACCTTTAATCTCACAACATAATATCATTTCTTATTTCAATTCTCAATATAGCTTTCATTGTTCATTCAATGGTTCAACTAATCATATTCAATAGATTTTCTCATTTCACATCATTACCCCTATTAACATGACTCGGACTTTGGCGGATACACGGATCCAACCAAACACACCATATTGGCACCCAGTGCCTCATCAGATAGTTCGAAGCAAAGTTGACACCCAGTGTCTCATCGGCCTAGCCGAAGTAAAGTGGTACCTAGTACCTCAAAAAATCTATCCGAAGCAATATGACACTCCAAGTGTCTCATCGACTCGAGGTCGAAGTAACCCTGAACACTTCCAATCCTATGGCATGCCAACTATATCCACTAAGCCCGACAAGTTAATAGGGTATCGAATTTCGTTCTCTTTCCAACCAAATTCACATCAATTGCACTTTAGCCACATTTTCTCACATATATCTCAATTCAAGCACAACTTGTTCAGATTCACATTATCACATAATCATTCAAAATCAATTCAATCACATTAGTAATTCAATTTCAAATCTCAAATTCATATGCATACCAACATTACTCAATTCAATCATATAATTCAATCTCATATGCATATATTTGTTCATCAAATAAATCTAATACACATTCAATTCAACATCAATATTTACCCCACATTCAAATTCCATACACATATATTAAAATTAAACATTTAATAAGAAATACTTGAAATATGATAATACAAACGGATAATTTCCCGAGTTACTCCTTGACCACTTTTTCTTTTCCCTTCGTATTCGATGTCTCGGTTTCCTTGTTTGCTACGAAAATTAGCATAATTACAATTAATTAATAATACACATATTTCATAAAAATTTCTAACTTTCCATACAACTTTTTCCTTAATACCAACTTTGTCCTAACCACATTCATCTTCTTCCTTTTAACAATTCACATCATTTTCTTATTCAATTTCCATCAAAACTGCCATATAACTATCAAATTTTTATCATTTTTCCATAGTTTCGAATTTCTTTAAAATTAGTCCCTAAAACTTAAAACTTATAGCCTATTTTACAATTAAGTCCTTAAATCAATTCAAATAAATAATTTTATCAAATTAATCCCTAATTTCATCATTTGTTCAACATATACCCTATTCAAAAGTCTATCATCTTTCAATATTTCCACAAAAACTCAAAAGTATCCAACTCTAAAGCTTCAAAAACATCAAAATCACAAGAAAATGGCTTAATTAAACTTACCAAATTAACTTGAAGCTTCAAAACCTTAAATTTTCCTTTTTCTTTCTTTCTTTCTTTTTCTTTCTTCTTTCCCTGCTTTACATTTTCTTTCTCTGTTCTATTCTTTCTTTTCTTTATTTCTTTTATTCTTTATTTATTTGTTTTATTTACTTTAATCAATTAATTATCATAAATATCTAATATAATAACTAATATATTAACTACATTTGTACACATACATACTATGACACATGCAATAATCCACACCATACACTTGTCTTTATCACAACAATTTAATAAATTATAATATTTACATAATAATAATAATAATAATAATAATAATAATAATAATAATAATAATATCTTTTACTTAATAAATAAGTAAATACATATATAACCTACATTTGTACCAATAATTTCAAAACACATGTATTTATTTACCACACTCATATCACTATTTTGGTTTAATTACTAATTTAATCCTTTAATATTTTTTTATTCTATAATTAAACCTTTGCATTCTATTCAATTTAGTCTTTTCTACTAATTATTTCTAATTGAATTAAATTCTCTTAATCAAAATCTAATTCCATTCATAACTAACCTCATAAATATTTTTAATAAATATTTACGAACTTATTTTCCTAAGACGGAGGCCCTAAGACTCGTTTTTTCCTAAGACGGAAGCCCTAAACTCACTTTTACGGTGCCCGTGGAATTTGGGTCGTTACATTTCTTCCCCCCTAAAAAAAATTTCATCCTCAAAATTTACCTGAAAATAGATGGGGGTACTGAGCTCTCATAGTTTCTTCCGGTTCCTATGTTGCTTCTTCCACTTTATGACTTCCCCATAGCACTTTCACTAGAGAAACTTGTTTATTTCTCAACTCTTTTACTTCTCGTGCTAGAATCTTAACTGGTTCTTCTTCGTAAGATAAATCTGGTCGAATTTCAAAATCTTTAGTAGAAATAACATGAGCAGGATCCGATCTATAACGTCGAAGCATAGAAACATGAAAAACATCGTGTATCTTTTGTAACTCCGGAGGTAAAGCCAACCGATAAGCTACTGGTCCAATTCTCTCCACTATTTCATATGGCCCAATATAACGAGGACTTAATTTACCTTTCCGGCCAAATCTCAATACTTTCTTCTATGGAGAAACTTTAAGAAATACTTTATCTCCAACCGAATACTCAATATCCCGTCGTTTCAAATCGGCATATGATTTCTGTCTATCAAAAGCTGCTTTCAATCTCTCTTGAATCAATTCCAGTCCAATTACCTTTCTTTCATTCAATCCTGTCCAACACACAAGTGGTCGACATCTTCGACCATACAATGCTTCATAAGGAGCCATCTGAATACTAGATTGGAAACTATTATTATACACAAATTCCGCTAAAGGCAAATAACGTTCCCAACCTGATTCAAATTCGATGATGTAAGCCCGAAGCATGTCTTCCAATATCTGAATTACTCGTTCGGACTGTCCGTCTGTTTGTGGATGAAATGCAGTGCTAAAATTAAGCCGTCTACCCAACGACTCATGTAACTGTCTCCAAAATCTCGATGTGAACCGAGGATCTCGATCTGAAATTATAGATGACGGAATACCATGTAATCTAACAATTTTTCGGATGTATATCTCAGCAAGTTTTTGCAACGACCAATCTGTTCTGACTGCTATAAAATGAGCTGACTTGGTAAGTCTATCAACTATCACCCAAATAGCATTCTTTTTACTTGCTGACAACGGTAATCCCGAAACAAAATCTATTGTAATACGATTCCATTTCCATTCAGGAATATTAATAGGTTGAAGTAAACCTGTAGGTACCTGATGTTCAGCATTCACTCGTTGACATGTAAGACATTTACCAACATATTTAACTATGTCTCTTTTCATTCCGGGCCACCAATACAAATCTTACAGATTCTGATACATTTTTGTACTTCCCGGGTGCAAAGCAAATGAACCATCTTATGCCTCTTGGAGTATTAACTCTTTCAATTCAGATTTAGCTGGAACACAAACATGATCTCGGTACCTCAAGCATCCATGTGCATCAATGCTGAAGTTTTCTACCATACCAGTCTGTATCATCTATCTTTTCTTTATCAACTTATTATCTTCTAACTGAGCTGCCCTAATCTGATCAAACATTACTGGCTTTATTCTCAATTCGGCCAACAAACTCCCATCATCAGTGATACTAAGCCGTGCAAACATTGCTCTCAACTCAATTGTAGCTTTTTTACTTAATGCATCAGCTACTACATTAGCTTTTCCCGGATGGTAGTCTATAACATAATCATAGTTTTTCAGAAGCTCAATCCACCGTCTCTATCTTAAATTCAATTCTTTCTGGGAGAGGAGATACTTCAGAATTTTGTGATCTGTATAAATATAGCATTTTTCACCATAAAGGTAATGTCTCCAAATCTTCAAAGCAAAAATCACAACTGCAAGCTCCAAATCATGAGTCGGATAGTTACGTTCATGTGGCTTCAGTTGGCGAGATGTGTAGGCAATAACCTTTCCATCTTGCATCAATACACAACCTAAACCACTCAATGAAGTATCACTGTACACAATAAAATCTTTTCCTGATTCTAGTAAAGTCAAAACTGGTGCCTCTGTTAGCATTTGCTTCAACATCTCAAAACTTCTCTGACATTGATCATCCCAATCAAAAGAAACATTCTTCTGTAGTAACTTAGTAATTGACAATGCTATTTTCGAAAATCCATTTACAAATCTTCCATAGTATCCAGCCAAACCAAGGAAACTACGTACCTCAGATACATTCTTCGGAGCTTTCCACTGAACTATGGCTTCTATCTTTTTCGGATCAACTCTAATTCCATCTGCTGATACCACATGTCCCAGAAATACAACTTCTGACAACCAGAATTCACATTTATTTACATTCTTCCCATACAATCGTTTTTCCCGTAAAATCTGTAGCACTATCCTGAGATGTTGATCATGTTCTGCCTCTGTCTTTGAATAGACCAGTATGTCATCAATGAAAACCACCACAAACTGATCTAAATATGGCTGAAATACACGGTTCATCAGATCCATGAAAGCAGCTGGGGTATTAGTTAATCCAAACGGCATTACTAAAAATTCATAATGGCCATACCTGGTACGAAAAGTTATCTTTGGTACATCACACTCTTTTACCTTCAACTGATAGTAGCCGAATCTTAAATCAATCTTTAAAAATACTGAAGCTCCTTTCAGTTGGTTAAATAAATCATCAATGTGAGGGAGTGGATACTTGTTCTTGATTGTCATTTTATTCAACTGTCTATAATCAATACAAAGTCGCATCGAGCCATCTTTCTTTTTAACGAATAATACTGGAGCTCCCCACGGTGAAATACTCAGCCGAATAAAACCACGGTCTAACAAATCTTGTAATTGTACCTTTAACTCCTTCAGTTCGGTAGGCGACATACGATATGGAGGTATAGAAATTGGAGCAGTACCCGGATAAACCTCTATAGCAAATTCAACTTCTCTGTCTGGTGGCAAACCCGGTAATTTCTCAGGAAAAACATCAGGAAATTCGCAAACTGTTTAGATTTTACTACATTGACTACTAACTAAATCTGAATTAATAACATAAGCCAAGTATGCTGTGCAACCCTACTGTAACAACTTATTAGCCTTAATTGCTGAAATAACACGTGTTGGCCCATTGTTCCGAATACCTTTCACCTCAATACTGCTTCCATTTTCAACCTGAATACTAAATTTCTTTTCATAGCAGTCCAAAATCACACCATGTTCAGACAACCAGTCCATACCCAATATTACATGAAAGTCTCCAAATGGCATGATTAACAAATCAACCAGAAAAATCTTATTCTAAATTTTCAACGGGCATCTCGGACAAACTTGATTCACTAACACCGTCTGTCCTAACGGACTTGATACCTTTATTAACATTCTAGACATTTCATGTTTCAATTTTCCCAGCTCAACTAATTTTGAATTAACATATGAATGCGAAGATCCAGGATCAATTAAAGCATAAACAGGTTCAGAATATAATAAGAATATACATGTTACAACATCATGCGCATCACCCTCTTCTCGGGTTCGGACTACATATGCTCTAGCTGGAACTCGAGCTTCAGATTGCTGAGTAACAATGTCACTACTTCTTCTAGCACCACCTCCTCGAGATACGGACCCACCTCTACCCGATCCTCTACCTCTCGTAGTAGAGCCGATCTCTGTGATGTCACGGGTGTAGTACTGTCAACTTTCAGACAATCTCTAATAAAATGGTATTTAGATCCACATCGGAAACAGCCTCCAACTAATTTCTAGCATTCACCCCTATGTTTCTTCCCGCAATGTTCACAATCTGGAATAGCAATATCTCGGGATGGACCTCTTACACTACCGGTGGACACTGTAGTTTGTTCCTGACTCTTTTCTCCTCTATCTGATCTGAAATTTGATCTCCATCCACCTCTAGATTCTCTAGATCTTTTCGGTAAAGGATTCGAGCTTGTAGTCCCCATACGTTTCCCAACTGATTTAAGAGGTTCAAACTTTTTATCAAGCCCCAAAACTTGTTCTATCATCTTAGCCCGTTCAATCAAGTCAACAAATTTAGTGATTCGATGAGATACTAATAATACCCTTATTTCATCTCTTAATCCCCGTAAGAATCTTTTACAACTGTCAGCTTCAGTTGGTATGAACTCTGATGCATATCTACCCAGTCGTGAAAACTCCCGTTCATAATCCACTACTGTCATTTCACCTTGTTTCAGAGTAAAAAATTCTTGTTTCTTATCTTCAATGTATATTTCCCCAATGTACTTCTTTTGGAATTATTTCTGGAACAAATCCCATGTTATTTGATCAGTAGGCAAGTGTCAAATCACAGATTCCCACCATAGGTATTGTCATAGGCCAATTTTGGCCATTAGAAACCCGGGGCCCATCATTTACAACCCAAACCCTTAGACCCGTTTACCTTTTAAAAACCAAATGCTTAAAACAACTACCCAAAAACCCAATGGAGGCCCAAACCCCGTTTCTAACCTAACCCAATACTCTGAAGACCCAACGCACCCTAGAAACCCTAACCCGAACCTTCTTCTGCCCACTTGCTTAGCCGCCTCTGCCAGAGGCTCTGCCACACCGCCCTTGTCACCTCACTGTGCCACCGCCCAAGTGCCTGCAAACATTGAAGAAGAAAGGACAGTAATAATATAAAAAAAAATATGTTGTAAAAAGGGTTATAAAAACCCGAATCAAACATGTAAAAGGGGGATTTCTCAACAAAAAATTTCAATGCAAATACTCGAATTTTCTAAGCAATACTAAAAACAGTATCAAAGTGACCGAAGTATCCCTTGAATCGTACAATCAACGCATCAAAAAACCAATCGGAACAAAGGTAGGAAATCTTCTTTTCGAATCTGTTTTACCATTTTTAGGTATTTCCTTCTTTTTTATAACAATATAAAAATAGTATAAAAATAGGAAATTATAAAACTTAAAATATTAAAAAAAAAAGAGAAAAAGTATAAAAAAGGTTACCTTTTTCCGGCCACGGAACGGTGGCCGGAGCGGCGGCGAACGGCGGCCGACGATCGGCCGGTGACCGGCCGGCGACCGGTCCGGCACCGGTAGCCCCGGAGCCCTCTCCCTTTCTCTTCCCTCTCCCCTCTCTCTCCTTCCCTCTTCTCTTTCTTTTTTTTCTTTTTTTTTTCTTTTCCCCTCGTACAAATGACCAAAAACAAAAAAAATGGCCTTTTATACTAGCTGGCCCGGGTCGGGTCGGAGAGGATCTGCGTGTTTTTAAACCCAAATGGGTTTATTACGCGATCGGTCCTTCCGCATTTTCACATTTTTCAATTAACTCTTTATTTCTTTTAAATTAGCCCTATATATTATTACGTATTACAATTTAATCCCCCTGCCACGTCACTGTTTTAAAAGCACGGAAAAATTGCTATCTCAGTCCCCTGTGGTTTAACCCGCATTCTAATAAGTCCATTTCGTTCATTTTTATTCTAAAATCGGACCCGAATGTTTTTTCCCTCTTCCAATTTCGTCCTTTTATTTCTTTTTTCGTGCTATTTTCTTTCAATTCTAATATTATTATTATATTAATTATTATTACCCATTATATCTATTTATATATGTGTGTATTAGTATTATCATATTGTTTGCTATTATTATATTCATTCTACTACTATTATACTTATATTTAGTATTAATATACGTTTCATTATATACATCTTTGATATATACGTATTATTAATAAGTTTCTTAACATCATCATTAATTATAATATGTATATATATATATATATTATTTATAACTAGATACTTTTACATCCTATTGCTCATATATTATCTACTACCTCACGCATATTCTTGAATACTAATATGTATATACGCATTATAATATTATATTATATATCATACTATATTATCCATACATCTTTATTAACTTATATATATATATACCTTTGTTACAATTATATCATATTTTATTATTATTTCAAGTATTTGCATACACTTATAGTTGTTTTTTATTGTCATTTTTCCTAATACATACATAGAATATATATATTATGCACCTACTTTAGTAATATTAGGTATTTACTTTGCATATAACATTATAAGTCATTCTATTTGTTAATATGGTTTCTAATGTACATATGATATTTATATTTTAATATGTATATATTTCCTAGTATTTTCACGTATATCATGCATTCCTATTTTATATTATATTACACATATTTTATTACTTCATATATATATATATAACTATATTATGTACATACTAACATTAAATATTATTTCTTTCATTATATTAGTACTATTATATTTACGTTCTTATTATATTTTCTATTATAATTAATATTATTTTACTATTTTTCTCATTATTACGATTATTTTCTATTTTTTTACCATTA
The DNA here is from genome assembly GCA_020496765.1 of Gossypium stocksii. Lineage (NCBI taxonomy): Eukaryota > Viridiplantae > Streptophyta > Magnoliopsida > Malvales > Malvaceae > Gossypium > Gossypium stocksii. The sequence goes on from CM035631.1 coordinate 102,949,124, forward strand.
TGTAATTACTATTGTTATTTTTATGTGCATATATGTATTATACCATATTTTACTAAATACCATATTATATTAAATATTATATCACTACCTTTAAACACTATTTTATTATTATATTATTATTTTACTAGCTAATTTTCATACCTATCTTGATTTCTAATATGTCCCTATTATACTATTAACATCTCACTTCTATTATTATATTTTATTTTCATCATATTCTCGTACATATTATGATTTCATTATTATTCATATATATTATTACTATCTCTATTACGCCTCTAACTCATCATCTTGTTATTATTATTATTATTATTCTCATTGTTAACTTATACACCATCGTTATTGTCATTCTAACATTCTTATGTCCCATGTTAATATTTTTCACGGTTTTAATTAATTTCAATAAATGAAGGCAACGTACCGACTTAGCACTACGTCGTTGATTTCATCGCTATGTTGGGTGAATATCAATCGGCTCGTGTTGAAAACGGAACATCCTTTCAAAAATCAAAATTTCTTATTTTTCGATCGAATCACGACTAAATGTTAAATTGAACCCGCATTTTTTGAAAATTAAGACAACACATGTTCAATTAGATACCAATTTTGGGCGTCGCGGGGGTGCTAATACCTTCCCCGCGCGTAACCGACTCCCGGACCCTACTTTTCTCTGAACTTTAAACGCGGACCTAAACTTGGCCTTTTTACCCGAAATTTGATGTTTTATCAGGTGTCCGATCGCACCCAGAAGAAAAGATCGGTGGCGACTCCTTTGCTTTAACAAAAATCAAAACTCATTTTCAAGATTTAAGATCGCCACAATTAGCGACCTAACCTAAAAATTTTTCGTCGCTGCAGGTATGCTTCACCCTGTAATAAAGATACAGCACACAACAAGCTTTCATGTGGAGTACATTCCAACTGTTGTAGAATTCTTTTTTTTGCCTCTATCCAATTTTCAGCTATGGACGGATCAACTCCTTTCAGACCCCTAAATCCTGTGGCACTGTATTTTCTTAATTCCTTAATAGGGGCCTATCTAGGAGTAGGTACAGATGTGGTAGCAGGTACAGTCCTCGCTACTCGCTGGAGAGCATCAGCTAAAACTCTTAATATATCAGAATCATTTCTACTTTTTTCCTCTCTCTCCCTAATGTTTTCTCTTTCTACATTGGGAGGTTGGTTTCTAATCGGATTTACACTAGGTGTAGCGGATTCACTTTCATCTAAATCATATGATTCTTCATTCATTTCTTCATCTATATCATCAAGGTGTTCATCAGACATTTTTAATCTATAAAACAAAAATAATTAAATAAGTTAGCATCCAAAAATCCCGACTCAACTTTGACTTGAATGTGGCATATACTTCTAGACTCACTTACGAGCTCGATTTAGTCCGAGAATCGGCTAAACCTATAGCTCTGATACCAATAAATGTAACACCCCCTAACCCCAAATCATCGTCGGAATAGGGTCAAGAGGTATTACCGGACTTATACACTAACATATGAATAAAAACAAGACATAAATTTGAGTTTCAATCTAAAACCATCTAATTTCCATCAAATAATCCTTAATATAGGCCTACGGGGCCCAAAATAGGTTTAGAAAATAATTTAGGATTAAACCGGGAACTTTAAAAATTTTTCTTAGAAAACAGGGGCACATGGTCGTGTGGCCAGCCCATGTGGCTCCCGTGGCCGTGGGGCCAGGCCGTGGGCAGTTCTAACTTGCCTCACACGGCCGTGTAACTAGCCCGTAGGCAAATCTGACTTCCCCACACGGCCTGGGCACACGCCTATGTGTCTTGGCCATGTGAAAACTGCATGTTTCACCATTTTAAAGCTATTTTTACCCACTAAACATACCTAAAACATGCCCAACTCATTGACTCATAAATCTTTATCAAATGCCACTCATTTCATTTCCAAACTTAGTAAATATTCATTCATTCATTCCAAAAACTTCTTAAGGTTTATAAACCATATTTACATTCAAAATATTAAACATTTACAAGTAGAAAATACTAAACCTAGTACATGCCACATTACCAAAAGATAGATACATCACCATAAATTGGAGCTGAGATCGGGATTGACTTGGATGATTGACTGAACCTCAACTTTACCTAACCTGCGCACGGAAACAACCGTACACTGGGTATTGGAAATACTCAGTGGTATTATCATAATTCAAATATATATAACTACAATCGAATATCATAACATACTTGGATAAAAGAACATCAAACATATAATTTCATGCTAAAACATCATATTATCAGTGTGTCGATTCAACATTTGAATCAATATTCCAACAATAGAGTTCCAATCATTCATGAAACATAAGTTCATCTCTCGATCATATATATATATATATATAAAATTCATATTTCAATAGGAATTATACATGAACCTTTAATCTCACAACATAATATCATTTCTTATTTCAATTCTCAATATAGCTTTCATTGTTCATTCAATGGTTCAACTAATCATATTCAATAGATTTTCTCATTTCACATCATTACCCCTATTAACATGACTCGGACTTTGGCGGATACACGGATCCAACCAAACACACCATATTGGCACCCAGTGCCTCATCAGATAGTTCGAAGCAAAGTTGACACCCAGTCTCTTCATCGGCCTAGCCGAAGTAAAGTGGTACCCAGTACCTCATCGAATCTATCCAAAGCAATATGACACTCCAAGTGTCTCATCGACTCGAGGTCGAAGTAACCCTGAACACTTCCAATCCTATGGCATGCCAACTATATCCACTAAGCCCGACAAGTTAATAGGGTATCGAATTTCGTTCTCTTTCCAACCAAATTCACATCAATTGCACTTTAGCCACATTTTCTCATATATATCTCAATTCAAGCACAACTTGTTCAAATTCACATTATCACATATTTTTACTTCATTTCCTTTCTCAATTGATCAAAATCATTCAAAATCAATTCAATCACATTAGTAATTCAATTTCAAATCTCAAATTCATATGCATACCAACATTACAGAATTCAATCATATAATTCAATCTCATATGCATATATTTGTTCATCAAATAAATCTAATACACATTCAACTCAACATCAATATTTACCCCACATTCAAATTCCATACACATATATTAAAATTAAACATTTAATAAGAAATACTTGAATTATGATAATACAAACCGATAATTTCTCGAGCTACTCCTCGACCACTTTTTCTTTTCCCTTCATATTCGATGTCTCGGTTTCCTTGTTTGCTACGAAAATTAGCATAATTACAATTAATTAATAATACATATATTTCATAAAAATTTCTAACTTTCCATACAACTTTTTCCTTAATACCAACTTTGTCCTAACCACATTCATCTTCTTCCTTTTAACAATTCACATCATTTTCTTATTCAATTTCCATCAAAACTTCCATATAACTATCAAATTTTCATCATTTTTCCATAGTTTCGAATTTCTTTTAAATTAGTCCCTAAAACTTAAAACTTATAGCCTATTTTACAATTAAGTCCTTAAATCAATTCAAATAAATAATTTTATCAAATTAATCCCTAATTTCATCATTTGTTCAACATATACCCTATTCAAAAGTCTATCATCTTTCAATATTTCCACAAAAACTCAAAAATATCCAACTCTAAAGCTTCAAAAACATCAAAATCACAAGAAAAAGGCTTAATTAAACTTACCAAATTAACTTGAAGCTTCAAAACCTTAAATTTTCCTTTTTTTTTCTTTCTTTCTTTTTCTTTCTTCTTTCCCTGCTTTACGTTTTCTTTCTCTTTTCTATTCTTTCTTTTCTTTATTTCTTTTATTCTTTATTTATTTGTTTTATTTACTTTAATCAATTAATTATCATAAATATCTAATATAATAACTAATATATTAACTACATTTGTACACATACGTACTATGACACATGCAATAATCCACACCATACACTTGTCTTTATCACAACAATTTAATAAATTATAATATTTACATAATAATAATAATAATAATAATGATAATAATAATAATAATAATAATATCTTTTACTTAATAAATAAGTAAATACATATAAAACATACATTTATACCAATAATTTCAAAACACATGTATTTATTTACCACACTCATATCACTATTTTGGTTTAATTACTAATTTAATCCTTTAATATTTTTTTATTCTATAATTAAACCTTTGCATTCTATTCAATCTAGTCTTTTCTACTAATTATTTCTAATTGAATTAAATTCTCTTAATCAAAATCTAATTCGATTCATAACTAACCTCATAAATATTTTTAATAAATATTTACGAACTTATTTTCCTAAGACAGAGGCCCTAAGACTCGTTTTTCTTAAGACGGAAGCCCTAAACTCACTTTTCCGGTGCCCGTGGAATTTGGGTCGTTACAGAGATTGTGTTAGTTAATTAAAGATATTTTTATTTTGTTATTCTTTTTATTATTTTAATTTAATTTATTTTTCTTTTCTTTTTGCCAAAATTCCCTATTCCCCACTTTCTCGTTATTCCCATTTAGTTGTTTTACGTTTCTCTTGTCTCCAGCAAAAGAGTTACATGTAACACCCTTCGCCCGTATCCAACACCGGGATAAGGTTCAAGGTGCTATCGGACTTAAGCCAACACTTTCATACTAAACCGGCCATGAAATTTTGTTCAAATTTAAAACTTTTCATTTCACATGCATACTGTCTCTTAGACGGGCTTATGAAACCCAAAGCATACATTCCGGGTGGTTCAGAACCAAACTGAGAACTTCAGAAAAACATTAGAAAATTCATGCTTTAAGGCTCCATACGCCCGTGTGAACTACTAACACGGCCGTGTCTATAGCCTGTGTTCCATCACACGGCCTAGACACGTCCGTGCCTACATCTCGTGGCACATCCTATCAAAATCACACGGCCAAGGCACACGCCCGTGTGCTCAGCCGTGTAGACAATATCGGGCAATTTACCAAGCCCTTTTATCACCTTCACATCTTATGCACACATACTTATACAATAGCATACAACAAGGCATGCATGGGCACTTAAACATATTTTAAAGATATAATCATCTTTTAGCAATTGTAATTTGTTGAACAAATTGTTCCAACTTCTGGTGAACTATCAAAATCTCATTGTTCATACTAGAATGTTGTAATGTCAACAAGCAATTTGACCTTTAACACATGTTATGGTTATGTCAATTTCTCATGCAATAGATATCATAGAAATTACTCACGTCTTTTCCACATTCATGCCATAGACTCATAGTACTGAAAATCACTTACTTGTCGAGCTCATATTAATCAGTATTATTATGTATCCTCGTATTATCATATTTTCTTCTATTGAACCAATACAAATATATTGAATACTCATTATCTCGCACATTAAGTGCCACACATGTAATTAAACCACTTCCATTACATTTTACATTCATTATACATTTTATAACTTAATATAACATAATGAAAACAGTTTTTCATTTCACATTGTAACTTGTAAGGATTCACTAATCCATCCCATGTTCTTTCACATAATTTACTACACAATTCATAAGTCTTATCAATTCAATGCTAGTAAGGCTCATGTACATGTCTGTACCTATTCATATTAGTCTCATACTCATTCATATGCTAGATTTATACGTTGAATCATTTCAACATTGAAGAGTACACTTACATCAAAATCAATACCAATAATAATCACATATCACTTATCAACTTTAAATATCAATTCACAAACATGTAATTCACTAACTATTATTCCAATCACAATTTAAAATGACAAATCACTTATTGGGCTCAATTTCAATGTTCAATTAAAATCGCTATCACATAAATTCAAATGATACTTACCAAAACTTCATCAATTTGGAAATCGTCATTTTTCACTGGTGTCATAGTCTCATCCAACTATGGTCTTTCACTTATTCACTTACTGCACGGTACAATCATGGTCTCGCGTTCTTTGATGTGCGTCGATACGCATTGAATTTCACTGATAATCACTGATGCCATAGCATAACTATGGTGTTTTCACTTATCTGTCAACTCATCACTTTTTGATAGAATGCCATAGCCCAGCTATAGTCTTACATCTTCACTATCACTATGCTATGGTGAAACCATGGACTTATCCGTCAATTCATCACTTTTCATTAGAATGTCATAGCCCAGCTATGGTCTTACATCTTAAGCACGTATCACACCGATGCCATATCCCAGATATGGTCTTACACGGATCACATATATCACTGATGCCATATCCCAGATATGGTCTTACACAAAAGCACATATCACTCTGATGCCATATCCTAGATATGGTCTTACACGGAAAAATCACTTTTCACTTTATCCCAATGCCATAGCCCAGCTATGGTCTTACATGGAAGTCACTTATCACTTTATTCCGATGCATAGCCCGGCTATGGTCTTATACGGAAAATCACTTGTCACTTGTAGCCGAAGCTACCATTTATCACTTGTTGCCATGGTCCAACCCATGTCTTTTCCGTCAATTCGTTGACTATCACAAGATAGAAGTACTCAATTTGAGCATTTATTAAATTTTCATGCTTTTACATTGGTCACAATTTTATCAACAATACATATGAAATAATACATCATGAAATTTACAAGACTAACAAATGGTCACTAAAATTTAGCCATATGAACTTACAAATTCTATTTTTATATCATAACAGTAACCATAATTCCATAATAAATATTCGAAATAAAACATTATATCATTTTGTAATTCAATATTTATCGTTTATAACCGAGTATGTAATAAATTTATACACAAGTCATTCATATACATTTTTTCCTCCTCGTCCTCTCCATCCACATCCTTCGTATAAATAACACACTTGCAGGTAACATTATCTATAATTTTTATTTTTTACTTATATGAATAATCAAGCTGTTCATCTGTGTCATAGTCACTAAATAATTTTCATCTTAAGCTACAGAACTCCAAATTAAGATCCGTTAATTTTCCTTGAAACTAGACTCACATATCTTCTTACTATAATTTTTCCAGAATTTTTGGTGTAGCCAATTAGTACAGTTTATTAGTTAAATTCTCCCCGATTACACAGTCTGACTGCTCTAACATCTCTTCACTAAAATTTCAATTTCTCTTTATACAGAATTCAAAAGATATTCACGTTTCTTTCTGCTAAAAATAGACTCAATAAAGAATCCACCCATATAAATTATGTTCCATAACTATTTTTGTACAATTTTTAATGATTTTTACAATTCAGAACAGGGGATCACGAAATCAATCTGAACCAGTCTTACAAAAATTTAAATATCTCAATATATAGACTTTCTTTGCTTGTTCTGTTTCTTGTATATGAAAATAGACTCAACAAGCTTTAATTTCATATCTCAGTCAACTTCTAATTCAATTTATACTATTTTTAGTGATTTTTCAAAGTTAGAAAACTGCTGTTGTCCAACACTGCTTTAGTGCAACATGTTGATTTCTATTTTGTCCCAAATTCCACAATTCATACAATTCAGTCCTTGCTCCATTAACCCCTCAATTGAGCTAATTTTCTCATATAATACTTTTCTCTATCATTTTAAACTACTTCATAACCTTTGAAAATCAGAATTTTAACACTAGGCCTTAATTTCAACTCTTTCATAATTAGGTCCTAAAACCTATTTCCACCATCAAATTTACTTGATAAAATCATCATATAACAAAATTAAAGCTTCAATTCTATGTTTATTTATCATATGCTTCCAGAACTCATTCATAACAACTTTAAAAATTAGCCATAAAATCAAAAACTAATAAAATAACAAGTTGGGCCTAATTGTAAAAGTCCAAAAACATAGAAATTTCAAGGAAAGAGCAAGAATTAAACTTACATGAAGCTAGAGTTTAAAAACCAGCTTGTAACCTCTTCCATGGCTATTTTTCAGCAGAAGAAAATGAAGAGAAATGAAGAGAATTCTAGATATTCTCAATTTGGTCCCCTTTTAACTAATTTTGATAATTTTCCAATTTTGCCCTTATTTCACCCATTTCCTGATTTTTCTCAGCTATTGCCACCCAAAATATCTCCTTTGGGCTTATTTGCACTCTAGGTCCTTCCTCATTTGACAATCGAGCTATTTAATCCTTCAGCAACTTTTACACCTTTTTCAATTTAGTCTTTTTTATTTAATTAACCATCCAAACGTTAAAATTTTCTAACGAAATTTTAATATTATCTTATCGACACTCCATAAATATTCATAAAAATATTTATAGCTCGGTTTATAACACCAAGATGTCGATACCTCTTTTTCTCGATATCTTGACCAAATAAATCTTTATAAAACATAATTTACTATTTCAAAAATCTTTTAAAAACTACATTTGGCTCGTAAATATTAAATAATATTATCACGAGTTCATTTGTCGAATTTGGTGGTCTCGAACCACAATTCCCGATATTACTGAAATTTGGGCTATTACATTACAAATCTGCTTCTTTGGTTCCTTTCTTTCGCTTTCTACTCAAAATCTCCTTTGCTTTCTTATTTATGGTCACTTGTGATCTTCAATTTTGGTGGTGGTTGTGATTAATTCGTTTGCTACTCCACTTTGTGTAAGGTGTTCTTTTACTAATTGGAAATTCTTTCTTCTTGTTTTAAGGGTGTATTTTTCTTTATCTTTTGTTCAAGATGGGGGTGAGTGTAATATGTTATTTTGTATTAATCGTTTGAAGTCTTCTAAGTGATATTCACGAGACGATTGATCCTCTGAAAAATTAAGTTCTGTGGTGTTCAATTGTTCTGTTAGGGGTAAGTCGCTTAATGTTGGGTTGGGAACTTCAATTGGCATAGTTTGGCCATTTTGGTTGTCAATTTCGCGATTAGATTTGGTTAAGGAGCGTGTTAATTGATTCGTGTTTTCTATCAATTAGGTATTGGATTACATGCTTCTTGGATTTACATCAGAATCAGTCAAAATGTGTAACGAAAACCCGAAAATCAGCGAATATTGAAAACTAAAAATATGTACTGTCGATGCCACACAGCGTGTGGCAGCCTGTGTGCAAACTTTTTGAACCACACAGTCTGGGTCAATTGGGCAATGTGGGCCACACGGGCGTGTGGACCCAAAAATCTAAATTTTTCCCTAAGGTTGTAAACATCGTTTGGATCGAACGTATGCCTTCTGTAGGGTCCGTATATTATTAATTAAGCTATAGAAACATGATTTCTAATTATTTGTTAAGCACAAAACTTGATATAAGTACGGTTAAAGTATAATTTGCAAAACATTATGAGTATTCTATAATATGACATGTTTGATCTATATACGTTATATGAGCATGTATGATATGTATATTTTGGACATCTGTAATTTTGTATGTGCATTAGGGTGGGATTTATGTATTGGAGGAAGTATGGGCAGTTTAATTATATGTTATAACTAGTGGCACAGTCACATTTCTGTACATGGCGATGATTCGCATATTAATCTAGCAGCTAAGCTGCATATATTTTGAAAAGTGTCATACTGACACCAAGTAGTGTGTAGAGCTGGATGGGTATTTCATACCCTATATGTGTGTTGAGATGATCGGAGATAATGTGTAGCGAATAGAGGTAAGATTATATTTCTGCATATGACATGTTCTAATACGATATCTGTTAAGAAAAATGTTTGTCTGAGATCTAAAATATTTGTCTGTTTATTATACTATATGCTTGTATATGTTCTTTTCTTTAATGAAATCTTCGTATTGAACAAGAAAAAAAGCATGCCAAATCCCAAGTAAAAAAAAAAATCAAACTTTATGTATGACTATAAATTTATTTAGAAAGTATACAGGTATAATATATAGATGATAACAATAAAATCACTCAAAACAAACATTTATAAATAATCTGGTCTACAAGTGATCCATGAAATGATTTTAAATATGCTAATCAACAAACTCTTATAAGAAGAATATCAAAAAATCATATGTTTATTGTTGAAGGAAAACAAACGTAGTACCACGATTCAAGATTTTGGCACGGTAGGCAAATCAGGCAACTTAAGGCAGTTCTTGTTTGGGTGTTTTCGGCTTTGGTAGACTGGGTAACTTAGGTAGTTCTGGTTTGGGTAGCTCTGGAACTTTGGGTTCTTCAGGTTTTGGCATATTAGGGAATTTAGGCAATTCAGGAACTTTAGGTAATTGAGGTTTTGGTAACTCAGGAGTTTTGGGCAATTCTGGTTTTGGTACCTCTGGAACTTTAGGCAATTCTGGTTTTGTTAACTCGAGAATTTTAGGTAATTGAGGTTTTGGTAATTCAGGAGCTTTTGGCAATTCTGGCTTAGGCACCTCAGGAACTTTTTGTAACTCAGGTTTTGGCAACTCAGTCGCTTTGGGCAATTCTGGTTTTCGTACCTCAGGAATTTTAGGCAATTCTGGTTTTGTTAACTCTGGAATTTTTGGCAATTCAAGAGCCTTGGGCAATTCCGGCTTAGGCACCTCAGGAACTTTCGGCAATTCTGGCTTTGGTAACTCAGGAACTTTTAATGATTCAGGTTTTGGCAACTTGGGAGCTTTGGGTAATTCAGGCTTGGGCAATTCTGGCTTAAGTAACTCAGGAACTTTAGGCAATTCTGGTTTTGGTAACTCAGGAACTTTTGGTAATTCGGGTTTTGGTAACTCAGGAGCTTTGGGTAATTCAGGCTTGGGAGCTTCAGGAACTTTAGGAAATTCTGGCTTGGGTAACTCGAGAACTTTTGGTGCTTCAGATTTTGACAATTTAGGAGCTTTGGGCATCTCTGGAACTTTGACTTCTTCGGGTTTTTTCAACTCGGACATCTTAGGAAATTCAGGCTTTGGCAACTCTGGCACTTTCGAAAACTCAGGAACCTTGGGTAATTCTGGTTTTGGCAACTCTGGCACTTTCGGAAACTCAGGAACCTTAGGTAATTCAAGCTTTGGCAGCTCCGGAACTTTAGGCATTTCAGGTTTTGGGAACTCAAGCATTTTAGGTATTTCAGGTTTCGGGATTTCCGGCAATTCAGGCTTCGGAAGTTCAACCTTTGGGAAGGACGGCATCTCAGGCAACTCAGGTTTAGGAATCTCCGGCATAGATGTCTCCAAAAGACGCCGAGCATCGACCAAGACTGTGTTGCTACTCATCAATGACAAAGTGATTAATAAAAAGGGTAACACAAAAAAAGGCAAACGATGATAAGCCATGATTAAGAAAATCAGATGGGAGATGACAACAAGTGCTTCAAAATGAATACTTGAAGGGTGCTTGTTTATGCAATTGCATGAAATGACGATGCTTTTATAGGTAACAGGAAGTGGAGGACAAGGAGGTTTTGTGGATGTTTGGTGAGAAATTCTAGATTTTGTTAGCTCAACTTCTCACCTGTTCTTTACTGAAAAACTATATCAAACTATGACACGTGCATTTGACCACCATTATGAAGTTGTCATCACTCTAATCAAGCCTTTGGTCTTTATATTGGATTGAATAAGCAATTAATGTACCCGTATTATCATACTAAATTAACATTTGTTTAACACCTCAATTCTGCCTTATTTTCTTCAAACATAAGCTGGGATTTTTTTTAAAAAATTTTGATTACGACACGGTTATATAAAATAATTAGATATAATATTAAGAAAATAATAATATATGAACGAAATAATATATATATATATATATAAAAGAATAATGTAAAAATTTATTTGCTACGTTTGGTTTGTTCAACTATCAATACCAACTTGCCTTTGCAACGATAATTATATTTTTTGTTTCTTTGTTATTTAAAAATAAATTAATGAAAGATGGAGAAGAAAATTAAAATATTAAAGTTTAGTTACATATAGTTAGAGGTGATCATGTGTCGAATCGGCTCACACATCAATAAAAGTTTAGGCCCATTTTTTAGTTACGAGTACGTGTTAGATTGGCTTGGGCCTCAATAGAATTTTAGGCCTATTTTTTAGGCCTGAGTACGGCTCAGTCCAAAAAATGGGCCTAAACTTTTACCCAAAGTCCAACCCGGATAAAAATGCTAAAACCTGAGCTTGCCCGTATTAATTTTTTTTATATGATTATTTTTATATAAAAATAAATTTAAAAATATAATACATTAAATACACTTAAAACATTAAAATGAATGTTTCCCAACAAATTGAAAATAAATTAAGAAATTATTTATACGTAAATAACACTAAGATAGGTTCAACTTAGCAACCAAATACCTTTAAAATAGTAGCAAAATTAACAATAAAATAAGAGTAATACAATATCCAAATAATATAAATAAAATAGTAGCAACATAATAGCGAAACGACACCTAAACAATGACAAAACAACAGCAAAAACAGTGGAAACAGTAGCAAAAAGCAATAATTTTTTTTTTTACAAATTCAGACTGAGCTCAGGCTAAAAAAAACTTACCCAAAAGTCGGCCCGTTTATTGATAAATTTATATATTTACAATATTAAAAAAAAAAAAAAGAAGAAAAGAAAAGCAGTATATATATGGTCTATGGAATGATTATATTACGCATGAATTGGATGTTATTGAATCCATAAAAAATTATGTTTTGTGTATTTTCATGTTAAGATTATTGATAAATTTTAATGGATTGAATTATGATATTTTTGTTAAATTGGTTTGATAGACATTTATTGAAGGTGTTATCTTTCTTATATGAATATATATTCAATTTTTGGGTAGTTTGATAATACATGTTTAAAAATTTTAATTTTAAATTTGGTTTTATAAAATTTGTTTTTGAATTTTAATTGTAAAAATCATGATGGTTATTTGTTTAAGTATTTAAAAAAATAATCAAAGATTAAGGTTCGGTTTCTGACTGCATCATTTAGATAACCTTATTTTGAGTTATTTTGAAAATTATAGTGTAATTATAAATTTCAATTTTGACTATTGATTGTTATAGAAATTTTTAAATTTGAATATCAGTATATTTATATATATATATATATTAAAATAACTTAATTGAAGGAATAAGTCGCCAAAGTGACCTTTGTTGCAGAAATTATTTTGTTTTGGAATATAAAAAGATTATGCACATATAACTTAAGTTATGTTAATATTGATCAATCCAAAAGAAAGTTAATATTTAACAAAATTACATGTGCAACTAGGGTAATAAACATGTGACAATTATTTGATTTTACATGTGAGTGATAAATCAACCCAAAGAAAGATTTATTGTTCGACATGTTCTTATTGACAATGTTTAATTACTACACCAAGATATCACTTACAAGTTAATATTTTGTCCAAAGATGAAATATTAATGGAGTGACCGGTATCTTGAAATGAGATTTACCTTTATTCAAATTATTTTTGTTTAAATTTGAAATCTTATGTGAACTTATTTTGATTGATTCAACTGCTATACTTACCAACATCACTGCATGCATTGAAACATTCAGTAGAATTATGTCTGATAATATTACCATCGCTATGGAATTTAGGATCGACATTGAAAAGAGATTTATCAAGAACGAAAATGTAGAAATTGATACTTTCTTAACAAATCTAACTTCAATGAAGTATATAAGAAAATAAGAAAGTTACATATACTACATTACAAAAGAAACAACAAGAGGAGTTAACAAAATATGGTTGTTTCTCTTTTGTTGCGACAATGCACTTCTGAATTTTATTTGTTTGAGGTTAATTTGATTTTGGTACCTAAATGCACTTGGTGAATAAATTTTGGTACAACAACTTGCATTAGTGTGTTTATGCAAGGTTGTCAAAACTATTGAAGCCTAATGATGGTGAAAGATACATCTATGTAGGCTACAATAATTTGGTAGAAGTTGAAACAATAAGGACTTTTAAATTATTATTAATGATTGGATTTTATTTGGATTTGAACAAGACTTTTGTTATACTGTCCTTTAGGCGGAACTTGATTTCCATTTCAGCATTGGATAAATTTAGTTATTCTTGTTCATTTAGAAATTGAAATTTTAGTCTCTTTCATAATTTAAATTTGGTTGGTTCCAGTTCTTTATCAGGTTATGAAAATTTATATTTAATTGATACTATTACTTCATTTAAATGAATCCTTGTAGAGAAACACAAATTAACAGCTAAGAATTTGGCTTCGTTGTAACACAAGAGATTAGGTTATATCTCAAAAAGGAGAATTGAGAGACTTGCGTCCAACAATATTTTTGATCTCTTTGATTTTTTTCGGATACTCTAAAAGATATAAGAGTTACAAATTTTATGATCTCACTACTAATGTTATTTTTAAGACAAATAATGCTTGTTCTTTGAGGATGTTGAGTTTGTGGGGGAGGAGAGAATTAAAGACATTGTATTTAAAGAAGAATATGTTGATATTCCTCAACGCATTCTTTTAATTGTTATTGATAAAGATCATCTATACTTTGTTATACCTGATATTGTTCAAGCAGCAACTTCGGATCAAGACAATGTTGTTGAACCTCCCAGTCAAGTCAAGTAACAAACTCTACAACCTCAAGAATGAATGTCATTAAGAACGCCTACTAGAGAAAGGGTTATAATAGCTTTATTAACATATTTTGACTTTGAGCTATATCAGATGGATGTCTAGACTATGTTTCTCAATGGCGACATTGATGAGACAATTTATATAATGCAACCAAAAAGCTTTGCATTCGATGATGTAAAATCAATGGTTTTCAAATTAAAGAAATTCATTTATGGGCTTAAGTAGGCCTTTCGTCAATGGTATTACAATATTCACCAAGTGATCATCTCATTCAATTTTGAAATGGTTTTGGTTAATGATTGTATATATCACAAGTTTAGTGGGAGTAAGCATAGTTTCAATCAAGACCCTAAGAATGATTTTGAGATTACGGAAATGCATAAGATTCCCTACGTTTCAACATTGGGAAATCCAAGGTATGTTCAAGTTTGTACATGTTCTGATATTGCATATATTGTTGGATGTTGAGCAAATATTTGAGTAATTCAGGTATGGATAATTGAAAAGCAACCAAACGATTCATACATTATATTTAGAAAACAAAATATTACATGCTCACATTCCAAAGATCTAATAAGTTAGAGATCGTCAGGTATACAAACTTTGATTTTATGGTATATGGATGCAAAATATTTTTACTAAGGTGCAAAATAATAATATATAGTACATGAAAGAGAAACACTTATATTGTAAAAAAGTATCAATTTCTTTAACTTTTTACATAATTCTTCAAAGTTTCTATATTTGAATAAATTCATAAGAGAGCTTATAAAGTTATTTATGTATAATAATATATTGTTATTTAATATATATATTATAAGATATATTATTTATATAATATTATATTATATCATATATATTATATATTACAAGGTTCTAGTTAATTAAGGAAATAAATATGATGTTTACAATATAATTTTTTTAAGATATATGTTAGGTCTAAAAATATCAAGAAGGGAGTAAATTAGTATTTTAAAATTCTTTTCAAAATTTTCTAAATGATAAGGAAATGAAAGAAAAGTTTAGATAATTCGACTTATAGTGGTTCGGTCCCAGTTGCCTACTTTCACTACCTTGGTATACCTTAACGAAGGATTTCTCAATTCACTATACTTGAATACTTTTCACTTGATTTTGATGTCTGAATATCTCTCCTTGAGTCTTGAAGTGTATTTATACCAAGAAACAAAATTTTCAATGTTTATTGCCATTGGGGATGAAATCTAGCCATTGGAAATATTAATTTTGGGCTTAAAAATTATCCTTGCACATCATGTCTTAAGACCTAGCAAGATGTCTTGAGACAAGGTTGAAAAATAGTCGTCATATAACTGTTGGCAGGCCATGTCTTGAGACATGAATAGTGCGTCTCGAGACAATTTGCCAATTGTCTCTAGACATATTGCACAATGTCTCAAGATAGGCAGCTCCTGAAGCAGATTTTTGCTCCGAAGTTTTCATGTCTTGAGACGTATAATCGCATGTCTAAAAGACTTGCATACCAAAGTCTTTTAAAAACATTTTAAACTCCTTAGAATACTTTAGTATTAATCCAAAAACATTTAGATAAATTAAAAAAATTAAAATACGTTTTTGAGTATTTTACAAGTCTTTAAAAATACTTTAAAAATATATAATACAATTTTCAATCATATTTTCAACAAATAATTTAGGACAAATAATATATATAAAATTTATATTAAATGTTATTATATCAAAAGCTTGAGACTACAGAGCTAACAATATAGTAGTCTCCAGCTCAAGCACATATATTATCAATCTCACATTGACTATAAAACACTTCTGTCGAAACCATTTTTTTGAAAAAAACGGAGGTCGACTTAAAAAATGAAAATGGGGAGTCGCCACCAACCTTTTTAGGTGTGATTGGGTCACCTTATGAAATGTTTTGGTCTACGAAGAATTAGAGAAAACGGATTCGGGAGTCGATTACGCGCGGGGAAGGATTAGCACCCCCGCAACGCCCAAGATTGGTACCAAATTGAGCAATTTTTTGTCTTAAGTCGAAATTTGGAAAGATTTAAAAATAAGACTCTTTTTGAAACAGGGATAACTTGAGTAGAAAAGTCGAGATTCCTTCGCCTCGGAAGAATACGAACATCACATCCAGCACGATTGGACACGAGGTTCGTGAATTCTTCGAAACTAGAAATATCTCGCGAGTTGCAAAATTTTGTTTAGAAGGGTATTTTAAGTATTTAGACAAACGAGAAATCGCAACCCAGCATGTTAGGGCACTATTTCCGGGATCTCTAAACACAAAAATATTGCCTCATTTTTTAAAACATTTTTTAAGTATGTGAAATGTATACCTTTTTGAAAGAGTGATGCAATTAATTAAAACATGACAAGAAAGGATAACAGCAGTGGTATTTACAGTAAAAGAGAATAAAAATGGGAGTGTATTTAGAAGAGTATATACATGACATGTACAAAGATATAATATTAAAATATATGATATAGTATTAAAGCATTTCCACAATATAATAAAAACATACGACTAATAGACTAAATAATACGTATATAATACCGATGTAATAATATATGCATGATATATTAAAATAATATGACATTAAAACATGTAGTTCATAAAAACATAATATCAAAAAATATGCACATGAAGTGATACATATTAAAACATGACCACAATACTAAACATACATATACATATATAAATACGGTATGTATGTGATATAAAATGGATCCCTAAGTGAAATATGATAATATATACATACATAATAAAGGTGATCAACATGTAATGCTAATAATGTTAAATAGGGTACGATAGTGATGTATATATAAAAGTAATGATGACAATAGTAATGATAAAGTAGAAAATAATAGTATATTAAGGAGAAGAAAAATAATATTAACTGTGATGGAAAATATAATGAAAATACAATAATCTTATTTGTAGTGAATCAAAATAGCATTAATGGTAATAAAATAATATATTAGTGATAAAAATGGAGTAGAAAATGATAATGTTAATAGTACGTTAGTAATAAAATGATAAGTTAATATAAACAACAGTAACACTAAGTATAGTAATAATAAATAATAAAGTAAAAAGAAAAGAGTATTAGTAATATTAATAATGCTAAAACTAATAAAAACTAATAAATAGAATATAGTAATAATAATATATGCATATATACAGTAACATCAATGAGTGGCAACAATATTAAAATTGGAAGAAAATGATGCGAAAAGGGTGCGATTGAATTAAAGGAAAAGATTTCGGGAAGAATTTGAAATAAAAACAGTAGAGAAGGGCTTATTCGCACACGCGCAAAACCCGAAAGGGCCGAAGTGACAATAAACCCATTCGATCAAAGCATGCAGCAGCATCGGGGACCCGATTGGAGACCCAACAAAATTGCGTGGTCAAATTGCAAATACCCAAAAGACTCGATTGCACGAGCTTGAAAAAGCGGAGGGGCTAAATGCACAAATAGCCCCTCCAATGAAAACACGCGGATCCTGGCCTAGGGTCGGGTCGGATCGGGTTGACCCAGGGCAAAACGACGTCGTTTTATGCCCTGGGTTCTAAGGCTAAAACGACACCGTTTTTGTATAGTATAAATACCCGAAAATATTCAAAAATTCATTTTAATCTTGTGTTTTAAAAAAAAACTGAGAGCGTTCTCTCACTCTCCCCTCGCCTGCGATTTCCGGTGAGACTCCGGCACCGTTCCTCCGCCGTGCGCCACCGTTTCCGGCCACCGTGGACGGTGGCCGGAATTTCGAAAAGGTGAGATTTTTTATACCTTTTTTATTTTTATTATTTTATATTCGTATATATGGCTATGAAAGAGAAAAAAGAAAAGAAACAAGGGGGAAGAACAGATTCGAAAAAAAAGTAAAAGAAATCACCTCTTTGTTTCCGATTTGTCCCCTTTTTTGGGTTGTTTCTAATGGTTTTATATGCCTATTACTCTCACTTTGGTAGTGTTTGAAGATCTTTGAATTTTGAGAGTGAAATTTTTGATATATTGCTTCTGTTTTTTTGGATTCAAAAATGCGGGGTCCTCCCCCTTTACATTGCTGTTTAATCTGGCTTTTATAGCCATGGTACATGATTTTTTTTAATTACTTGTTGTCTTTTCTCTCTTTTTGCAGGTGCAAGTGGGGCAAGTGGCTCTGACGATGGCCGGTGACAGAGGCGGTGGAGCAGGTGGCCAGTGGTCAGATGGCAGAGGCGGCTAGGGTTTAGGTTTTCCTGCTTTGTGTTTTTTTGATTTGGGCTTGTGGGTCATTGTTAAGTGGGCCTTGGGTTTTAGAAAATGGGGTTTGGGTCGGCTGATGGGGGATTTGGTTTTTGTAATGGGTTATGGGTAGGTGTTAAATGGGTAGTGAATTTAGAGGTTTGTTTTGGTTTGGTTAATTTGTAAAAAAGGTTGGGTTTATTTGTTTGTTCCGGGCCAAAATTGGCCATTACAGCTGCCCCTCTTTGCTCATTGCCGTGAAACGAGAATGGAGCAAAGACTTCAAAAGGGCCAATTTTGCCCGGTCTTGTTGAGTCGTGACTTCTTCGGTGCTCTTCTTGCTCGAGTAGTCTCTTTAGCCCACCGCCTCTTGTAGCTTTGGTTCAATCCACTGCAACTTCAAAGATTTGTCTTGTGGCTTCAATCTGCTTGCATCTTCAGAGATATAATAATTCCAAGAGAAGAGATCTGTAACTTCAATCTTCTCTATTAAACAATACAAGGATTGTCAAATCTGCTTTTTCTATCTGCTCTCCTACTGCTTAGGGGGTTAAGGCGAGCGGCTAGAATCTGCTCCATTGCTGATGTATGATGAGAAAATTTGATCTGTTACCCTACTGCTTAGGGAGTTGAGATCTGTTGGAAATTGATCTGCTCCACTCCTGCTCAGTGAAGATGAGATCTGATTTGTTTTGCCTGTTACCCTACTGCTTAGGGAGTTAAGGCGAGTGGCCGAAATCTGCTCCAATGCTGCTATATGGAGATAAGATTTGCCAAAATTTGATCTGTTACCCTACTGCTTAGGGAGTTAAGATCTGTTGGAATGTGATCTGCTCTACTCCTGCTCAGTGAAGATGAGATCTGCTTTGCTCTGCCTATGACCCTACTGCTTAGGGAGTTAAGGCGAGTGGCCAAAATCTGCTCCATTGCCAATACATAGAGATAAGATTAGCCAAAATTTGATCTATTACCCTACTGCTTAGGGGGTTAAGACCTGTTGGAATGTGATCCGCTCCGCTCCTGCTCAGCGAAGATAAGATCTGCTTCTTCAATCTGGTTCCTGCCAATACAGGGATTGCCAAATCTGCTTTTCTTCAATCTGCTTCTTCGATTTGCTCCCCGCCAATACAGAGATTGCCAAATCTGCTTTCCTTGATTTAGTTAAAATCTTAAGGAGATGAGAATTCAAGGAGAAGAGATTTGTAGCCTCAATCTTCTTTGCTGAAATTTCAAAGAAATATTGATCCTCAATGTAAACCCAGGAAGAAGGGATTCGTAACCTCAACCTACTCCACTGGAACTTCGAGGAGATGAGAATTCAGGGAGAAGAGATTTGTAGCCTTAATCTTCTCTACTGAAACTTCAAAGAAATATTGATCCTCAATGTAAACCTAGGAAGAAGGGATTTGTAACCTCAACCTACTCCACTGGAACTTCAGGGAGATGAGAATTCAGGGAGAAGAGATTTGTAGCCTCAATCTTCTCTGCTGAATAAGGATTGATCCTCATCGTAAACTCAGGGAGGAGGGATTTGTAGCCTCAACCTACTCCACTGGAACTTCGAGGAGAAAAAATTCAGGGAGAAGAGATTTGTAGCCTCAATCTTCTCTACTGAAACTTCAAAGAAATATTGATCCCTAATGTAAACTCAGGAAGAAGGGATTTGTAACCTCCACCTACTTCACTGAAACTTTGAGGAGAGAGAATTCAGGGAGAAGAGATTTGTAGCATCAATCTTCTCTGCTGAATCAATACAAGGATTGTCAAATCTCAAATCTTTGATCTGCTTTGCTCAGGAGGGCAAGATCTAGTGTTTTTGCCAATGTTGCTACACCGTCCTCTGGGGGACATGTCCTGTAGACTTGATTTCATATGCCTCGGTTTATGAAAAATGATTAGGATGTTATGATCAGAATGAATCAAATGCTTCTAACTGAATGTGTTATGAAAAATGTAAATGCAGAAATGTCATGAAAATGATCTCTTTCTTTGTCTAGGGCGTCATCACTTGTTGCTCTTCAAGGCTCTATCGTAGCACGCTGCCCTCTTATTCGGTTGGTATTTTAACCACAACCCAAAGAAATAATCGCATTTTGCTCAAATAACTTGCCCCACTGTGACTTCAGGGTCTATCCATTATGACTTAGAGATATACGATACATCCTACCGCAAGCCTTGGCTATAGGTTTTGTATCAATTTCCATCCATCCCACTGTAACTCGAGGGTATAGGATCTATAACTTGTCCCATCAACTGATCACTCCTCGGGTGATCTGACCAAATATGTACGCATGATATTTACATGGATGCGGAACATCATTTTTCAAGAGTGATCCCCTTTTACACCTGGGATGACAATGCTCGTTTTCGCCAAGATTATATCACCGATGTGATATCTTGTTTCTGTTCAAATAGTATCCTTGACAGAAGTTCAGAAGAGATAAACTCAATTTAAGCTCAATTATTTCCAACCTTCGTACTTGGTAAGCTCTTAAACAACGGTCCTGTTTCAGATTCCTATACTATCTAGAAGCTCCCAGAGTAATATGCAAAACTCCTTTTATGAAAGTGATATTAGTCCACTAATCGTTATTTCAATGCAAAATGCTTGAAAAAAAGATCTTAACATTGGACAAGAAGGGAATTGATTGGGAGCATGGCTCCAAACGAACAAGTTAAGCAAATGCAATCAAGAAAAAAGAAAAAAAAAATTTATTAGGTGCGTGCGCTAAAACGCAAAAGATGATCAAAGATAGCAGGCTCAGAAAGGGGTAAGATGGGAATTAGGTACCCCAGATATCGCAGCCCGAGCTT
Organism: Gossypium stocksii; assembly: GCA_020496765.1. Taxonomy (NCBI): domain Eukaryota; kingdom Viridiplantae; phylum Streptophyta; class Magnoliopsida; order Malvales; family Malvaceae; genus Gossypium; species Gossypium stocksii. The sequence continues at coordinate 102,970,682 of CM035631.1, forward strand.
CACTGTTCCAACTTCTTGAGAACCATTCTAAGCTCAATATGTGTCTAAGGGATCCGGAGTACTTTGTCGATGCCCCAAGATGTAGCATGTGTCTTCATTGTCAATTCAAGCATAGCAAGACTACTATATGCCCCTACTTTCAATCAAAATTTGAGCCGCCCTTTTCGAGTTTTCAACTCAAATCCCTTTTGGTCTCAAAGCGCCCTTTGCGGGTTTTCGCCTTGGCCTCTCCTTTTTCTTTCCTTTTCTGATTGATTTTCTTTTCTTTTTTTTTTGACTTTTGACTTTTGATCTCAAGGCGCCCTTTTTCCTCTAAAGTTCCTTTTGTATCTGAAGGATCTTCTCCAATATCAGGTCTCATCATGAAATTCTCGTAGGCGAACCTGTCCATTGTAAACTCGCATTATCTAACCGTGGCAGATTGTTATTTTTCTTCTTCAGATTTGACTGATCACATCAGAATTAGGTTCATTCTGCTTCATTTAGCTTCAGTTCTGATAAAATTCGGAGGAAAGAATCTCATCTTCAATATGCTCGACCAATGATAAATGTGTTGCCTTAGCGAAAATTCTGGCTAACATTTGATAAGCAAAGAGGGTAAATGGTAACTTCTTTATGCCAACCATTACAGGTCTCAGTCATCTTTCAAAATCCCTTTTGGATGGTTTTGGTTGCCTTTGTTACACTGATACTGAGTCTGATCTTTGAATAGACCGTAGATTGTCATTTTTGGTGTCGGATTTGAATTTGAATTTTGGATTTTGAATTTTGGGTTTCAAATTTGGATTTGGATTTTGGGATTTGAATTTGGATCTGGTTTTGAATTTGAATTTGGATCTGGATCTGTATTCGAACATGAATTTGGATTTGCATTTGAATTTGAATTTAATGACTGTTTACCTTGTAACTTTGGCATATGAAGTGGCCTTACCCCCTTAGTAACGTAGTTAACAACCATGACTTGACGTCGGCGACGTTAACCCTATAACATTCATGCCCCACATAGAGAGTCTGCGAAGAAATAAAAGAGGCATATACATCTTGTCTTATTTCTGCGGCGAGCTAGGTTTCGATCCTTTTTTGCAAGCTCGCAATGTCAACTAATCCTTTGTAAGTTAGGATCTGTCTTTCATCTCGTTCTTCCGTCCTTAACGAATCAGAAGTTAAGTACAATCCTTGTCATCTTCGAAGTCCTAAGATCCCTCTGGACACATCTCTTACTTAAAAGGGAGTTAGTGACAGCGTTGCTCTTGACATTGATATCTGGGCACCTGTTGTAGGTACGAAGGTAATTTTCGAAGAATAAATGATTCTGAGAAGATTATTTGCATTGGTATGATCATGAATACGAATGGAAGAATATGAATGAAAGTCCAAGTACTAAAGAATCTATAAAGAATAAAAGAATAATTGCTCAAAAGGATGCATTTCATTGAAATAAAAATTTTGGATACAAGCCTATTTCACAAAAGGACTCTTATTGCTTCTAGGCTGAAAGCAACAAGCGTGTTTTGGATATTACTCCAAGTAATCTTTAAAATAGGTTTCTTCCGCAGTTCCATCGTTCAAAAACACTCCTAGTATGTAAGGACAGAAACTTTTATTCCCTGGTTCCCTCTTTGGATAGGTCATTCAGATTCCCTAATATTTCTTCCGGCATTTAACTTGTTCAAGACATCGTAACTCTTTTGCCCCCACCTTCAACTACTGTTTTGTCTGAGTGACTAGGTTCTGAGGAATCGTCGAACTTTACAATTCCCATTTCAATGAACTTTTCGACCAACTTCTTAAAAGCAAGGCAATTTTCTATTGAATGCCCTGTAATCCCTGCGTGGTATTCACATTGAGCGTTATAGTCGTACCATTTGGGATATGGGGGTTGCATTGGTTGCACGTAACGAGGAGATACTATACGCGCCTCAAATAGGCTTTGATACAACTCCTTGTATGTCATCGGGATGGGTGTAAACTGGAGCCTTTCTGTATTTGGCCCCGAGTTGGATTCTTGTTTTGAAGGGCCTTGGTAGTTAGGGATCACAGCCTTCGACTGACCTATAGTGATTGATTTAGAACGCCTTCTATTATGCATACTCAGGTTACTCACCTCATTTCCTTTGTTCTTTGGGGTTGCTCTTTTGACGTTTTCCCCCGCGTCTATTTTCCCAGCTCTTATTGCATTTTCAATCATCTCGCCAGCCATAACTATGTCAGCAAAGCTCTTAGTGGTGCTTCCAATCATATGAGTAATGAATGGGGCTTTCAAGGTGTTTATGAATAGCATGGTGGTTTCCTTTTCTAAGAGCGGTGGTTGAACTTGCATGGCAACCTCCCTCCATCTCTGTACATATTGTCTGAAGCTTTCGTTAGGCTTCTTTTCCATGTTCTGCAGAGTGATTCGATCAGGCGTCAAGTCAGCCACATGGCCATACTGCTGCATGAAGGCATGTGCTAAGTCTCTCCAGGAGCCGATCCTGTCGCGGCTTAATTGATTGTACCACTTAGCCGCGGCCCCAATCAAACTATCTTGGAAACAATGAATCAAAAGTTGATCATTGTTTACATACCCTGTCATTCGCCTACAGAACATAATGAGGTGGGCTTCAGGACAGCTAGTCCCATTGTATTTTTCAAACTCTGGCATTTTAAATTTATGGGGGAGGACTAAGTCTGGGACCAAGCTAAATTCTTTGGCGTCCATCCCTTGTCGGCCATCAGCACCTTCTAGAGCTCTAAACTTTTCTTCCAACCACGTGCAGCGCTCCTCTAATTGTCTTGAGGATTCGATCCTTTCCCTTTCCTTCTCAGCCAAGTCCAAATCAGGGGTGAGTAAATTGATGGGATTATCTAACGGGTTGGACCCCGAGCCGTCTTGTAAGTTCACAGGCATTCCAATATCAATTTGCCCCTGTTGAGGCCTAACAGTGACAGACGGCCTTCGCAGGGGAGCCTCCGTCTGTGTTTGAGTACGGGGTGGTGTGAAACCTGGAGGGTAATCATCATTATCTTCTGCGGCGGTAGCCATAGGGGCCTTTCCCTTATCCATTGCTCCTTTCAACAATTGGGCCATTTCAGCCACCATACTTCTCTGAGCTTCCATCATCTGTTCACGCATATCGTTTTGCATTTTTACCAATTGTTCTTGCAATTGCTCCTGCATTTCCTTTTGGAGTTGCTCGAATCTTTGATCCATATTCTTGGTTTTAGCACGTGTACCGTAGGGATGTGGAGTTTCCAGATTCTTTTCTTCTGTAATAACTTCCACCAATTAGGGTCTTCTTTCGGGTTTAAATGCATGTGATGCAATGTAGTGCAAATGCATGAATGCAAAAGAAAAGAAGACGTCGATTATGAATTCAGTTCCATTAGAATAACTTTTTCTAGAAAACAGATTTCTTTACATGAAAACGGACTACATGTACCGCCATTGCCCTTTCATGGTCCAAATAGAAACACTGATCTTCCCTTCATGGTCAAATCTTGTAGGTTTTCGAAAAGATGCCTTTGCTAGCTCCTTGTCGCTTGATATGGGCCCCGACTCATTGCTCGCTTGCCTCCACGATACTCATAAAAAAATAACGGCTCTTGGATAATCTTCGTTGGCTTGAATCTTTGGCAATCAAGTCATGTATTCCTTCGTGGACTTTCAGCTTTTCTCCTTTCGTGCTCTTGGCAGGTAAATCATGTATTCCTTCGTGGACTACCAGCCTTCTCTCGTCATATTTGCTTGGACTATATCCAGACGACCGTACTATAATCCATTTTTATCAAGAAATTCGTTTCCTTATGACAAACTATTCTATTAGGAATCGAATTTCGAATCGACACCTTCTTTTCTTTGATGTAATGCAAATGCATGAATACAAAAAGATATCGATTCCGATTCAGTTTCAATTTAGAAAACGTTGTTTAAGGAACAAAAATCCTTACACAAAACGGAGTACAGACACTTCCGCCCTTACGCCCAAAGTCTTAACAAAGCAAACTCTTGACCACAATTGGATTGTAGCCCACATTAGTGCTCAATGTGTCGGCCTATACCGCCAGGGTCTGTAAATAATCAACTACCTTTTAAATTTGAGTTATGACCTCATTCATGTGGTAATCCCTATGGCCAAGGATACTTCCTCCAATATCTGTGAAGTTGTTCTGATTATCTTGAGAGAGATTGGCGAACAAGTAGGCATCCTCGTCCCGTAGCACGCCGACTTAAAATAATATCCTACACCCTCAGTACTTCTTGAGAATCGTCTGCATGGGTGTCTTCGCAGTATAGCTAATCTCAAAAAGTCTTTGAATGATACGGTCTTCTTTAATCGCTTTCTTTCACGCTCCTTTGGGCTATCCAAATCATCAGGGCTTGCATTCCCATTGTTTCTGATAAGTACAATATCCTAAAGTACCACAGTAAACTCAGACTTGTTGTCTAGTAGTTGTCCCATAGTAAATGAACCTCTTTTTTAACATCATAGGTGAAATTCTTTCCATCCAACTCATTTTTGTAGGTCTCACATTCTGTCAATCACTTTCCTTCCAACACCCTTACTATCTACAGGGCGACCATCTTCATATGAAAGAGGAATGCTGTAATGGTAGAAATGTCCATTAATGCTCTCACGCTAACTTCATGTCAAGTGAATTCTGCAAGTCCTTATAGTTGTTGTAGAACCACTATTTGGCCTCATTATTCTATTGGGCCCCAAATGACCTTAATTACTTACTCTGCGTTGAGCTGATGCGAGTGAAATCCTGCAACTCCGATGTATGCCCCCGGTGACACTATCTAACTTTTCTAACTAGGCTTTTTCTGACCACGCACAGACGTTAGCGTTGTCCTCCACTTTATCAAGATATTCATTCCTCCTTACAAAACTTTCTAACTTAGAAATAGAACCGTGAATCGATACATTTAAATGCTTTATGACATGCAATGATGACAAAATAAAATGGGTTAGCATCACATATAACAAATATAATCCAAAGAAAATGAACAAGCACCTATATAGGTAGTCACTAAGGGTCAACATGGTTCTACCTAAAGCGAGCTCCTAGGGTTCACTATATGTGTTTTTGGTTCTAGAGAAAAGGGTACCTGAACCAGTAGATTCCTCGACCCTCACCCATTATAGGCTCATATGGACCAAGTTCAGTTCAAGGGGACACATTTCCCTACTGCCATGCGGAGATGAAAATCTCACGAAGCACATAGGTACGGATGTATCCCGGAAGCAATCCACTAGCCCATGCGGAGGTGAAAACCTCACGAAAGCGTAGCTTCTTACTCCCACTTAAGGGTGTGACCACAACGGTCATGCAAATGCAATGTGTGCGAGAAAAATAACAGCCATATGCAACAATCACATGTAAAAAGATCATATTTTAGAAAATTTCCAACTCAGACATTAAGACAGAAAACGATCAATTTTTGGCTTGACTCTCTTGGTTTCCCCAGTGGAGTCGCCAAGCTGTCGAAACCATTTTTTTGAAAAAAACGGAGGTCGACTTAAAAAATGAAAATGGGGAGTCGCCACCAACCTTTTTAGGTGTGATTGGGTCACCTTATGAAATGTTTTGGTCTACGAAGAATTAGAGAAAACGGATTCGGGAGTCGATTACGCGCGGGGAAGGATTAGCACCCCCGCAACGCCCAAGATTGGTACCAAATTGAGCAATTTTTTGTCTTAAGTCGAAATTTGGAAAGATTTAAAAATAAGACTCTTTTTGAAACAGGGATAACTTGAGTAGAAAAGTCGAGATTCCTTCGCCTCGGAAGAATACGAACATCACATCCAGCACGATTGGACACGAGGTTCGTGAATTCTTCGAAACTAGAAATATCTCGCGAGTTGCAAAATTTTGTTTAGAAGGGTATTTTAAGTATTTAGACAAACGAGAAATCGCAACCCAGCATGTTAGGGCACTATTTCCGGGATCTCTAAACACAAAAATATTGCCTCATTTTTTAAAACATTTTTTAAGTATGTGAAATGTATACCTTTTTGAAAGAGTGATGCAATTAATTAAAACATGACAAGAAAGGATAACAGCAGTGGTATTTACAGTAAAAGAGAATAAAAATGGGAGTGTATTTAGAAGAGTATATACATGACATGTACAAAGATATAATATTAAAATATATGATATAGTATTAAAGCATTTCCACAATATAATAAAAACATACGACTAATAGACTAAATAATACGTATATAATACCGATGTAATAATATATGCATGATATATTAAAATAATATGACATTAAAACATGTAGTTCATAAAAACATAATATCAAAAAATATGCACATGAAGTGATACATATTAAAACATGACCACAATACTAAACATACATATACATATATAAATACGGTATGTATGTGATATAAAATGGATCCCTAAGTGAAATATGATAATATATACATACATAATAAAGGTGATCAACATGTAATGCTAATAATGTTAAATAGGGTACGATAGTGATGTATATATAAAAGTAATGATGACAATAGTAATGATAAAGTAGAAAATAATAGTATATTAAGGAGAAGAAAAATAATATTAACTGTGATGGAAAATATAATGAAAATACAATAATCTTATTTGTAGTGAATCAAAATAGCATTAATGGTAATAAAATAATATATTAGTGATAAAAATGGAGTAGAAAATGATAATGTTAATAGTACGTTAGTAATAAAATGATAAGTTAATATAAACAACAGTAACACTAAGTATAGTAATAATAAATAATAAAGTAAAAAGAAAAGAGTATTAGTAATATTAATAATGCTAAAACTAATAAAAACTAATAAATAGAATATAGTAATAATAATATATGCATATATACAGTAACATCAATGAGTGGCAACAATATTAAAATTGGAAGAAAATGATGCGAAAAGGGTGCGATTGAATTAAAGGAAAAGATTTCGGGAAGAATTTGAAATAAAAACAGTAGAGAAGGGCTTATTCGCACACGCGCAAAACCCGAAAGGGCCGAAGTGACAATAAACCCATTCGATCAAAGCATGCAGCAGCATCGGGGACCCGATTGGAGACCCAACAAAATTGCGTGGTCAAATTGCAAATACCCAAAAGACTCGATTGCACGAGCTTGAAAAAGCGGAGGGGCTAAATGCACAAATAGCCCCTCCAATGAAAACACGCGGATCCTGGCCTAGGGTCGGGTCGGATCGGGTTGACCCAGGGCAAAACGACGTCGTTTTATGCCCTGGGTTCTAAGGCTAAAACGACACCGTTTTTGTATAGTATAAATACCCGAAAATATTCAAAAATTCATTTTAATCTTGTGTTTTAAAAAAAAACTGAGAGCGTTCTCTCACTCTCCCCTCGCCTGCGATTTCCGGTGAGACTCCGGCACCGTTCCTCCGCCGTGCGCCACCGTTTCCGGCCACCGTGGACGGTGGCCGGAATTTCGAAAAGGTGAGATTTTTTATACCTTTTTTATTTTTATTATTTTATATTCGTATATATGGCTATGAAAGAGAAAAAAGAAAAGAAACAAGGGGGAAGAACAGATTCGAAAAAAAAGTAAAAGAAATCACCTCTTTGTTTCCGATTTGTCCCCTTTTTTGGGTTGTTTCTAATGGTTTTATATGCCTATTACTCTCACTTTGGTAGTGTTTGAAGATCTTTGAATTTTGAGAGTGAAATTTTTGATATATTGCTTCTGTTTTTTTGGATTCAAAAATGCGGGGTCCTCCCCCTTTACATTGCTGTTTAATCTGGCTTTTATAGCCATGGTACATGATTTTTTTTAATTACTTGTTGTCTTTTCTCTCTTTTTGCAGGTGCAAGTGGGGCAAGTGGCTCTGACGATGGCCGGTGACAGAGGCGGTGGAGCAGGTGGCCAGTGGTCAGATGGCAGAGGCGGCTAGGGTTTAGGTTTTCCTGCTTTGTGTTTTTTTGATTTGGGCTTGTGGGTCATTGTTAAGTGGGCCTTGGGTTTTAGAAAATGGGGTTTGGGTCGGCTGATGGGGGATTTGGTTTTTGTAATGGGTTATGGGTAGGTGTTAAATGGGTAGTGAATTTAGAGGTTTGTTTTGGTTTGGTTAATTTGTAAAAAAGGTTGGGTTTATTTGTTTGTTCCGGGCCAAAATTGGCCATTACAACTTCCATATCTCGTACTTACACTATAAGTTTCTTCACAATTTACATAGTTTATTTAAAATTTTCTCATTTGAAGAAATTCATAAATTAAGCTTGTAATTTAAATTTATTCATATATTATTTCTATAATTTTAGTTAGTATTTATATTATATTATAAAAACATTAGTTCAAGCCCACTTAACTGACTCATGTATGGTTTTCTTGGTCTCTCCGGAGAAATTCATGTCGATAAGTCACGACAGATTTTTTCCATGATTTCACCTTGCTTTCAGCTTTTCGACCTCCTTGGTGCTCCTCTTTAGTTTTTCGACGTCCCTCTAATGACGGTGACTAATGTAAGTAGCTAGGGTTTGGTTATTTCTTATATTAGTTTCTAGGGTTATTTCTTATATCAGTTGCTGAGGTTGAGTTAAGTGTGAGTATTCGATCGAGTCGAGTCGAATTGAGTTAAAAAATTTTAAGTTAGTCGAGTTAATGAATCCTATTTTACCAACTGAGCTCAATTTGAAATTTTTCGAATCGGATCAAGTCAAGTGGAGTTGAGTAAATGAATTCTATTATTTACACTCAATATTGCATTTACATGAACAGATTATTTAACTAGTAGACGAAGTATAAGATTATTTAACTACATAAAAATATAATAGTTTTACTTTTTAACTTAATAGGTAAACATTTATTAAAACGGCGTAGTTTTGGCTTTTAATTTAATGGTTTTAACTTTAAGAAAAGGTAAACATTTATCAAAACGACATAGTTTTACCTTTTCTTATTCAAATTTTTCGGAAACTCGAATTTTGTAATTCATATTTGAGTTAAACTAAAAATTTTGATTTTTTATTCGAGTTGATCCAAATAACTCGAACTATTTAATTTAAAATTTGAATTTTTTTTTCCAGTTTTTAAAATCAAATCAAATTTTACTCACCCATAAATTGAGCTATACTACATTTCAAGCCTTTCGACTTCTCATTTTGTTTTTTGGGGGCTTTTTGTAGGGCTTTTTTATGTCTGTATATATTATTTTCTTTAATGAAATATTCGTATTGAGCAATAAAAAGAGCATGCCAAATCCCAAGTAAAAAAAAAAAAATCAAACTTTGTGTATAACTATAAATTTATTTAGAAAGTATACACGTATAATATATAGATGATAACAATAAATTCACTCAAAACAAACATTTATAAATAATCTGGTCCACAACTGATCCATGAAATGAATTTAAATATGCTAATCAACACACCCTTATAAGAAGAATATCTAAAAATCGTATGTTTATTATCGAGGGAAAACATAGTACCATGATTCAAAGTTTTGGCACGGTAGGCAAATCAGGCAACTTAAGGTAGTTCTTGTTTAGGTGCTTCCGGCTTTGGTAGATTGGGTAACTTAGGTAGCTCTGGTTTGGGTAGCTCTGGAACTTTGGGTTCTTTGGGTTTCGGCATGTCAGGCAATTCAGGAACTTTAGGTAATTCAGGTTTTGGCAACTCAGGAGTTTTGGGTAATTCTGGTTTCGGTACCTCTGGAACTTTAGGCAATTCTGGTTTTGTTAACTCTGGAATTTTAGGTAATTCAGGTTTTGGTAATTCAGGAGCTTTTGGCAATTCTGGCTTAGGCACCTCAGGAACTTTTGGTAACTTAGGTTTTGGCAACTCAATCTCTTTGGGCAATTCTGGTTTTCGTACCTCAGGAATTTTAGGCAATTCTGGTTTTGTTAACTCAGGAATTTTTGGCAATTCAGGAGCTTTGGGCAATTTTGGCTTAGACACCTCAGGAACTTTAGGCAATTCTGGTTTTGGCAACTCGGGAGCTTTGGGTAATTCAGGCTTGGGCAATTCTGGCTTAGGTAACTCAGGAACTTTAGGCAATTCTGGCTTTGGTAACTGAGGAACTTTTGATAATTCAGGTTTTGGTAACTCAGGAGCTTTGGGTAATTCAGGCTTGGGCACTTCAGGAACTTTAGGAAATTCTGGCTTTGGTAACTCAGGAACTTTTGGTGCTTCAGATTTTGACAATTTAGGAGCGTTGGGCATCTCTGGAACTTTGACTTCTTCGGGTTTTTTCAACTCGGGAATCTTAGGAAATTCAGGCTTTGGCAACTCTGGCACTTTTGGAAACTCAGGAACCTTGGGTAGTTCTGGTTTTGGCAACTCTGGCACTTTCGGAAACTCAGGAACCTTATGCAATTCGGGCTTTGGCAACTCTGGAACTTTAGGCATTTCAGGTTTTGGCAACTCAGGCATTTTAGGTATTTCAGGTTTCGGGATTTCTGGCAATTCAGGCTCTGGAAGTTCAACCTTTGGGAAGGATGGCATCTCAGGCAACTCGGGTTTAGGAATCTCCGGCATAGATGTCTCCAAAAGACGCCGAGCATCGACCAAGACTGTGTTGCTACTCATCAATGACAAAGTGATTAATAAAAAGGGCAACACAAAAAAAGGCAAACGATGATAAGCCATGATTAAGAAAATCAGATGGGAGATGACAACAAGTGCTTCAAAATGAATACTTGAAGGGTGCTTGTTTATGCAATTGCATGAAATGACGATGCTTTTATAGGTAACAGGAAGTGGAGAACAAGGAGGTTTTGTGGATGTTTGGTGAGAAATTCTAGATTTTGTTAGCTCAACTTCTCACCTGTTCTTTACTGAAAAACTATATCAAACTATGACACATACATTTGACCACCATTATGAAGTTGTCATCACTCTAATTAAGCCTTTGGTCTTTATATTGGGTTGAATAAGCAATTAATGTACCCTTATTATCATACTAAATTAACATTCGTTTAACACCTTAATTCTGCTTTATTTCTTCAAACATAAGCTGGGATTTTTTTTTTAAATTTTGATTACGACACGATTATATAAAATAATTAGATATAATATTAAGAAAATAATAATATATGAACGAAATAAATTTTATATTTACGTTTGGTTTGTTCAACCATATGATACCAACTTGCTTTTGCAACGATAATTATGTTTTCTGTTTCGTTGTTATTTAAAAATAAATTAATGAAAGATGGAGAAGAAATTTAAAATATTAAAATTTGGTTACATACAGTTAGAGATTATCATGTGCCAACCACAATAGAATGTTAGGCCATTTTTTAAGCTTAAGAATCGTCCGATCTGAAAAATGAGCCTAATTTTTTATTTAAGTTCGGGCAGGATAAAAATGATAAAACTCGAGACCACCCGTATTAAATTTTTTTATATTATTATTTTTATATAAAAAATTTAAAAATATAATACATCAAATATACTAAAATATTAAAATCAATGTTTCCCAACAAATTGAAAATAAATTTAAAAAATTATTTATACTTAATAACAACAAAATAGTAGTAATATAATAACGAAACGACACCAAAACAGCAGCAAAAGGTAGCAGATTTTTTTTTTTTGCAAATTCAGGCTGGACACGAGCCTAAAACAACTTTATCCAAGGCCCAACCCGTTTAGAAAATGGACCTCGTTTTTTTGCCCAAATCCTCCCACTTTTCGAGAGGACTCAGGTCTACATACAGTCAACATAATAAATGTTTGATGAAATTTGCAATTATATTTTCACCAAACGATTTAGAACATATATTACATATAAAATTTACCTTAAAAGTTATTATATCAAAAGCCTGGACATCAAAGCTAATAATATAGCAATCTCCATTTCAAGCAGTTATACTATTAATCTTATAATGACTATAAAACACTTTCATAACTCGCATTTACACAATAAATTTCTTAAAAATTTACCTAATCTATTCAAAGTTTCATTGGGGAATAAAATAGGGTTATAAGGAAAAAATTATAATTAAGAAAAGTTAGGGAAAATTGTAATTTCTTTTGCACCTAAATAAATACATTGGTACCTCCTTTGTTTTGAAGTGAAAATTTTATTTATATCAAGGGTTTATTTACCAATAACTAAAAGGCTAGAACATATTTAGGTATAAATTAAAAATTAAAATTTTATTAAGTATAAATTAAAAGGTAAAACACATTTCCAATCCTTTTGAATTTTAGTATTAAGTGAATTGATCCCTTTTTAAAAAAATACAGCAATTCAATCCCTTTCAATTTCAAAAGTGAACAAGTAAGAACAATTAATCACAACGTCAATGTTTCTAATCAATTGTACATAATTTTGATTGATATAATAACATATTTAGCACTCGATATTTGTATATTCTGCATAAATTTTGACAAAATATATAAACATTGTGAGTTAAATTTGTTGAATTAAGACTAAATTTAAAAAAATTTATAAATATTGTGGGTCAAATATATTAAATCAAAGACCAATTTAACAAAACATGTAGACTTTGAGACTAAATTTGTTATTATACTAATAAAACTTATACATAATTGTTCAATATCAAAATTGAAAAGGACCAAAAAAAAATTTTTACCAAATTAAGAAATTAAATACTTAAGCTTTGTTTGATAAGCCATTGAAAAAATTAAATCGATATTTAATATTTAATTTTTCAATTTATGATATAAAAATATATAATTAAAGGCTTTTTTTAATTATTTCAGCCCATATTCTATCACATTGGGCTGAGTTTCAGAAAATGATAAAACAGATTACATATGCAATCCTTTGTTTGCTTGCAAGGGTCCACTAAATAAAAATGCAGAAACTTTAACAAAGCTTACATATATATGGGAATCAAAGATGAACAAATGACTAAACAAGATGAACATGAGACAACCTTAACCCCAAACACTTCAGCCCTAAGATCGAGAAGCATGCCATATGACCTTGCTTGTCATGCCATGTTTTCTTAGACCAGAGTGGCAAAATACCAGTTTGCTCAAATTTGTTTAAAGCTTCTTCCGAGTTTTCAGAGGAGGGTAATATCTCCGTACCATTGTCCCGGAAGTCGGAACAATGGGAACTAAAACAACTCCAAAACCATCAACGCAAACCACAAACACTTGGAAGACGTCAACTAAAACAACTCCAAAACTATCAACACCAACAACAAAGGGCAGGCAAGAAAGCAAAAAAACCATAACACATATAGAGATAGAAATTTAATGATTAGAATAACTTGTTGGGATGTTCAACATTTAATCAAGATTCTCTCTCCACTAATGTTGCAATAAAAACATCATGCATGTAATAAATCAAGGAAATTTAAACACACAACAATTCAATTCCCAAAAATAGCAGCTGCACATGGGTGAGTAGGGAATGCCCTTCAAATACATTCCTATATCCGACACTGTACTGTACCATACTAGTTACCAACTATCAATATAATACGTCCCTAAAAGAGAGCAAAGAGTTTATCATACAATATTGCCATGGGTTTCTCACCATTGGCATGGCAAGCTGACGGCTACGATTACTAGCATACCAGCAAATCGAATGTGATTCATCCGTTCCGAGTTAAGGCCAGGTGATAAATCAAGCATACAGAGCATCTATACAGAGAACAGTAGTAACAATATAACTCTTTCAGACCGAAATCTCAATACTCCTAGGTCGAAAGGTTTATACACCTCATATTACCATAAGATTCGGATGCTTCAGTACTTAAGAACAGAAGGAAAGTCTGTTCTTAGTTTCGGGCAACCGGTACTTAAGGAACCGAGACTAACAAGGTATTGATTATTGTCAGTAAGTCATGATAGAGCAAGCACAAACAAAGTAGAGGCAAGGATACAATGAAAAAAAGAAAATGTTAAAGCTAATATATTGCATTGAATGGAAAGAGTTAAACGATAGTGAAAATAACCTTTGGTGTGTCAAGCTTAGAGCACAAAGGCATTGATAATTAGATCCATAGAGAATCCCTAACAATTGAAGCTTCTTCTGCTATGAATCCCCTATTTATTGAAATCTTCTAAAAAGAAAAAGCAATACTAACAACCTAAATAGCTCGATTCAACTTTTCTCGGACCATATTTCCACCATCGGGCACTTTTATCTTTCCCTTTTTCTAAAAGAGGGGGAACTTACAAGGTGGGTGGATATTTGATCTTCAACCCGAAATGTCTGATGGTTATGTACCAAGCTTTCTAACCTGTCCTCCCAAACAGGAAAATTCACTAGGAATAAACAGGCAGCTCGGAACTATAAAAATAATAACATAGGATGCTACAAAGTATCCAGTCAAATTCAACCGAGTACCTCCACATGGTTAAATACTACAAGCATACGATTAGAACTACAACTGCTGCAAAAAAGGAAACAAGGATCTTACTTCACTAAGTAGCCTTAACTTTATCATCCCCAACAGCTGAGAGTATAGGCAAGCTACTTAAAAACTCATCAAGACCCTCAAAAAATCCGTTCCCTTCAATGTTATCCTCTTCGCCGTATCCAGCATGGTTCCCCTCACTCCTCCTTGGTACCGGCTCTTCCACTTCGTTACTGAACTCCACATTCAAATCCAACTTCCCCAGATTCTTTGCTCCTCTCACCATTTGTTTCCTCCCACTGTTTGCGATCCCCCTTCTGCTTGATTCAGCAGTTGGCTTTCCCTCGGGTGTTATCGGAGCACTGTTTGAATTCCCACTGCGATTATCACTAACTTGCTCGTTGCTCCCTTTATTCACTCTCTCACTCTGTGGTTTCTTAGGTTTTCTCCCAGCAGATCCTTTCCCTTTGGCACTCTTTGCCTTCTTCTTCTTCCTCTCATCTTTCTGCCATTCATCGTCGTCACCATCGTCATCATCACCATCCTCTGAAGGTCCACTTGAATCAAGAATCTCTACGTATGCATCATTGTCATCGTAATACACTCTTGGAGCAGGTTTTGTGGCAGTCTTTTGTTTTCCAGCAATCTTGTCGATGGGACAAGCAAACATGTTGGAAATAGGGGACCAACCGGGGAAATTACCGCCTTTATTCTTACCATTCCTCGAAATCCCTATCGGGAAAAAACCCCAACAGTAGAAATGAGTGTCCTTTCCGTTCACCGGCGGCGACTGTATCACAACTGCATGGTAAGCTCGCCGGCAACTCTTAGTCTGACACCTCAGCGTACAATCTTCGTACACCCTGGGATACTCGTAGAGAACGTAACAGTACGGACAAGCTGTCCAGAAAGTCGGTCCCTCTGACTCAGCAGCTTGACAAGGCCGAGTGGAATTGGTCTTCCCAGTCACACCATTGGGCTCTGTTCGAGTATTCTCCGCCGGAGGAGGAGGAGGTGGAGCTGTATGATTAATCTCAACTGTCCGAATCGGATCGGTCCGATTAAATTCACTCGAGCTAGCAACTCCTATCTGATTAACCTGGCTAGTCCGAGTTGGCTCGGGCTGATTAACCTGGCTTGATTCTGTAGGCTCCGGCCGATTAACCTGGCTTGTCCGTGTAGGCTCTGGCCGACTAATGTGGCTCGAACCAACTGATCCTGACTGATTAATCTGACTCGGCCCAGCTAAACCTATCTGATTCATCTGCCTTGCCCAAGTTGACTCAGCCGGGCGAGTCGGCTCCGGCGGATTATTATTTAAACCCAACTGCCCTCCCCCTTCTAATGCAGCATTTCCATCTTTATTATTATTCGTAGGGCTTCTTATCGCAAATAGGGGCTGTGTAACTTGCGTTTGCGTTTCTTTCGGCGGCGATTGCATAAACAGCGTTTGCGTTTGCGTTTCTTTCGGAGGCGGAGGCGCCGGTGGTTGCATAAACAGCGTTTGCGTTTGCGTTTCTTTCGGAGGCGGAGGTGCCGGTGGTTGCATAAACAGCGTTTGCGTTTCCTTCGGAGGCGGAGGAGCCGGCTGCTGCATAAACAACGTCTGCGTTTCCTTAGGAGGCGGAGGAGCCGGCGGTTGCATAAACAGCGTTTGTGTCTCTTTCGGAGGCGCAGACGGTGGCTGTTGCATAAACAGCGTCTGCGTCTCTTTCGGAGGCGGCGGCGGTTGCATAAACAACGCCTGTGTTTGCGGCTGCTGAAGTTGCGGTTGTTGCTGATGCTGCTGCTGTTGCTGTTGATGGTGGTGATACTGTTGACCGAACTGACTCACCGGGCCAAACTGAAGAAACCTCAACTCGTTATCATAAATGGCTTTCTTAGAAGGATTAGACAACACATTCCAAGCTTCAGAAACCAACCGAAAGGCCTGATCTGCAAAAGAAAGACCGTTCTTCCCATAATTCAAAAGCATAGCCAGTTTCCTGTACTGACCCGCCACCACTTCCATAGACTGAGTTAACGGCACGAGTTGTAATATCCCGTACCAATCTTGAGGGTTTGATTGCGCAGCCATGAGAGTGTCGGTCACAGCCAGTATCTGGTCAGCCGGCACCGGAGCCAGCTCCCGTGCTCGGATCGCCAACGTCCTAGCCCCGTGCAAGTCACGTGACGCCAATAGCTTCTCAGCTATGGTGAGCCAACGTTCCGCTTCAGTAGTGTTACCGTCCATTTCCTTCTCCCAATGTTGTTTTTTCTCTCTCTCTCTCTCTTGCTTTTTTGTTGTGCGGAAACTACTTTTGTTTGATGGTGGGAAAAAGGAACCAGACAAAAGCGTCACCTCGGTGTCTGGTTTTGGACAATTCAAGACACCTATTTTGAAACAAATTCCGTATTGGTTTCACTTGGCTTATACGGAATAATGAGAAACGCGGACGGGTATTTTTGTCTTTTCAAAATCCAGTGTCCGAGTGCAAAAATTTTTATTTTTAGTAGGGAAGTGTGGGTTGAACTTTGAACTTTTGAAATGGCTAAAAAAAATTGGAAAGCTTTGCTGGAAAAGGGTGTTTTGGTAATTTCAAAAGGAATTTATGGATTGTGGTACAGTTTTGCATAGTGACAGTCGTCTTTATTAAGGTGCGCCGAACCTTAACCTAACCCTTGTGTGTGGCATTTGGTCATTTCCACAAAATAAAAATAAAAATAAATAAAGATATTTTATTTTAAACGTTTTTATTATTCTTTTCAATAAAAGAAAAATCATTTGACATACGGGATAACGTAATGAGAAGGATTTCGGAGCCTGAAATGAAATAATATTATTTTATTTTATTAGTATTTATCTTGTTTTCTTAACTATATTTATGGCAACATAATATCAACCTTATGCCCGTACTCTTTTTACTCAGGATTGTATGAATGAAACATCAAAGTGGCAGAGCTTGTTTTTACACACAAATAAAGAGTAAAGCATACTATTTAAGTGGTCCTTCCAAAACTCACCTATGCATACGTCACATCACTTCTTGATTAAATTCAGTATAATAATTTAACACTAATTTGTTTATCTACTGTTAATATATAAATAGTAATAATAATATTATAACGTGATATAAAAATAATATTAAATATATTATACGGAAAGTAAACTCCCGTCTAAAGAAACCCTAAGTAACATAAATTGAATTAAAATTGTTATATAATATCACCTTGCTTCATCTAACTAAATTTATTCACCCCTGAATATATATATAAAACTGTTAGGGGTTGCCTCAAAATCAAGGAGACTATCTCGTGCGAATATGATCATCACATCTAGTTTCAATATTGGGTCAGGTCACTTATTCAAATTTGAAGACATGTTAAAGTATGAGGATTTGAGTAAAACTATAAGTCTAAAAAATAGGTTTGGACAAAAAATAATGTTTGTTTTCTAAATGAGTAGAGCTCAACCTAACCCGAATTTCCCTAAAAAAATTTCCCTTTTGTTGTTTGTTGTTATTTTATTGTTGTTTTGCTATTATTTTACTATTATATTGTTATTTTATTGTTTTATTATTAATTTTGTTATTATTTTAAATACATTTGCTTACTAAATTACAACCATCTTAGTGTTATTTAAGTATAAATATTTTTAATATATTTTCAATTTTTGAGAAAATATTTTAATTTAATGTGTTTAGTATATTTGATGCATTATATATATTTTTAAATTTGTTTCTATACAAGAAAATTAATACAAGCAGTTGGAGTTGAGCTCGAGTTTACCATTTTTTATTTGGATTAAGCTTGGGCAAAATTTTAGGCTCATTTTTTGGGTTGAACCAAGCCTAGATCTAAAAAAAGAGTCTAAAATGTTGTATCGACCTAGTACAAACCCAACCCGACCCGACCCATTATCAAGTTTAATCACATCAATATACTACATGGATGAGCACCAAATCACATTAGACCCACCTATATGCTACTTAGGGTTAGTTTATGATTGAGGTTGAAAAGAGTCGTAAAATTTTTTTTATACTTTTTTGTGTAAAAAAAAAGTTAACCAATTATGTTAAACAATTACAACCGGAAATTCAGCTACTTTATCAATCCCAAACTCATCGAAGAATACCTCATGGACTTTAAAACCTGTACCCCATACTTTTGTCTGAAACTATTTTAACAAGTTTATCAACAACTTTATTCTTATTTATTGATATATGCTTGAAGTATCACTGCTCAAGAGCTTGTAAGCTCAAATAAATTATTCTTACTAAGGTTGATGGCGACCTTTCCAAATGGCTAGCATGCAGCGCTTTAACGACCTCCAAATTATCATTATTATTAAAAAGTACTTTTAAAAAGATAAAATGATAATTCCAAACTTAATATTATAAAGTAGAATATTTAATGAGAGATAAAAAAATAATTTTAATGAAAAGTCAAAAGTAATGATTTGGTTATTAAAATTAAAATTAAAATTTAATTTAAAAAAATTTGTTTAAAATAAAAATTTGTATTGAAAAATACTTTTCGACTTCGGTAATAAACAAATCTTTAATAATACAACATATGAATGCATGTGCTAGAATTCCACCATGACTTAACTAATAAAAAAACACATGTACCTGGAGACTCATTGCAAGACATATAAACCCTTAATTGACCTTAAAAGAGAAGACAACACTGAAATCCAAGAAAAACTAGTAAAAAACACATATAGACATATAAACCCTTAATAGACCTTAAAAAGAAGGCAACCCTTTGAAATCTAAGAAACTCTCTCAATATCTCTTTTTCTTTTTTTTTTAACCTTCTATCATTTACCAAAACTTTTAAATCTAAAATTTTGAAAATTAAAAAAATAAATTATAAAATTTTAATGTTATAAGATGTTGAGATTATAGCACATCATTGTTTAAAAATTAAAAAAAAAAGCATATATAAATTTTTAGATGGTGATGTGGTAGAATTTAAGAGTGTCATATTTAATATATTAATAGTTGGACCTACGGTTTAGATCACTGATTCTCGATTCAACCGTTGGACCTATAATAATTAAATAATTAATTAAAATTTTATAAAAGATTTTTAAAAAATTAAACTAATTCGATCTATTCAATTGTTGATTTCGATCTTTACCAGTTTTAAACAGTTTTCGAGTCAATCAGTTCAACCTCCTTGTTCAAACCCTTATATCAATCAGTTCTCTAAATGTTCAATCTAGTTCTATTCAAGTAACACTAATCTCATTATTAAATCTAGATAAAATCCAAATTCAATGATCAGATTAGATCAACATGACAAATTTAAGTATTAAAATTTGACCTAATTATTAAGTTTAATGACAAAAAAAAATTTATTCTTTTAATAAAAATATACATCATCAAAGGATAAAGGTCATTTAACATAAATTTTTTATTTTTATTTTTTGCTTTTTAAGATTTACAACTATATATATAAAAAAGGAAGGCACACTTGTTCAATTTTTTTCCTCTTTTTTTTTTTCAATATTATGGGTAAATTTCAATTCCAGTCCCTCTACTTTTTAAGTTATAAGAATGGTTAGATTTTAATTCAATCTCTGTATTTCACTTAAATTTGAGAATTAATCTATATATTTTAATTTTGAAATAATTTGATACCTCAACTTTTATAATACCATTAGTTAGTCTAATTATTTTATTCTAATTAAAATGATAATGTGAATTAAGAATTACTAGCGCCATTAAATTTTTTTTATTAAATTCAAGTTTGTTACAATATTTTTTGTTATACGGATAACATTTTTTTTCAAAATGCACACCAACACAAAAGAATTATAATAGTATTAACAAATAAACTTAAATTTTTTAATTTATAGAGAGACTAAAATCCTAAAAATAAAAATATGGAGATTAAATTTTAAATACACAGAAAGAACAAAAACTTTGAGTAAATTGTAACATTTAAACTTTTAAATTATAATTTAATCGGGAAATAAATAATTAACCCAACACGAAACTTGAGTAGAACTCGTATTAATTTAATTAAAAAAACTACGCACCTAATATTCAATTCAAATTTCCCACTTTATTTTGCATTGCCCCACGTATGGGTGTTTAAAAATCTAGTAATAATTATGGTTAATCAATTAGAATTTAGAATTTGGTTGGTCTGTCAAAAGATAAAGTGGAACCCACAATTATAAATGTTGTACTTTTTCACTTTTTTTAATATGAATGATTAGCTGATATTTTCAGGCGGGTGGTGCGCTTATTTATTGTTAGTGTAAAAATAACAGTAATGGTAAAATTAAATACTATAGCGATATTATAACATGAAACAAAAAGGAAGTTAAACAGATCATACTGAAAATAAACATCCATAAAAAAAGACCTTAAATTGTAATATTATAGGAAAATAAACTAAAAGTGAAATGAATCTATAGGATAGGTTTGTTTTTTTTATATTTATAATTATTTAATTAATTATAATAAAAGATAATAAATTATCTCACTTTTATGAAATAAGTGAAAAGAATTTACATAAAATGCATGAGATTTTAGATAAAATGATAAAATTGAGATTTTAGGGATTTTTTTTTTATACATAGATTAAGGGACTTTCACCTCTTAGATTTAAGTCTAGTTATTTATAGATTTATAAAATGATTTCATAATAATATTTTTTATGTAAAAGTATTTTAATTATTTTCTAGCTGAATTTATGTCATATTGATTTGTGATATTAATTCAATTATTAATAGAGATTATAAAATAACAACTGAGTTGGCAAATTTGGAGGTTTTAGGTCTTGAGTATCCAAGTTCGAGACCCATTGGCCACCATACACAACTATATGTGCGGTCTTTGAGTAACATCATATGTGGTTGTCATGTGTGAATTTTAATCTAATTAGTCTATTTCTTTAGCTTTAGTCTGGATTGTAGCAGTTCTTAGCTCGTTTGGAATGTACTAGTTTGATTTTACTTTATGATTACTAGGATAATTTTTTTTATATTGTAATAATTTGAGACTTGTGGTTACTCGAACATGCATTTTTATTTGTACTATGATTGCATTGTAATTGTAACACCTTAAAATTTTAATTACATTAAAAATAATAATTATTGATTAAGTTACATGATTAACTCATGAAACTAATGTATCACACCAAAATAAATCAAATTTGAATTTGGACATAATTTTTCAAAATTCTTAAAATTTCCAAAAAAATTATTATTGTATTTCACAAAAATAATCTAGTTGTAACAGCTCGTTTTCGGTCAAACTGAAACAGTGATTTCAAAACCATAAATCCAAAGTTAAAATATTTATTTTATTATTTTATTAAGGTTTACAGTATGATGGAATTATCATGTGAAAGTTTCGAAAAGAAATTTTACCGTTTAAGTGCTTAATTCGGTAAAAAGAACTAAATTGCGTAAAGCGTAAAAGTTGGGTTCTATTAGCAAAAAGGGTGTAATAGTTATAGAACTTCAAAGGAAAGATCCTTAAATGGTAATTAGCCCATTAATAGCATGAGTGGATATGTAATGGACATGGATTATGTGATTTTCAAATTTATTAACTAAGGTTAAAATGGTAAAATGGTTATTAATGATGAAATAAGTAAAAATAAAACAAAATTTCCTTCCATTATCATCTTCCACCACCAAAACTAAGAATAAGAAAACACCATTGTTAGGGCTTCCATTCAGCCATGCTTCTCTAGCTCATTAAGGTACGGTTTTGGCTCGGTTTTTAATGATTTTTACGTTTTTGAGATCGTTGCTTCGCAATCTAGCTAGACCGTACCTCCAATTTCGAAACTGTTAAAGAGTTAACATGTTGCCATTGTTAAATTTTTGAGTAATTTGATGATTGATGATAGATTTTAGATTTGGAAGGTTTAATGTTAGATTAATAGCTTTTGTAAAATGATTTTTGACAAAAATGTCAAAAAGGGATTAATTTGAGAAAATGTGAAATTATGTGGCTAAAAGTGTGAATAAATTGGAAATATAGGCTGCTAGTAGCATGTTTTAAATTCGGCTAGGCATGGGTTTGTACTAAATTGAATGAATTTGCAATTTTATGTGATAAGGACTAAATTGTGAAAAATGTGAAACATTAGGGGCAAATGCATAAATTTACTAAATTGTGAATGATGGCTTAATTGAATAAAATGGATTCTGAATGTGCTAAATTTGATAATATTTAGATCAAGATAAGTTGAAATCGGGATTAGATCGGGGTAAAGGAAAAGTCGACGAATAGCCGATATTTATCATCCGAGCAATTCGAGGTAAGTTCGTATAATTAGAATCAAACTTTTAATTAATTATAATTATTTGAAATGAATTATTAAATTGAGTAAATGATATTCTTGAAGTTTGAATGACTAATTGATGTGAATTATTGAATACTAAGTCCCATTTAAACTGTAGAAATTCGTAGGATATGAGTGACATGTCACTAGGGTTACCGTTTTGGTCGAGATCCTGCATGTGTTGTGGACTCACCATAACTCGTATGAGCTTACTAATATATCAGCTCGTAAGAGCTTACTGTTCTCAGCTCATAAGAGCTTACCGTTTCAGCTCGATAGAGCTTACTATCCATCAACTTAGGAGGAGCTTACCAATCATGGCTCGAAAGAGCGAAAATGATAATGAATTGACGGATTACCGATAAATACATTTAGTATGTATCACCCAAGTATCCATCGATATTCTAATAGGTTCAATGGGCATAAATTCTGCTACTAGATATACGAACGAATTACCAGCTATACGAATGAATTACTGTTTATATGAATGAAAGTGAATTGTTACAAATGTATTGTGTGTTACATGAAATCAGTATGATAAAATGCATTGAGCATGAAATTGAGAATGATTAATTATACTTTTATGAATGGATGATTATGTGTACTTATATGACTAACATGTTGATGGATGAATGTGTATATGCATTTGGCAAGTTAAATTGGATATACTATATTTATTTGTATTGATTTTGTAAATGGTAAGTTTAATTCTAAATTATACGTGTTTTATAGAGGTTCGGTAGCTAGCTCGATTCAGACGACGTCAGAGATTCACATCACATTATCCAGTTGGCCGATTAGTACTTTTGAACTTAAGAAAATGTGTAAATATGGCATGTATAGGCTAGTTATAAAGATGATAGTTATGGTCACTTATGCTTATAATATTGGTACATGTTTTGGTCTAAGATAAAGCCATGTGATTTGGTTTAACTTAAATGAATGTATAACTATGTGGTTTGGTTCATCTTGATATGTTTAATGATAAATTGAATGGTTTAAAAAGTTATTTGAAAATGTGATGTATGGTTGATTTGAAAAGGGTTGAGTTTTAGAGCATGATTTGTATGTGAAATATATGGTTAGTAAAGCATGATTGAACTTGATTTGGTTATGTGAAATTGGTATATATTGAATAGGTGAATTATTGCAAATTGAGCTTTGAAATGATTGTAGTTGAATTGGTATAATATGTGCATTGAACATTGATGTTTGGCTGTCTATTTGTATATGGAAATGGTACCATTTGAGTTGTTGTAGGTGAATATGATTTGGGTGGCAAAATGACTTTGCAAATAGTTTATTTTTGCCCACATGGGTAGAGACATGGGCGTGTGTCTCAGCCGTGCGTGACACACGGTCATAGTACACAGCCGTGTGTCCCCTGGTGTTGCATTTCGAACCAAGTCTCCACACGGCCTCACACACGGGCATGTGACTGGTCGTGTGGCATAAGTCAGTATACCCTACAGGAAGGACGCAGCCTAGCACACGGCCTGGTACACGGGTGTGTGAGGCCAATTTAAATAGGCACACGGGTTAGACACACGGGTGTGTGGTCGGCTGTGTGGCCAAGTCAGTATGTACACCTTGTTTTCACACGGCCCGTGACATGGGCGTGTTTGGTGGCCATGTGAGACACACGACCTGTTCACACAGGCATGTGTCCCCTGAATTGAAATTTTTCTAGGTTGGCCCTAAACATTTGAATGTTATCGTTTTAGTCTCAAATGCATGATTAAAGGCTCGTATGCTCGTTTTAATTATATTATGAGTGTAAATGTATGATATTGATTACAATGTGATAATTGTTTGATATATAACGTACTGAATTGTGTTATATATATCCGGTAATGCCTCTAACCTATTCCGGCGACGGATACGGGTTAGGGGTGTTACACTAGTACTTGGTCTTATAACATTATTCCTTGTTACTAAAAAGCATGTAAAAAATCATGAGATTTAGGTAAGATACTAAGAGTCTCTCTTACTTTAACTAGTACTCGGGGTTCAATCTTCCCTTTAAGCATAAAACAATTTTAAAACTCGTGATCAGCGTTTACTCCCTTCATGGACCTACAAAACGTGAAAAATCAGTCACTAGACTTATTCAAATAAATACATTGGAAAAAAATCATATAAAATTGTGAGTTAAAATATCAAAATTATGAATTCACCGTATTAAATTTGATTATAAAAACCCCATGTGATAGCTTGATGGTCAAGGATGTTCATTGCTCTAGGTGTGGCTTGAATTCATATTGCGTTAGTCACGTTGGTTGTTCAGACTTTACTCTCTTATTGTAATTCACCAAAAATAAATTTTTGATTATCAAGTCAAACCATTAATCATCATATATGTACTTGATTTATTGAATATAAATATATAATAAATGGAATCAGATTTAATTCAATTAGTACAATACATTCAATTACTTTTTTTAATATCTATTTTACAATTCAAATCCCTACTATTTTATATATTTTTATATAAAATATTTATACAATAAATAGATAAATGTGGGTCCATTTTTACATTTTGAGACAATTGTTTTCAAACTTTGATGAAATTTACTACAAAACTTAATCATAAAAGTTATAGTATTTTACCCTCATTCCTTTCAAGTTGTGGTTAGGCAATTAGATGACACAAGCTTTAGGTGAACTAAATTATTTGGGGATAAAAATTAAATTATATATTTTTACAATACTAAAAATATAATTTTATCATTTTAATAATTTATATCTTTATAATTTTTTAAAAATTAAATAAAATTTTTATTATTTTAAAAAAATTAAAATATAATTTTATTATTATTAATTTAAAATTTTATCATTAGTTTTTTTCCTCCTTCAATGTTGTATTAATAAAAAGAAACTACTCTTATCATTTTAAGCTATTCTCTTCATAAAAATTAATTAAACATGAATATATACAATGAAAGGTAGATTTGCATTACTTTTTTAGATTTATAACACTTATATATTTTTATAAGATAAATTACATTCAATGTTATTAAATTATTAGTAAATTTACGGTTCGATCATTCAACTTTAAAAAGTTATAAATTAGTCATTGAATTATTTGAAAGTTTTCATTTAGGTCACTTAATTATTAGAAAGCTTTTATTTTAAAATGTTAAGTTATTTTTAAAAAGTCCGACTAGAGAGCTCTAAGTAACGATTTGATGATCAATATGGTGGATTAATATCCATCAATGAGTAGAAGAACATGTTGGAACATTTTCAAAATATATATAGTGTTTCAATAGTTGCAAATGAAAAGTTAAAAGTAATGAAAAATTATGTCAATTGGTTATTAATAAATAGTCATAATTATTCAAGTAGATATCTATTGAATAATTATATTTATTGTTAAAAAGATATAACTATCCATTTGGATAGTTATGTCGATATGAAGAGACATGAGACCTCCTATAAATAGGAGTAGAATTTCATTTGTATGACACACTTGAAAAACACATCAAAAGTTTCTTTCTATTCTCCCACCATCTTTTATATTCTTAGATTGTTCTATAAAGAATTAGAAATTGATATCCTTAATATGCTCCGCTCAGTGCAAAACATAGACAGTCATTAGACTTCATTGTATCATCGAGATTCATTTGCCAGTAACTCTTTTGGCACATCATAATATAGATGGGGGCAAATAGAACCTTAAAGAAAGTGGCATTGATACACGCCTTGAAGTATTCATTAATTTTTCATAAATTTATTTTTATCCCCACACACCAACAAAACATACCTTAGATCCAAATTAATTTGACGTTTAGTGGCAAAGATAAGAGAAGAAAGTTGTTTGGATTTTGACTCATAGATTCATGACATTCAAAGCTGTTTCATGAAAAAAACCGAAATATAAAAAAAAAAAGTGGAATGAGAGCTTTCAATTAGTGCAAGCAATGTGAACAAAGAAGGCCATATAACAAAGATTTTAACAACCCAATGTCTTGAATGAAAATTTTCGAATAGTTCAATGACCATGTTGTAATTTTTTAAAATTGGATGACTAAAACATAAACTTACTAATAGTTGAATACAAATCATAATAATTCATAATATTATCTTTATTAATAAATATTTAAGTATTGAAAGTTTTTATACATAAAAGTTAAATATTTTTAGTTTAATTAGAAAGTATGATGATTTACAAGAATAAATTATTTCAGAAATAACATAATAATCATAAAAAAAAATGAAAATGTATAGATTTATTTTAGTATACTTATATAGGCTAAGCAAAAATATAAAAAAAATAACCATATAATAATTATCACCTGTCTTTGTCACCAAATTAAGATTACGAAATGCTACAATAAATACAGAACAAGAGCATACTATTTCAATTCAAAACTTCTTTAAAACAACCAATAGTTATCAATCATTCAGTTAGAACATGTTATTCGTGCAAGAACGACTTAAATCGAGCTTACAAAAATTCTAAAAACAAATCAGAACTAAATAGGGACTAATCTAAAACTTTACATAAAAGTGAGGTAAAAATGTAAAATAGGAGGTCAGATGACCGTATTCCCTGACAGTGTAAAAGGTTGAGGCCATGTGGGAAAGTAAAAATTAAAAACCACATAATAAACATACAAAAAATATGAAAATGTATAAAATTACTGTAGTGTTTAGATCAAATTTATTTAATTTGATTCACTTGTTATTTATATGAACAAAGTACTATTCTTATTTAACTTATAAATAATTTTAAATTTTTATAATATAAAATAAATATTTTATATTTAAATAAATGAAAAACTTTAAACTACTATATAATAATCGATTTAAAAACATTTCAAAAATTGATGAATCGAATTGATCTAAACTAGAGTTTGATTCTGTGCGATTCGATTATTTGAATCAATTGGACTAAACTTTAAAGTATAGGGACTTAGAATGATTCAATTGGAGAATGTGGATCAAATCTACAATTGTACACATAGTACATGACAAGTAATTGAATTTGGTCAATTGAATTTAATTGATACTGTCTGGGTCAGGATTGACATTTCAAAATTCAAAAAGTAGAAGGACTGACCAATTCAAAAAGTACAGGATTAAAATTGATCAAAATTAAAATACAGGGACTAAATACACAATTTTTACAAAGGACCGGGACTAATAACAGAATTTAACCTCAATTAATATGGGGAGCATATTAAGCTCCACGCATACCACGCGCACAAAATAGCGTGAATTTAGTACTTTCCGAAAGGCGTTAATCTCGTTACTTCCCGCTGAAGACCTGTTCCAAAACACTGACAAGAAAAATGAAAAATAATCCAATTCTCTCTTCTTTTAATTTCAATGCACATTCATTGCGAGGGGAAAAAAAAAGGAATTACTGAAACCTTAGAAACCCCTATTGAGCACATTCATTCAGCCATGGATGAAGAGTATGATGTTATAGTCCTAGGGACAGGTCTTAAGGAATGCATTCTCAGTGGTCTTCTCTCCGTTGATGGACTCAAAGTAGGTCATTTTATATCACTATTCTTTAATCTTTCTTTGTTTGGTTTTTTATGTTTTAATGTTCCAAAGCCTCTTGCAATCTGGGTTTTCGTTTAAGAATCATGGGTACTTTTTCTTTTTGAAGTTATGGATCATTTTCTACTTGGGCATTTTTACGAACAGATCGTGGGGATTAGTGTTGGTCAATGTGTTCTACGGAGTAGGATGGATGTTAACGATACCCGAACTTTTCGTTTTTCTTGAAATATTTCGTTTTCTTGAAATATGTGTTGGTATGTGTATGATCCTCTAAATATATATGGGTGTATCTGCATTTTCCAAAATAGGTATTGCACATGGACAGAAATGACTATTATGGTGGCGAATCAACTTCTCTTAATCTTACGCAGGTAATTCTTCTTTTGACCATGTTAATTCGGTCCGTTTCTGACATTTTTCATCATACAATTTCTAATCTTTGTTTTACTGTCGTATGTATAGCTTTGGAAACATTTCAAGGGTGAAGACAAGCCTCCAGAGCAGCTAGGTGCAAGCAGAGACTATAATGTTGACATGGTTCCAAAGGCATGCGAATTTAGCTATTTTATGTTGTAATTTTCAGTACTTAATTTGCCTCTTGGATCCATATGATTATCCTTGTGCCGGTTATTCATGTTTAATGTGGTTTTTACAGTTCATGATGGCCAATGGCAGTCTGGTTCGTATTCTCATTCACACTGATGTTACCAAGTATCTTAACTTCAAGGCTGTGGATGGTAGTTTCGTGTACAACAAGTCAAAAGTAAGGGATTGTAATTTTATTTTTTGGATCATTTGTTTAGTGCACACTTTGTTCTATGATCGTCTTCAACAACCTGATTACCATTACTTGTAGATTTACAAAGTTCCGGCGACCGATGTTGAAGCACTGAAATCACCATTGATGGGGCTATTTGAGAAGCGCCGTGCCAGAAAGTTCTTCATTTATGTCCAAGACTATGACGAAAACGATCCAAAATCTCATGAAGGACTTGACCTGACTAAAGTAACAGCGAAAGAACTTATCTCGTATGTATCTCATCCCTATCGCCCTCTAAAAAGCTTGCTCTAGCACTTACAGTGACTGTCTGTCACAGTTTACTGGTCTTGATGCATGGTAATTTTTGCGATGTAGAAAGTATGGGCTAGAAGATGATACAATTGACTTTATTGGTCATGCCTTGGCACTTTACAGCAGTGATAATTACTTAGATCAACCAGCTTTGGATTTTGTTAAGAGAATGAAGGTAAAAGGTTCGTTTTGTATATTGTATCCAGTATTTTAAACTGAGTATTTATGCATTCGTTTTTTGTATAGCTCTATGCAGAGTCTTTGGCACGGTTTCAAGGAGGATCCCCTTATATCTATCCACTATATGGACTTGGAGAATTGCCTCAGGTTTTTCATTATATGCAGTTTTCTTCCTAGTTTAATGGAAACTTATTTGTTTGTTTGACCTGTTATTATGTTGCTATCGGCAGGCATTTGCACGTTTAAGTGCAGTTTACGGCGGTACTTACATGCTCAACAAGCCTGAATGTAAGGTAAATCTCCCGGAATGCAAAAAACCTGAATGTAATGCTTTGTTTTCTCTAAAGTATGCATAGTCGCTAACTAGTTAGTGAATATCATCTTTAAGCCCACCATTGAGTCATTTAGGGGACAGATGCTAACTTGCTAGAGAATGTCATTTTGTTACTTTGCTTTTTGGACATTTTATGATCCCGGTTTCTCTTGTGAAATTTCGGGTTGCAGATAGAATACGGTGATGACAGGAAAGTTATTGGCGTAACTTCTGAAGGTGAAACTGCTAAGTGCAAGAAAGTCGTTTGCGATCCATCTTATTTGCCTGATAAG
This sequence comes from Gossypium stocksii, assembly GCA_020496765.1. NCBI lineage: Eukaryota > Viridiplantae > Streptophyta > Magnoliopsida > Malvales > Malvaceae > Gossypium > Gossypium stocksii. Next base: position 103,000,632 of record CM035631.1, read on the forward strand.
GTGACCTCCAAAGAAACGATACCTCATATTTTTTTGTTTCACACATCCTCAAAACACAAGTATTAAAACTTTTTCTTCATGTTCATTTGATGCAACAGGTTAAGAAGGTCGGAAAAGTTGCGCGTGCTGTTTGCATAATGAGCCACCCTATTCCAGATACCAATGATTCTCACTCAGCTCAGGTTATTTTGCCTCAGAAGCAACTTGGTCGTAAATCAGACATGTATGCTGCTAACTTCTTCAGCCATTGTAAATTGCTTATGCATAAATTTTCGAAAATTTATCAAAAGATTGCATGGCGAAGTAGAGTTCCATCCAATGAACAAGTTTTGTAATTGGTTTTCAGTACCTTCAGGGGTTAATTTTTGTTATTGCAGGTACCTTTTTTGTTGCTCATATGCACATAATGTGGCTCCCAAGGGAAAATTCATTGCTTTTGTTTCAACAGAAGCCGAGACCGACAACCCCAAGGTAGAGTTGGAGCCCGGAATTAAGCTACTTGGACCTGTAGATGAGATATTCTACGACAATTACGACAGATATGAGCCGACTAATGACCATACAGCCGATAACTGCTTCATATCTGCTGTAAGGACACTTCTCTTTCATTACTCTGCATGTTCTTTTATTATTTGAAACATCCTTGAACACTTGGAAGTATATATTTTCTCAGACATGGATTAATGCCTACCATTTTTGCATCTTCGTTAAATGAATCATTGCAGAGTTATGACCCAACGACACACTTCGAAACCACTGTGAATGATGTGATCCAGATGTATACTAAGATTACTGGAAAAGTAAGGGTTTTGATCTTATTGCATTTTGATACTAATATATATTATCCAAATTTAAAACCTAAACCCTGACAAGTATGAAAATAATATTGTTATACCTACACCTCATGAGCTCACCCTGCGCCCCATATTGACCTCACGGATGATACCCCTGATTAAAAGTCTCTCACAAGCTAAAGACACTTACAAAGCCAAGATCTTGCGAGCCCTCTACCTCGTGAGTCCGTGACATCACGAGCACATACCATGGGGCCGACACCCTTCTCAAAACCCTTTTTAAGAGTCCTCTCTCCACACTCTCACCCTCTACCATCTTCCTTCCTGCTCCTGAACTCTGATTATCCATATCCATCTGTCTCTCCGCTCTTTGAGTAAAACCGTCACTAAACCATCATAATCCCAACCTTGTATCTACAAATATATATAAAGATTTTAAGAATATCCGCATTTAAACTCAATCAGAGACTGAATAACATTAGGTAATATTGCAATGGTTGATTTTGAGTTGATTAAATCTTATCATTCTGTGCAGGCTCTTGATTTATCAGTGGACCTGAGCGCTGCAAGTGCCACCGAAGAATGAAAAATCTTGGAATTCTTTTTGTGTTGTCTCATGCAAAAGCATTTCCATTGTCTCTTTTATGTTTCATATTTTTTTAGATTATGCAGAACTCAAAAAGTAAATTTATTTTTTCTATATAATAATTCTTTTTCTTCTAATTTGTAGCTTCTATAAATGCTCTAATCCCAAATTCTTGCTTTTCAACTTAGATCAACAATTCCTCATAGCCAAATCTACTTTTTGTTTTTATGAACAAAATGTGTTGTTTATTGTACCACGCCTCTTAGATTGTGCTATTAGTTTTTGTATTATGTTAAGTTATGAATTATTTACTTCTTTTAGAATTTTTTTTTTTTTTACTTTTGGAATTTTTTTAGTCCTCACAAAATAGTTGTCAAATTTATTTAAGCTGTATTATTTTCATAAATTTATGCAATAACCATCTCGACTTGTTATTTTAACATACTACCACAAAAAAACATATATTTATCTCAATATCAAAATTTTTAAAATTGAAAAATAAGGGAGTAATAATGATCATATTAAAGAAAATGTACTGAATTTACAACTTTACAATTAAGCAGAATTTTTCTAAATGAATTTAACTGGTATAATTTAGAATGTAATTTTAAAATTTTAAAAGTAAAAAAAACTAAAAATAACCAAACCTATAGTAATTAAATTTGTTTGGTTAAAATTTAAAATTAAAAAGAAAACAAGAATTTAATTTGACCAATTAAAAAATATATGAAATATAAAGAATAATTGTCACTAACACTAGTTAAGTAATCAAATCTTTACGAAATCTAAGTTGAGGACAAGAACCAAAGTGGACTAAGAAATATATAGGTGCCAAAGTGGATTTAATTGCAATTTTAGAGGCCTAAAACTATATTACCCCTTTGTAAAATGAAAAGATTATAATTTTAAAAATAAAAACGATTAATATATAATTTAATATTTGAATTTGACACTTTTTTTTAAATGATACCTTTATTTTTTTGGTTTAAGGTACTATAATTTGACACTTTTTTTAATGTGGTATCTATATTTGGCTAAAAAATTAATGTCGTCACCTTTAGATATCAAAATATAACTTTTATCAAATACAAATATTAAATTAGACCAAAAAATAATATAGGTACCACATTATAAAAAGTGTCAAACTTATATATCAAATTATGTATTAAGCCTAAACTCTAGTTTTATGAAGTTAAAAAAATTTCCATTTTAAGCACTTAAAATAAAAAAAATTACAATTTAGACACCCACATTATATAATTCATTTATTTTAGTCATTTCCATTAAAAACTCTAATAAAAATCAGACATGAGTTTATTTTGATATGTGGAAGTGACCAAAAATCATTGTTCATCTATCAAAATAATTCCACGTCATATTTTTGTTAGAATTTTTAATGGAAATGACCAAAAAATGAATAAATCATATAAGCTGAATCCTTAAATTGTAATTTTCTTATTTTAATTACTTAAAATTGGGTGAGAATGTAGTTTAAAAAAAAAATGCATTGAGTAATGATCATTTTTGTATTGATTTTATTTGGTGAGTTGAAGAGCGGGGTGAGAATGAGTTGGAGTGCGAGTCAGCAGCGCAAGCGGTTCGACGTGTTTGATTTTGCCGCCGCCGACGAGAGAGTTGAGAGGGAGTCTGCAGAGATACTCGGAAGGTTTAAGAACCCTAAAAGATGCCGCAAGCCCCCTTCTCCTCTCGAGAAATACAATTTTATTCAACGCTGTAATTTTCTCTCTCATTTTCTGCCTATATTCACTTCAATCCCTCTGTGGTTACTCTGTTTGGTGCCCGAGAAAATGCGGGAAAATGCCATCATATTGATTCTTATATATATATCTAACGTGTCTTGAAAGTTTTATAACAAAATGAAAATACTGCCGCCCGTTTGTTTTGTTCTTATTTGATATATTTTTTATCCTTTTGAATTTCCTGGTTAACAAACAATCAAAACAACCTTAATGCATTTATTTCGTTTTATACGACTACTTATTCATTCCATTTGCATTGGTTCTTTGCTAACTGATTTGTTAAAATGGCCTTGATGATTAAATTTTTCTTTCTTTTGTAGTTGCTGTGAGAAATGAAGTTAGCAACAGTCCAATAGATCTTGAAGTTGAAGGTATGGAGTTGGTTTAGGCATAGTGTCATGTTTAGTCTTTTTTATACTTGCTTTCTTGTTTAATATTTATAGCTGTTCAATCGTTTTTTTGTCTCCTCAGATTGCAAGAGGACTAAGCTAATGGAAAGTAGTAATGAACCGATCGAACTAGATTCTGAAGTTACAGAACCTCAATGTGGGTTGATATTGCTATTTTGTTTCTTTATGAGTTATGAATTTGCATTTCTTTGGATTTTTTATTGAACTAGATTTTGAAGTTACAGAGCCTCCAAAAGTTTTGACCTCTGATTGATTTCTGTGGAGTTGTAATATTTTTTTTCTTTCTTTTCTCGCATTTAAAATTTATTATTGGCGACTTTCATTGCTTTTGGTGTTTTTCTTGCTTTTTGTGTTGGGCACTATTTCTCTGTTATTCCACCTTTTTTCGGGTGGGAGAAGCAATTGGGGGTTGGAACTGAATTTGTACCTTTAAAGGAGTGGTATTGCTACTAATTAGGCTTGACGCTGTTATTCCATGGCTGTTTTGTGACGGCTGACATGGAAATGTGCATATGTGTTATAGTGACATTTGGTATAATTAATTTAGCTTTTAGTTAGTTCTTTTCTTGATAGCTTTAATACTTCCAGCTCATATTGGTGCTGTTAAGGAATAGGTGAGGTATAAATAAAAAAGCTAGGTTCTAATATATATTTTGTTTTTGGAATCTTGGTTCTAATATTTGAGTAAGACACATTTATGAAATAATTAGAAAAAAGTGTGCATGAGAAAAGAACAGAGTTTTTAGTTATTATTGAATTACTTGTGCAATAATATTTATGTAACTATGTTTCTTTCATGGTATTTATAGTTTTGCAAAGTCACAAGACTTGGGAAAGGGGAAAGATTGATGGACCGATTGATGTTGATGTTGAAGGTATTTGGCATCAGGTGTACGACTTCACTATTGATGTTAAAGTTTCTAATGTCCATCATGTAACTTTGTAGAAGTGCAAGTGACCAAGACTGCACCGAAGGCCAGTAGATATAAAGACAAAGACGTTAATGCTAGTGTTACAGGTCCGCTATGCACATTTCCTGCACACCGTCCTGTGAACATGAGAGATGAGATTCCTGACTTGGATAACTCTTTGCCGTCTTTTTCTTCTAATGATGAGGTATTCTGGCACCTTTCCTTTATTATCTTGAGCAAAATAAAATTCCACTTTAGCTTGTTCTCTATGCGATATTTAAAGTTTCTCATAATGAAATGCTTGCAAGAATCCTTCAAAAAGAAATACTTGCAGGAAACCATTTGGGTAACATCCCACTTATCAATTAAAATGGCTGCAGAATGAGCAAATTGGTATAATTTCAAATGACAATGGCTTGACTGAAATGAGTTCTTCATCAGCATTTGCCTCTTCTCATGTAGAGTTTGGAGGTATTTTCCTTGTTCTTTTAGATTTTGCTTCATAAGTTATGGTACCTTCCTTCTCAAGCATCATGTATTGGCTTGTGATCTTATGCAACATTCTGCTTTTCTCAGATTCTCCTGAGGAGCAAGTTCCGACTAATGGTTCTGATGTACATGAAATTGTAAGTATAGTTTTCTCCCTTGTAGTATTGACTAACGAGTTTAACTTTTGATGGCTGTTTAGAGGGTTGTTATTTAAATACTAACCACTTGTTGATTAATATATGATGTCCTGCATTAAAGTCTACAAGTTTTGGTGCTTCAGATTGCCCTTAGAAATTCATTCATATATGGACTTGTGGAGTTAAACCTTCATTGATATAACTCTTATTCTGCTTGTTTGGTGTGGGTTAACCATTAAGATTGTATCTTTTACATATGTTTATAAAAGTAAGTTGTTGACTTATTTCCATATTGTCTTGACAAATATTTTTTCTTTCGTATAGTTTACCAGAATGGCAGGATCAGTTTTTTTTTTTAATTTGCGTTATGCCCCATTGTATTTATCTTTTATTTTTCTAATAAGTTGAATTTCATTGTAGGCCTTTTTATTTATTATTTACTTGTAACTTGCAGGAAAAGGAAGATACGGAAATTATCATTTCGCCTGATTTTATAATGTATAGGGGTATGTATTGCACAGAGGGTCAGTTAACTTTTTCAAAAACCTTCCTAAAGTTTGAGGACTTTAGCGTAAATGGGACCAAGACAAAAATTAGTTTTATATGGGCAGTGGGTGATATCATCAGTATTGATGCAGAATGGTGTCAAAGGGTGAGTTACCAAAGGTGTTCATTCTATATTTTTCTTCAAAATTTTGCTGAGATACTTCGAGATTATAATCTTTGAGCTTAATATGCCGCTGGACACAGGTTGAAACAGCCATTATGAATTTTGTTCTACAATCAAAGAATTCTAAGAGAGCTGAAAATGCAAATGAAATTTCAGGTTTGCTAATTTTCACAAATAATTCTCATTGAATTTTTTCTGGGTATATCATGATATTTCAGGTTCTGAGAGTATCTGAACTCCAATTACAAGTATACGTCCAGAAATTTGACATTTTGGAATATCACCTGTCATAGCTGTATTGTATCCTTGCATCATAACCTTGTATGATTTCATTTAGGGGAGAAAACTGTAGGAATATTCTGTAAATATTTTAGGAATATTTTGTAGATATTCTTTTTATTACAATCCCTTACTTTAAGGGATCATATCTCCTTTTTAGTATCTTTCCTAACTTAGAGTTTCCTAAAGTAGTGACATAGGTTGTATATAAAAAGTTGTAATATGTTCTATTCAATTAAGAAGTAAATTCAGAGAATTACTCTGATTTCTACATGGTATCAGCTTAGGTTACGATTTCTTTTTCAACCTAGACCATGTCCGAAACTCCTTCTCCTACTTCGGAGATTACTTCCAATCCAGAAAATTTTTCTGGTTCCGATGCTCCATCAGATTCGTCTGGTCTGACTATCACCTGCCATCGATTGACTGGCAACAATTTTCTTGAATGGTCCCAATCGGTTAAGATTTTTCTCTTGGGCAGAGAAAGATTGGGCTACGCTACTGGTGAAATCAAGAAGCCTGCTGTGACTGATGCTGGTTTTGCTAAGTGGATGCGTGACAATGGTCAGGTTATGACTTGGCTCCTTAATTCCATGACCCCGAGTATAAGCAGAAACTTTCTTCTTTACACCACAGCCGCTGAAATTTGGAGTGCAGTCCGCGAAACCTACTCTAGCACGGATAACATTGCCGAATTGTATCATGTTGAAGATCAAGCAGCCACCCTTAAGCAAGGCACCATGCCTGTTACTCTCTACTACAATACCCTTACTGCTCTTTGGCAGCAATTAGATTTGTATGCACATTATGATTGGGTAGATCCAAGAGATGCTGCTCTTTATCAGCAAATTGTCACTCAACGACGACTTTTTCAATTTCTCCAAGGCTTAAATAAGGACCTGGACGAGGTTCGCGGCAGGGTCCTGGCTATTTCTCCTCTTCCCTCCCTTCGAGAGGCTTTCTCTATGGTCAAGAAGGAAGAAAGCCGAAGGTGTGTGATGCTGTCTGATGAACCATATTCCACTCCTGAAAGATCTGCCTTACTGACCCATCAATCATCTCCCACTTCCAAACGGGGGAGACCTTGGTGTGATCATTGTAAAAAGCCCGGCCACTCTAAGGAGAAGTGTTGGAAGCTTCATGGTAAGCCACAGGACTGGAAGTCCAAGCACTCTCGAGATAATAAATCAAGCCTTGTCGCTGCCACCTCTGTCACTAGCTTCACTCAAGAACAGATTGCTGAACTTCAAAAACTATTTGGAAAGTTTCAAGGGTCTTGTAAGGGTAATCTGGTCATAAAAGATCCAGAAGGTAACCTTTCTTCTACTGCATGTTTCTCCTCCCAGCTGACTCCTAATTGGATCCTCGATTCTGGTGCTACGGATCATATGACTGGTAACAAGGCATTGTTTCACAATTTTTTCCATACCTTTGGTAAAGCTGTCAAAACGGCTGATGGTACCTTGTGCAAAATAGAGGGACATGGCTCTGTTATTCTCAATGAACAGATTGCACTTAAAAATGTTCTCTTTGTACCAAATCTGGCGTGCAATCTCATCTCTGTTAGTAAACTGTCCATAGACTTGCATTGCTCTGTAATTTTTAATGATCTTAATTGTACTTTGCAGGCACTGAACTCGAAGAAGATGATTGGTAAGGCCAGCTTGCATAATGGTCTCTACATCCTTCCTACCTCTCCTAAAATCGAGATCTCCAAGTCATTTACCGCTTTAGGAAAAGTTGATACTGTTATGTTATGGCACTTTCGCTTAGGCCATCCTAGTTTCCAATACCTTGCAAAATTGTTTCCTGCTCTATTCATTAATAAAAGGCCTAATTCTTTTTCTTGCACAGTTTGCTCTCTTGCCAAACATACTAAATCATCTTATTTTCCTTCTACATACAAGCCTTCTTACCCTTTTGCTTTGATCCATAGTGATATTTGGGGCCCTTCTCGGGTGAAGAATGCTGATAATTGTAAGTGGTTTATCACTTTTATTGATGATCACAGTAGGATAACTTGGACTTATTTGCTGAAAGATAAATCTGAAACTGCTGGTGTTTTTGTGCAATTTTATAACATGGTTCTCACTCAATTTGGGTCTAAAATCCAGCTCTTTAAATCTGATAATGGCAGTGAATTTTTTGCTAGGTCTTTAGGTGATTTTTTTAAGGAAAAGGGCATAGTTCAGATTAGTTCTTGTGTTGGAACCCCACAGCAAAACGGCATTGCCGAAAGAAAAAATAGGCACCTTCTTGAAGTTACTCGTTCTCTTCTATTTACCACTAATGTTCCCAAATATTTGTGGGGGGAAGCCTTATTAACTGCCACATATTTAATCAACCGGATGCCTAGTAAGGTTTTAAAATTTCAAACGCCTCAATCTATATTTTTGCAACACTTTCCTCATTTCAAGCCTATCTCCTCCATTCTGCCACTTAAAATTTTTGGCTGCACTGTTTTTATCCAAAATATTGCTCCTAATAAGTCCAAGTTAGATCCTAAGTCTTTAAAATGTGTATTGGTTGGGTATTCTTCACTTAAGAAGGGTTATAAATGCTATCATCCTCCTTCTAAACGATTTTTCACCACTATGGATATAACATTTTATGAGCAGGATCCCTATTTCACTCAGGCTGAAATTCAGGGGGAGACATGGAGTGATTTTCAGCCACATCAGGTATCTCCTCCTAATCTTCATTCTCAACCTTCAGAATTGCCATCTTTTTCGCCATTACCTGCAGATCTGTCACCTGTGACTGCTCCCATTGATTCTCCTGTAGTACCTATGACTAATTCGCCTACACCCACTTTAAACACTCTTCCTGAAAATACACCTACTCAAATTGATAGTCTTCCAAAAACACCACCACCCAAACAGCTTCGTGTCTACACAAGAAAAAGAAGACATATCCCTGAGACTGTTTTGCAATCTGATTCTTGCCGAGAATTGGATTTGGGTCCAGCTGCCGAAATGGAAGAAGAAATCAGTAAGTCCACTACTCTAGATGACTTTCCTATTGCTATTAGAAAAGGAGTTAGACAGTGCACCAAGCATCCTATTGAAAAATTTACTGGCTATAATTCATTGATGCCGTCTTTTCAAGCATTTACAGCAACCTTGGATAAAGAACAGGTTCCCACAAGCATAGCTGAAGCTCTAAAGGATCCAAAATGGAGAAGGGCTGTTGAAGAGGAAATTTGTGCACTAGAGAAAAATGCTACTTGGACCGTTACAGATCTTCCTCAAGGAAAAAAGGCTGTCGGCTGTAAATGGATTTTTGCTGTAAAGTATAACTCTAATGGCAGTATTCAACGATACAAAGCTAGACTAGTGGCCAGAGGTTTCACGCAAACATATGGGATAGACTTCACAGAAACTTTTGCACCTGTGGCAAAGCTTAACACTATTCGAGTACTCCTAAGTTTGGCTGTAAATTGCGATTGGAAATTACACCAACTGGATGTAAAAAACGCATTTCTTAATGGCAAGCTAGAGGAAGAAGTCTATATGAAATTGCCACCTGGCTTAAAGTCTATTGAAGGTAGCAACAAGGTTTGCAAGCTCAACAAGTCTCTATACGGGTTAAAACAATCACCCAGAGCTTGGTTCGAGAGGTTCACTAAAGTCATTCTTCAAAATGGCTACAAGCAGTCCCTTGCCGATCATACGCTTTTCATCAAGGTAACTTCTACAAATAAGAAAGCTATCCTAATTGTATATGTGGATGACATCATTCTTACTGGAGATGATGAGGAAGAGATTAGCAATTTGAAGAAGTTGTTAAACAGGGAATTCGAAACCAAGGACTTGGGAAAGCTAAGGTATTTTCTAGGAATGGAGGTGGCAAGATCAAAAGAAGGACTTGTGATCAATCAGAGAAAGTATGTACTTGATTTACTCAAACAAACTGGTTTTCTTGGTTGTAAGCCGGCTGATACACCAATGGAGGCAAACTTGAGATTCAACAAAGAAGATGGGTCCTTAGTAGACAGAGAGAAATTTCAAAGGTTAGTTGAGAAACTAATCTACTTATCCTTGACAAGGCCAGATATAGCTTTTCCCGTAAATGTGATAAGTCAACACATGACTAATCCTACTGAAGAGCATATGGCAGCAGCAAATAGAATTCTCAAGTACTTGAAGAAAACTCCAGGACACGGCTTAATGTTTAAGAAGACACAAGACAGAACTGTTAAGATTTTTACAGACTCTAGTTGGGCTGGAGATCTCACTGAAAGAAGATCCACTAGTGGGTACTGCACGTTTGTTTGGGGTAACCTTACAACTTGGAGAAGTAAGAAACAATCTGTTGTTTCAAGAAGTAGTGCTGAAGCTGAATTTAGAGCACTAGCTTTGGGGATATGCGAAGGAATTTGGCTACTTAAATTACTAAAAGAACTTGGCGCAAATCAGGAGGATCACTTTGAAGTTTTGTGTGATAATCAATCTGCCATTCAGATTGCCAAGAACCCAGTTCAACATGACCGAACAAAGCATGTTGAGATTGATAGGCATTTTATTGCTGATCAAGTCAACAAAAAGACAGCCACTCTTTCTTACATTCCTTCAGAAGGACAGATTGCAGACATTCTTACCAAGGCTTTGCCAAAGCCTGTGTTCAATAAATTCCTATTCAAGCTGGGATTATACAATGTGTATTCTCCAGCTTGAGGGGGAGTGTAGGAATATTCTGTAAATATTTTAGGAATATTTTGTAGATATTCTTTTTATTACAATCCCTTACTTTAAGGGATCATATCTCCTTTTTAGTATCTTTCCTAACTTAGAGTTTCCTAAAGTAGTGACATAGGTTGTATATAAAAAGTTGTAATATGTTCTATTCAATTAAGAAGTAAATTCAGAGAATTACTCTGATTTCTACAAAAACAGCAGCAATCAATAGAATTAGGGCTGTAAAACTGGTTAGAATGAAGGTGGAATTCTAGAAAACTTAGGGTTATAAAAAACCTCTAGTTTCTTTATATTAATTCAAAGATAATAATAATGTTGTGACAGTATATCTGTTACATCGTATTTATAATAGACTTCCTTGGAAGCAAAGTTACTTCACTTTCTTGCAAATAAAGGTTTTATTCTTACCCTAGATGTAAACCCTAAAGAAAACTAATAATCCAAGCCGTCCATGATATACCAAATACTTAAAATAACATTATAAAATAAAACTAAAATAATAAAATATTAATAATAAAGCTCCTGCATCATTGTATCTGCACTATTTCCTTTTTAGGTGCCATTTCAAAGAAACTGTCTTCAACCATCTTCTTCCAATAGGAATTGTTTTAGATGCTGTTGTGATCTCATTGATTGGTTATCTTTTCTCAGCAATAAATTTTGAACTAGATTCTTGATTGCTGCAGTCATTGAGTCATTGAAGTTTTCAGTATATGATCCTTGTTGGTCTGAAAGGCAGGACTCAATTAAATCATTGAGTGTGAGATACAGGGATGTATGGAACACTCTTTCTGAGTAAGTTTTTTACTGGCTTTGTTTCTTATCGAGTTATCACTTTTTTCAATGTAGCTCTAGAGAGTGATGGTTTCTTGTATTAGAATATATAGGCATTTGATTTTGTTTTCCCTGTCCAGAGAAATGGTGATCTTGCATATACCATTTGGTTTGACTATTTTCTTGTTAGTGTCGTTGTATTCTAGCTCTGCTCAGCGTCTTCTGGTGTTCACTGTGTTTTAGTCCCTTTCTTCTATTGTAACTTCCTATTTATGTGTAAATGAAAATTTCTTTTGTTTGCATGCGTGCATGGTTTAATTGCATTGATTTAACCTTTCATGTTAAAATTTGCAGCAAAAATGAAGGGAATACCTTGATGAGGAAGAATGGCAGGTCTTCTTCAAAGCCATATTTTTCTGAGTAAGTTGAAGAAACTTCTATGTTTTTTTACCAGTTGAGACAACATCTGGTGCTAATCGGTTTCTGAATGCATTTTAATGGATTGTTTGATGATTAATACTTCTCTATATCCTTTTCCTTTCTCGAGGTACAACCTCTACATTATTTTTGGGTTTTATGGATTTAGGGATTTGAACCTCCGTCCTTTTCCTAACCCAAAAAAAAGAAAAAACTAAAAATAATTTTTCAGTCAGTATCATAATATCTCTTTAAAGTTTTAATGATTTTACCTTCTTTTTTCCCTTCTGTTTAGATCGTTTATGTTATATTTCAGCCCTTGCCCTTTTCTTTGAAGCGGTTTCAAGAATCCTCGGGATATATTCCCATTTGAAAATACTATTTCCTAACCTTTAGCATAAACGAAGTGGGAGCGTACCTTCAAGTACCAATACTGGATATGGTTGTTATGGCAATCATTCATTTTCCTTCTTCTGTATATCTATGTACATGTGTATTATTTAGTTTTAAAGCTTTAAATCTTTCACCTATGTCTTTTCTATTTATCACTTAAGACTTTTTCATCTTTTTCGAAAATTGATGCATCTAACTAATTTGTTGTGCAGTTTTCATGAACATTTTGAAGAAGTTATCTATCCGAAAGGTGATCCTGATGCTATTTCAATTAGCAAGAGAGATGTTGAACTTCTTTGCCCAGAAACATTCATCAATGATACTATCATTGACTTCTATATTAAGTAAGCTTGAAATGATATATTCTATCTTCTTGGTTTTCTTCTTCATGCTCTCAAGGTTAGCCTATTTTAGATCTTGGATGTGCTAGTCTTCGTTCAACCTTGAGGATTCATTTATCAAATATATGTGCAATATAGTTATGGCATTGGAAACATCTCGTCTTTATCACCATGTCTTCTTGTTTCAGCATAAGTAGTTATTCTACATTGTTGGATTAGCAGCATTTTTTTTTCATTGCAAGAGATTTACTACTTTATAATATTCAAATGGTGATCTGCGCTTATACAATAGACAGCTGAAATTATCATCTCAAGATTGGCGGCTAGGTCTCTAATTTAACATCATAATCAGGATGAATGTCTAAGTGCCTTGTGAGAGTTAATGAGAAACCTTTCCTATGTTTAATTTATGATCCCAAGCCAAGGTATTATATTCTGTGTTGGTTCTATTCCCTGACTTGAAATGACTGATGTTTGTTTCTGATCCATTGGCAGATATTTGAAGAATAAAATTCAACCCGAGAAGCAACATAGGTTCCACTTTTTCAATAGCTTTTTCTTTCGGAAGCTTGCTGATCTGGATAAAGGTTTATCTGATGAATGTCAAGCCAAATCAGCATTTCAACGTGTTCATAAATGGACGAGGAAGGTGGATATCTTTGAAAAGGATTACATTTTCATTCCTGTAAATTACAGGTGATAAGCTTATCTGGCTTTTCTTTCTTTTTTTTTTTTTGTTTTTTGTTTAACATGGCATGAGAGAACAATCTTTATGTAGCTTCCTAATGAGTTATTAACACATCTCCGTGACAGTCTTCATTGGAGTTTGATTGTCATCTGTCATCCTGGTGAAGTGGCTAAACTCAAAGGCAAGCTCATAATGGACTGTCTGAGCATGTCATAGCAACTAGGATTATGATTATCTCCACTTTGACCTTAGTTTCGGTTGTCTTGCAGATGATGCAACTGAAAATTTACTTAAAGTCCCTTGCATCTTGCACATGGATTCAATTAGAGGAAGTCATAGGGGCCTTAAAAACCTTTTCCAAAGGTAATTTCTTCATGATTATTTTCTTTAGTTACGATGCTTTTATTTTGTTTGCAACTTAGAACAGAAAAACTAAAATGAAGAAACTTAGAAATTGTTGGACAAATCATCTGGCCTTGTTATTTTAAGATGGAGCTGTGTATCTCAGAATTTCTTGCTCTGTTTGAAATAGTCATTCTTGCTTTTAAAGATCTTATTATTGATTATTGTATCCTCATTTCATTGCCATGAAATGACAGTTACTTGTCTGAAGAGTGGAAACAGAGGCATAAAGAGGCGGCAGATGATGTTCCTTCAAAATTTTTAAATTTACAGTTTGTCCCACTAGAGGTATTGCTCCTCTTGTTTCTGCTCCTCTTGTTTTTTTATTAGAATGTATCACATTCACATTTTGCAAAATTAATTGACTATTTATATTTTATGGTTCAGCTGCCACAACAGGAAAATTCATTTGACTGTGGCCTCTTTTTGCTGCATTATGTGGAACGCTTTCTTCTTCAAGCACCGATCAATTTCTCCCCTTCTAAGGCAACAGGATCCTCCAACTTTGTGAGTACTGCCATTACTTTCTTCAAGATTTGAAACTTGCATAATGCTATTATGTGGAACTCTTTGAAACTTGCTTTCTTCAACCTTTTTATATTCACCTTTTCTAATATTATCTTCGACTTTTTCAGCTTAATGTGAATTGGTTTCCACCTGCTGAGGCTTCTTTGAAACGTTGTCATATCAAGAAGTTAATCTATGAAATCCTGGAAGAACAATCCTGTAGTTCCCCCTCAGTTGATGGCATCTATAAATACTCATCCTCCCTCTTACCCCACCATAGTGAGCAAGATTCTGGAGTAAAGTCCATTGACCAGATTGGCAGTTCAGCAGAAACATGTCATGATCATTCCTCAAGTTCTAACGATTTGATACTCTCTGCTGCATCCCCTACAACAGTTCTAGAAGGCCGGAAAGACTCGGAATTAGAGATTTTTGATCGTTATGAGGTGGGAATTCTCGGGGGATCGCTTGGAAACTATACACATGGTCAAAGAAATGCTATGTCACCTATAGAGGTAACATTTTGTTTCTTTATTACCAATAAGCTTAAGTCTGATATAAGATCAATTTGCCAATGAAAATTGATAAGGTGTGAATCCTCTGTCTGTAACTTTCTGATTTGCATCCATGGAAATTTTAGCATATAGAGAATATAAGCTGATATACTGGCTATTTTCATTGTTATGTAACCATGTCTCCATGTCTTTTATTAGATGATAAGAAATGTTGCCAATAAGATTTAGCATGCTTGCACTTATCCAACATCCATCAATGAAACAGGAAATAGAAGAGACAAGTGAAGAAATTGCTGCTGATTCTCCCATAGATCTTGATGGTGAAGCTTCTGGATCGGATACTGAACCTCGCTTATTCATACGGTGTCCTAGCAAAGACGTTAGTGTATTAGGTACATCATGGAACCAACATATACCATTGCCTGTCGAGGATTCAGATTTTAACAAGTTGAGTGATTCTCCAGATTCATCAGAGATAAGGTTAGACGACGATGACCAGGTATCCAATCATGGAGGGGAAACTAATAAAACTATATCGTCCGCAATCTCAAATGAAGGTTACTCTGATTGTATTATTGAAGATTCTCAGGAGTCAAGTGGCATGATCATGCAGGATGACATTGCGAGTACATGTTCCTCTTTGTACTTTGATAGGGACATTTCAGCTCTATCCCATCAACGAGTAGACCCGACTACGAAATTTGATCTTAAAGAAAATTTGATACCGATGACCAAAGGTGATGAAGAGCCAGTCACAGAGGTTCCCAAGGCATATATAGCTTCTTGCCGAAGGAAAGCTCGAAGCTTTTCAAAATAGTTGCATTTCTGATCCCATCAACAAGCAAAATCGATCTGAAAAGAGATTTCGATGCTGATGAATGATGGAGATCATGTGTCTGAAAGGTGATGAACAAACCGGTCACAAAGGGTTCCAAAGGTATATACCACTTCTTAGCACTAGTTAACGTTGTATACTTTTGACTGTCATGTCAGTAATCCATGGTTTCCATTTTGTATATTCCATTTTCCTTTAGAGAAAGTTTAGTAGTTTTCTGTAAATCAAATTGAATATCTAATCGAATCGAATTACATTTGATTAATTAGTTTTTAAAATATATTTGTATAAAGTATTTTAATTTTTTTACTAATTTAAATAATTTTTTTATTTTTATATTTGTAAAAGAAATTAGTTATAAAATAAATAAAAATAAAATGTAATTTGGTTCAGATGATTATAGTTTTCTAACTTATAAACAGTGAATCATGCTAAAATTTAATATTTAATCCTTATACTTTGATTTGACATAATTTAATTTAATTGTTATTGGTTAGTTCTGATTCTATCAAAATGCTGACTTGAAATTTATTATTAGAATATATATATATTTTAAAATATAAATTAGCATTTTAACCATAATAGTTAATATTATAAATTGACTATTGAATTAATTGATTAAATTATATCAAATTAAAGTAAAAAAAAGTTGCAAATATAAGTATAATAGAGAGACTAAAATCAAAATTTGACCCAAATAAATTATTAAATATAGGTATTTTAATGAAAAAAGATAAGTGCTTTTGAAACGCTTTTGAAAAGTGTTGTGAAAAAATATTTTTAAAAAATTTAGTTTAAAATTTTAATGTTTAGCATTGCTGTCAAAAAGTGCATTTGAAAAATAAAATATTTATTTTAAACACGTTATTATTAAGTAAAAAATATGTATTTAAATAATATTAAATTAGTTAATATTATTATATTTTAGTAAGAATATAAAAAATTATTATAACTTATTGTTGATATTTTAATATATGAAATATAAATTTTAAATATTTTTAAGCAATAAATATTAATTATTTATAAATTTTAATTAAAATATATAAACTATATTTTAAATATTTAAATATAACTATTAAATAGTTGTAATTAGTATTATTAAGTACCCAAAAAATACTATATTATTAGAGGTGAATTAAACACTAAAAATATTTTTAAAAGAGGAAAAGTTATAAATTCACTACTTTTCTTCTAAAAATACTTTTAGAACTAAAAATGTTTTTTTTAACTACTAAACATGCCCGAAGTAAGTGTCAACGTAACTGATGCCTGAAAACTGAAAATTTTAATATATATATAAAATACAAAAAGGGCAGAAAAAAAAACAAAAGTTTATCTGAGAGCTCCAAATTGCCTACCACCCATTCCAAATTACCTACAAAAATGTCATTTTGATTCGTAATAATAAAGAAACAAGACGAAGGGACGTGGCCATCCGCCATTGTTAAATTCCGAGTTGTTTTTTAATGGCTTCAATTCCATCATCTGCGAAGCCTCCCAATTTCACTTTCTCCAGCCCCCATGTTCCTTCTTTTAAAACACCCTTCTTTTACCCTCTTTCTACCTCCAGGAGGTTCCCTCATTCCACCCTTTGCCGTTGTTCCAACGATTCTTCCGATGGTAATTCCGGTAACTGGCGGTGGGACTCCGCTATTCAAGGCGTTTTCAAGAATGCCGTCAAGAGATTCTATTCCTACATGAACCCTTCTCGGAAAAGCCCCACCGGGGATGGTGATAAGGTGAACGACGACGTTTCGGATAAGCAACGAGTGGAGGATTGTGATTGGGATTGGGATCGGTGGAAAAAGTATTTCGAACAAGTCGATGAACAAGAACGCCTCTTATCCCTTTTAAGGGTATTTTATTTACGAATTTTATTATTCTTTTTTTTTTTTGGAATTTTATTTGATGGGATTACTTTTTTATTTATTTTATTTTTTAACAGTCGCAATTAAATGAAGCTGTACTTAGTGAAGATTATGAGGATGCTGCTAGGTTAAAGGTTGCAATTGCAGCTGCTTCTAGAAATGACACTGTTGGCAGAGTTATATCACATTTAAATGTACAAATTCTATTTCTTTTTCATTATATTAATCCTCTTTTTTAATTTAAAGAAAAAAAATGGGGAGTTTCCATTGTTTTTGCTGACCTGTTTTATTATAATTTCAGAGAGCAGTAATGGAAGAACGTTTCCTGGATGCTGTATTTTTAAGGGATAATGCTGGTGCTGGATTAGTAAGTTAACCCTCTTTTTTGATTACTTTAGAATGCAAATGGAAAAAAAGAAGAAGAAAAAGAAGAGGATGTTTTTTTAGTAGCTAAGTCAATATTGTTTGGTTTTTATGGTCTTTTAATTTCAGGTTGGATGGTGGGCTGGTCTTCCGAATGATACCAAAGATCCGTACGGTCTAATTATACGGATAACTGCCGAACACGGTAGATATGTTGCCAGGAGTTTTAGTCCTAGGTAATCACTCCCCTGTTTCATAAGTATAATTGATCATGTATAATTGATCATTTGTTTGTTGGTCTGTACATGTATTTGTGCTGCTGTTACGAGTGTTTCTTGTTTATGCATTTTGAACTGGCTCAAGTTTTCTTATACTTCTTGCTCATACTTATTGATTTGTAATTTCAATGATTGTTTTCTGACCTTGTTTGATTGATTCTCTTTTATGTCAGGCAGCTCGCTACTGCATCAGTTGGTGTTCCCTTGTTTGAGATCTTTCTTACTGTAAATAAGAAAGGTGAATACAAACAGCAGGTATCTTTTGACTTGTCTAATGTGTATTTACATGTGTATATCTTTGTCGGCTGGCTGTTTATTACTCCATCCTCTTTAAGTGAGCCATAGGTATTCTTGTTATAAGCTTAAAAGGAATAAATATGCTTGAACAATACTGTGTTCCAGGCACCCTGCTTAGCTTTCATAGTTTTCAAATTTGTAGTAACGTTTAATGATTTTTGCAAATGGAATGTTATTTGGTGTTTTTCAGGCTGTGTACTTGAAAAGGAAGAGTGTTTTCCAAGATACTTCAATGTCACCAAAAACATCTGGAACCACCAGCCGCTTGGGTCCATCGGACTCCATTGAAGAAAAAAATGATCTTTTTGTTCTTGGCACTGAAGATGGTGTTGATGAAGAGGATGATGATAAAGATGATGATGCAGATGAGAGTGAGGGACTAACTGGTTTTCAAAATATATTGCAAGATGTGGTTCCTGGTGCAAAGGTCAAGGTCGTGAAGGTCACTTCACCTGGGAAAGTAGACCAAGATTTTATATCCAAGGTGATTGAGCAGATAATAGATGAAGAAGATGAAGAAAAAGATGCTGATATAGAAAGCATAGAAGTGGATGATGAAATTAAGAGTGATAATGAGCAAGAGAGAGATAAAATTGAGATGGATGTGGATAATGGAGTTATTGATAGTGATAGGCGAAGTGAAATTGCAGTTAAAGTTGTTGTTGGTGGTCTTGTACAGAAGCTTTCTGGCAATGTTCCTGCAATAGAATCACTTAGAGTGCCTGCTAAGCTAGTGAAAAAGGGGCACCTAGCCTTTTCATTTTCTATAGAAAAGGACGTAAGCCAACAAGATACTAGTCTCAAGGCAAAGGGTTTGATAGATAGAAAAGCAAAAGTTCAAGGTCAACGCACCGCAGATGAAATAATGATTGATCTTGCTAAATTTATCGGCAGAGAGAAGATACCTTTGAAGGTAGGTTCAATGTATTAAATAAATATTTGACGAATAAGTATTATAACTGTAGAATGCTTGGATTGCTAACTAATTTCAACAATGCAGGTACTCAAAGATGTTGGTGAATTGATAAATCTTACACTCAGTCAAGTTAAAAATCGTCAACCACTATCTGGTTCTACAACTTTCCATCGCATTGAGATTGCGGCATCACCGGATCCCCTAAATGGTAATTTGTACACCATCTGTTGATGTTCGTTAGTGGTTTTATGGGAATATGATTTATTATTCTTTCTGTCTATCTATTCATGTGTATTATAAAATTATTGTATTTACAAATATTATTTGATCAGGATTATATATTGGTACACATGGGCTTTACACATCAGAAGTCATTCATCTTAAACGCAAATTTGGTCAGTGGCAAGGGGATAGTGGGACTAAGGAGCCTTCGGATCTTGAGTTTTATGAATATGTGGAAGCTGTAAAATTAACTGGAGATCCTTATGTACCTGCAGGCCAGGTACGTCTGCATTTGAAATGCAGCCGGTTCTCTCATTATTGTCCTTAAATTATTTGTACTTACTGACCCTCCCCTCTCGTACTTTTTTTTTTGATTTGTCATCTAATACCTTGGGAATATCTACAGGTGGCATTTCGAGCCAGAGTTGGTAAAAGATATCAACTCCCACATAATGGGCTAATTCCTGAAGAATTTGGAGTGGTACATTTTCTTTTAGTATATATTGATAACTTGTAAAGTTTGAATTTGTGATACCCTTTGAATTTCACTCTTTGATATCTGCTTCAAAAGTTAAGGAGGTTCTGTGGTCTTATTTTCGACTCAGGTTGCTCGATATAAAGGACAAGGGAGGCTTGCTGAACCAGGCTTTCGAAATCCTCGATGGGTTGATGGCGAGCTTGTTATTCTTGACGGGAAGGTTTATCTCTTTTGTCCGATCACAAGTTTGGTTCAATGACGTTTTTTGGTCAAATGGATACTGATTATTTGATATTCTGATTTGCTAATCTGAACAGTACATCAAAGGAGGGCCGGTTGTTGGATTTGTATATTGGGCCCCTGAATATCACTTCTTGGTGTTCTTCAATCGACTAAGGCTTCAACCATAAGTCTATTGTACATAGTAATTCAGCATGTTTATTTTCCATTCAGATAACACGTTGTAAGTACTTCCTCACCGTAAAGTAAACGCATTAATTTAATTTCATTGCCTTCCGACCTTTTTGTTTCCATTTGAAATTTCTGTTTTACAAGTAATCCCATCAATTAAGCATGTGGCATCAATTATAATCTGCTAAAATCAATTAGGTGCCATGTTTTGTGAACTATTTTCCATGTTCAGGTCACATTGGTCGAGTCAATATCTGACTTAGCTACCTTCCTTTCCGGTCCTCCCCTGTCCAGTCATGCTTGCTACAGCTACAGAGATAATTGAAGTTCCCTAATATTATTTCTTTCTTAACAAGTGGGTTCATAACTTTCAGTATACATGCATTATAAATGCGTCTTTTCATGTATGTGCGTTGTGTGTTAGGTTATGCGTGACTGTGTAAATGACATTGTCTGCATTAGCAAGATGATCGGAAACACGAATCGTATGCTTCTTTTTAAAATGATTGTTATTCATACGGTTGGTATCTGTTTCTTCAATTAAGAACAATCAGTACGGGATCTTTTCTTTTTCCTTTTCTCTCTTCCAAAAATACATTGCTGATACATAACATGTAACGGTAGCATTTGTGTTTGGTTTCTTCACCACTAAACCTAAAATATTCACTATCGAAAATTCCCTTCTCTGTGTGTGTTTGCAGTTCAACTTGATCCTTGTCACTGAATAGTAGAGCAACAAAGACGGGAAGAGATTCAAGCTTATATTTTGACTGCCTGGCTTACTGGGTTTATGCTGCTGAAGTCGCCGTGGAGCTTCTCAAGATTCAGTCTTTAATGAAGTTCCTTTCCTTGGATCACAGCATCTGATAACTTCCGAAAGTAGAGGCCTATTGGAATCATCATAGCCATAGCTGGAGTCAATGAGATATTCTGTAAGATAAAGAAGATCCAAATGGTTAATAGATGAAGTTAGGAGTTAGGACCAGAGAAATATGGATGGCCTTTTGATGGCCTTTAGCATATGAGCTTCAAGATCTGTGTAAATTGGCTAAACTACTAAAATGGCCCCTCAACCAAAATACTTTTGTCAAAAAAGTCCCTATACTTTTTTGTCAGTACTTATTATGACTTAATTATTCTATATAAAATGTTTTATTGCTTTTCCTTTGAATCCTCGTCTTTTTGTTTCCAACGTCCACACCAAGAATAGAGGGAGTGTTACCCAGCATGCAAAATCCATCAAAACTAATTTAACCAACCAAATATCACTAAAAATGAGAGAAATCCATACATTCATTATAACTTAGATGAACAAATTTCTTCTCTTCCCCACCAAAACCTTCATTCTCTAAAACCCATACTCTCACTTGTGAATGTAATATTATCTAAAAATACATTTTAAAAAAAATTATCTTCTTAAATTATATATATAATTTCTCAAATAAATAAATTGAAATTAGGAAGGAATAATAACCCCTCAGGGTTTCTCTTTTAATCAAAGTGAAAAAAGAACCAAAAAAAAAAAAAGAAAAAAAAATGCTAAGGGCTGATTTAATTGAAAATAGTAAATTTATTGTTAAAATAATATTTCGGATAACTAAATGTTATTTTGCAATTTGTAATAGCCAAAACGTATTATGTTTATATTTTCAACAAAATGTAATGAAGAATAGTAAAATATATAGTTTGAAATTTGAAATGTTATTCGAAGAATATACAAAAGATTTGGTGAATTTGATTTTTTCATTTTTATTATTTCATTAAAATCATTAAAAATTATCAAAAAAAAATATTTAATTACTTGAAGAGATCGCATTCAGATTACATTATTTATTATAATATCTTGACAGCATGAGTAATGTTATATTACTGACTCAAAGGAATTTTTTATTCCATATATTTCAAAATATAAAATTACCCTCCACAATCATAAATTTCATCAACCAATAATTTCTATAATAATCTAATCCCTCCTTTCTCCTTAAAATAGAAAAATCAACATGCTATATATTCATTAATTTCAACGGAAGGATAGACAATCCTTCAAAATTGAATTTAAAATATCCATAATATCATCCCTTCAATGTTTGAAATAACCTTTCACTCCAAGAAAATTTGACCAGTGCCACTTCTTCTAAGATAAGGATAGAGTACATGCATTTTTTGAATTCTTCAATTCCCTTCAATCATGGCGTCAACCTTAAATCTAGTTCTTTTTTTCCCATAAAAATATCTTATATTGCCATAATTTAATTCATGGTTTGAGTCTTAGCTTAATTGATATCGATATTGTTACTAGTATAAGAGAATGTAGGTTTGAATGTGCTACAATATATTATTCTCTTATTTAAAAGTTGAGAAACGACTATGGGTACGTAATTTTAAATATTATGTCATAAAACAAAAACAAAAAATCGTGATACTATACTCATATAAATAAGTCAAATTTCCTAAGTGGGATAAATGGTTTATTTTTTCTATATTTGATTACAAGCTTTTTCTTACGAAGTCTTATAAGAATCTTCGTTCACACCACAGACATTTTGCGTCCACAAGACTAAGAATTCCAAACTTTTTTTTATTCATTTATTTATTTTGACGAAGCAATTATTTATGGAGACTATAATTTTATGATATTGTTCGAATTCTT
This sequence comes from Gossypium stocksii, assembly GCA_020496765.1. Classification (NCBI taxonomy): domain Eukaryota; kingdom Viridiplantae; phylum Streptophyta; class Magnoliopsida; order Malvales; family Malvaceae; genus Gossypium; species Gossypium stocksii. The sequence continues at coordinate 103,023,720 of CM035631.1, forward strand.
TTGAAAATTTTTAAAAATTGTGGTCATTTTTTTTAAAAGTGTGAAATTGATATTTTAATTATCGTTTGAGAGTTAAATTAGATAATTAAGTTAATATGCTCTATTATCATTTTATTAAGGAGATAACAGAGTTAACTAATGAGAGACAAAATGTTATAATCCAATAATGTGGATGGTTATATTGTAATGTTTGATGGTTGGTTGTCAATAATGAAATGTATAATTGTTGATGTAGTATACAATAAGGGAGGAGTATAGATGAGAGAAAGGTCGTTACTATGAAGGACAGAAAGTCGGAGGTTTTGGAGAGTGGAGATGAAGAGAATGTAAAAGTTGAAGGAGTGTTGATTGAGTGTAGATTTAGTATTCTTAAAGAGTCTTTCATTGTTCTTGTAAGTATTTACAGGCATCCTATGTAAGATGCTCTTAATATATTAAACTTGTCACCTAATCATTAATGTAGAGATGTTTTCGATGGGACAAAGATGTTTGCGATAGGACAAATTTTATCATTCATTTTGACCTAATGGAATAAAGTAATTGTGTTAGGAATTCAAATGGCGAACAATATATACTTTTCCTAAAGGCCATCTTGGAAAGGAGAGCTCAAGGGTGCATTTTGATTTTTTGATGATAGGCTTATTGTTCAAGTATCTTTCTGGCTTGCTACGTGTCTCGGCATGAGTGGAATAAAACAATAGTTTACCTTTTTTTAACACTAATAAACAAAAATAATGTAAAACAATAGTGACATATAGCCAATAAGGCTTTGTTAATGTTGAAAAAAAAAAAAATAAAGGTTTTAGTTTTTTGAATACCCAAACTTGAGATTCATCATGCGTAATTGATGTGTGTATCTTTAGTATCATCATGTACCAGCGTGAGTTTTAGTTCGAATTTTTTTATTATTTTTTGACATGTCATACCCTTATCCCAACTAATGGTGTTCATGGTCGGATTAGGCCTAAGCATGATATTAACATATTTTATGTTTGCTCAAGTCTGACCCGACTAGAAATATGGACATAAAATTTTTTCTAACTACTTATATTATATTTAAACGGATAATCCAAGTTCATTTTAGTTCTACCTATATTATATTTAAAAAAAATCACAGTATATTTATATTATTTTTAATTTAATGCTTAATAATTTTTATATATTTTTTATTTATTAAAAAATTGTATATAGTCATATTAACTTTTTTAATGTTTACATTAAAATAGCATTATATACAATTATTGATTTAATTTTTATGTGTTATATGTTACAGGCCAATTTTGGCCTTTTTACAAAATTTTCCCAAACCTTTTTTTTACATTTCAAACCCATTTACAAACTAACCCAAATCCCAAATCTGCCCAAGGCCCGTTTACATTAGCCCAATACCCCATTTACAATTACAACATTAACAACCCAATTTTAACCCTTTTAACCCATTAACCTTAACCCATTAAACAACCCAGACCCAACAAAGCCCAATACCCGTTTAACCCAAACTAACCCTAGCCACTCATCACCTAACCCTAGCCGCACCATCTCTCTGCCACCACCGAACCATTTGCTCACCTGCCTCCATCAGATCAGCACGTCACCACCTGCTCCCGCTCCTCTTAGCACCTGCGAATAGAACAAGAAACAGAGGCTACAATACGCAAACAAAGCAGAAAGATAGGACAGCAGTCACTTGTAAATCGGCTATATATAGCCATTAAAAAACCAATGTAAAAGGGGGGGATTTTTGGGACCATTTTTTATCAAATACAACAATAAATTCAATCACTTTCAATACTTGGCAATCGATTTTAGGTGTAAGAACAGATTTAACACTAAAACAGCAGCCGAATCCAAGGTGATTTTCTTATTTCTACCTCGATTTTCTTTTTTTCTATTCAAATATACACATTTTTTTAAAAAAGAAAATAAAACATACAAAAAAGGGAAGAAACTTACCTTTTCCGGCCACCGTGGACGGTGGCCGGAGCCGTCGTCGGCGACGGACGGCGTGGCGACGCCGGTGGCCTTCCCTCGGCCTGAATCTGGGCTTGCCCAGAAAAGAGAGAGAGTTTCTCTCTTCATTCTTTCAGCAGCTGCACAAATGAACAAAAAACAAATATTTTGGCCTTATATAGGCTCCCAAAACGACGCCGTTTTGGGCAAGCCTCTCAGGCACCAAAACGACGTCGTTTTGGGGAACCCGATTGTCCGACCCGACCCTACCATCAGGATCCGCGTGTTCTTGGAAAAGGGGAAAATTGTGCGCGCGGTCCTTCCGCATTTTTGGTGTTTCAAATCAAATTCATATTGATTTATAAATTGGCCCCAAAATTAAATCTGTTTTGCAATCTAATCCTCGATGCTACGCAGCGTTTCAAGGACTCGGGTAAATTACTATTTCAGTCCTCGTTGTTTTCACGCGCGCTCAAATAAGAAATTTTCTTTTGTTTTCATTTCGAATTTGCCCCAAAAATTTTATTTTTAATTTAATTTCGTCCTTTTTTGACTCTTTCTCATTATTTTATTTCAATGTTTATATTATTATATTTATAATTAGTTATATTATCATTGTTAGTATTTATATTTGCTTGGCTATTCATGTATATATCTTTAATATATGTATATGTTTGTATTCATTAATATTTGCTTTTTAAACATTATTATTATTTTCCTATCATATTATTATGTGTTTACTTTAATATTATATTATATACATCATATTATGTACATATTAGTATTATATCTGTTTTTACTACTATTATTATATTTGTTTTAATATTAGTATTATTATTTCTATATATTATATTGTATTTATTATTTTTAATGCTTACTATTATTTTTATATACTATACTTTGTTGATACCTTTCTTATTATTATTATATATTTATATTTTGTTGTGTACATGTTTATCTAGTATTATTAATAATTTTTTTGGTACCATAACCATTTCTAATCTATATTATTCTTAATAACTTTACATGTATATATTCCAAGACTACTATTATATTTATTCTAACACTAGGCGTTATTATTACCACTATTATTATATTTAATACTATTTTTAGTATTTTTCTTATTATATTACCATCCCATCGTTTTTTTAATTCTATAAACATTTAGTACCATCACATTTGTTTCAATGCCCCTTATCATGAATTTCTCTACGCTAAATTGATTTTTTTTTTATATAAAGGCAATATTTCGATATTTAGAAATTCAAGAGATCGTGCCCTAGCGTATTGGGTTTCGATTTTCTCGTCTAAAATCTAAATACTCGAATATCCTTCTTAAAGTAAGCTTAAATAAAAACCCTATATATTATTTTGCATGCTATTATCGTTCTTATTCATATCGTATTTCATTATCATATTTCCTTCTGTTATGCACACTCTTATTGACGTTTAATATGTTTTATAAACTTCCTTTTTCCCGATGCAAAAATTTTTTACAAAGGCAAAATGTTCGGTGCTTAGATACTCGGGAATCGTACCCTAACGTATTGGGTTGCGGTTTCTCGTTTAAGTCTAAATCTCCGCATAAGCCTTCCAAAACGATATAATTTTTGTATAAAAACTCATTCTCGAGAATTCGAGGTGTCACGTTCTAACGTATTGAACATGACATTTTCTTATCTCGGGATGGAATTTTCTGAAATCAAGGCAATGTTCGGTACTTAGGAATTCGAGAAATTGTGCCCTAACGTATTGGGTTTCAATTTTCTTCATTTATCTCGAGTATTCGAATACCCTTTCAAATCAAATACATGATTTCTAAATAAAAAGCAAGTTTAGCCTCTAAGGTCAAAATATCGTGTCCTATCGTATTGGATGTGATATTTTACTTTAGGTCAAATTAGCCTTTAATATACATTTTAATTTACCCAAGTGATTTTAAAGCAAATAAGGATCGTGTATTAAATTTTTTTTTCAAGTTTTCAAATTATTGACCTCAAAGACATCAATTAATCAACAAGGTACCGGTTTCCGGGCGTATCGGGGGTGCTAATCCTTCCCCGTGCGTAACTGACTCCCGAATCTATTTTTCTGGTATGCGGACCAAAATCGTTGTTTTAATAAATTAAATAGTTTATAAAAAACAACCCCCTTTACGAGGTGACCGATCGCACCCTAAAAAAGATCGGTGGCGACTCCAATTCATATTTTTAAGTCGACGTCTATTTTGTCGTTTTCACGAAAATGGTATCGACATTATAAATTATATAATATATAAAAATAACATAATAAAAAACATTACTAACTTTAAAAAAGTGGGTTAAACGTACTTAACTTTAAATGCTCAAGTTTAAACCCAACACATTTTAAACGGGCTAACCTTTTTAATGAAATATTTTTAAGCATACATCCAAAATTTCAATTAAACTTTCAAAGACTAGTAAACAACTCTAATCCCACTCACAAGTTGATGACTATTGACTTGTAATTTATGTATTTTAGTAGGAGCTGTAAATGTGACAGAGCCCATACAAGGCGCCAATGACTTCTTGACCTAACAATTGGAAATTAATATCTCAAAAATGCATAATATTTTAGTCCTCAAACTATATAAAAAAAATCATTTTAGCCCCTTTTCCCTTTTGTGTTTCATTTGAGTTTTGAAATTTTGGTTTTTGTTAAATTATCTAAAATTAGATGAAAAATTAATATCTATTAATTTTGTTGATATATATAAAAATTTAACATATATAAATTATTTAAAAAATAAAAAATTATTAAAAATATCTTAATTATTTAAAAAATAAAAAAATAAAAAAGATAAATTTTTTAATTATATTTTCTTTTCCTTTTCCATTCATTAATATACAAATTAAATCTAAAATTAAAATTAAAATCTTAAATTTTCTTTATCTTACTTTACAATCTAAGGGTGTGTTTGATAAATCATTGAAAATTAAAAATTTTAGCATATAAAATTTTAAATGTGTTTAATAATTAAATATAAAATTTTGAAAAAAATGTTGAATAAAATAAATAGTTAGATAACTACTTATTAGAAAATTATATGTTGATTTTGTTTTATTAAAAAATGAAATAAATTACCTTTTTAAAAAAATTCAGATATTCAATACTTATATTTACTAATTATCAAGTAATTTTTTTTAATATGAATTCAACAATCATAAAATTTAATATTAAAAATTCATTACTTAATTTAATATAAGTTCATATATTCAATATCTGTTCTTTAATTTTGATTTTTAATGATTTTTGTTCAAAAAAAAATTGGTATGAAGCAATGATTATAATATTTGCATCCTTTTTCAATAGTTTAATATCACATAACATTTTCATGATGTGGCATTAAACTTTGGAAATGAATAATATCCGTGTTTTATACAATCCTTTTTCATCGAGGCAATTGGGTTTTTAAATTAGATTTTGAATTTGTAAATCCCATCAATTAGAATGGAGAATTTAATTTGATGGAAAAGAATTCCAAGAGTTTATTGTAGCTATTATTTATTGTAGGAAGAACTGAAAATCAATTACCTTGCAATTGCAGCAACTATTCTCAATCCTCACTTTGAAAATGATGAAAGCTGAGGATGCTGAGAATTTGTATCTCAAATCTCAGAACCCTGCATTTCGTTCCATACTATCCATCCTTGTTATGGGGTTACTTGTTGCTGCATCATCAATGGATGATCATAATATCAATTTCAATTTCACTGGTTTCACCCCAAATATGCCTGACATAGTGTATGAAGCTGATGCATACGCATCCAACAACGCAGTCCAACTCACCCTTAACCAAATGAAACAGAATCTACGGGGTGGTATTGGTCGAGCCACTTATTACAAGCCAATGCACCTTTGGGATAAATCATCCGGGAATCCCTTACTTGCAGATTTCGCCACTCAATTTTCTTTCTCCATTGATTCCTTGCATAATATCTCAGGTGATGGGTTTGCGTTTTTCATTGCTCCCAATGGCTCAAAAATCCCACCTAATTCCGGAGGTGGTCACTTGGGACTTCAAAGTAACGGCATCGTCAACCCTCCATTTGTTGCAGTGGAGTTTGATACGTTTGGCAATCCTTGGGATCCTTACGGGTTGTCAGCTCACGTGGGCATTGGTCTCAACTCTATCGAGACTTCTCTTACCGCTGTGGAATGGTGGTGGAATGAGATTGCAAATGGGGGACTAGTTAATGCTTTCATCACTTACAACTCTAGTACAAAAAACCTGAGTGTTCTTTTATTTGATGCTGATGATTTTACTCGTCGAAATTCATCTAGGCTTTCTGTACCTCTGGATCTTAGCATATATTTACCAGAATGGGTCACATTTGGCTTCTCAGGAACCACTGGAAGTTATTATGAGCTTCACACTATTTATTCCTGGAATTTCAGCTCCACCTTACAAGTTGTCATGCCCACGAATACAAGTATCAATCCTCCAGCAACAAGCCCTCCAGCCAACCCCAAGAGGAAGAATAGGACATGGCTATGGGTAGTTTTAGCCATCATTGGTGCCATTTCTGCTACACTCCTGGTTCTGGGTCTGGTTTGGTTTTACTGCAGGAGGAGAAACTACAGCAGGAAAGAAGATGGGACCATGTCTGTCAACGTAAACAGAGAAATGGTGACAGCACCTAGGAAGTTTTCCTACAAGGAGCTAAGACTTGCAACCAGTAATTTTGCTGATGAAGGTCTGCTTGGGGAGGGAGGTTTTGGAAAGGTTTATTTAGGCTTCTTGAGGGACATAAGCTGCAATATTGCTGTCAAAAGAGTATGAATCAGAAATTACCACTATTACCAGATTGAGGCACAGGAATTTGGTCCAACTCATCGGTTGGTGCCATGACAATAATCAGTTCCTCATTGTGTATGAGTTCCTTCCAAATAAGAATCTCGATTACCATCTACATAGAAAGCCATGCTTATTGATATGGGATAAAAGGTATAAAATTGCTATGGGATTGGCTTCAGCGTTGTTCTATCTGCAGGAAGAATGTCATCAATGCGTGTTGCATCGAGACATCAAGTCAAGTAATGTTCTGTTGGATTTGAGTTTCAATGCCAAGCTTGGTGACTTTGGGTTGGCTAGGCTTGTTGACCATGGACAAGGGTCTCAAACAACACAGGTTATGCTCGGGACTGAAGGTTATATAGCACCCGAGTGTCTTGACACATACAAAGCCATTAAAGAATCCGACATATACAGTTTTGGTATTGTCGCCTTAGAAATAGCCACCGGAAAGAAGGCGATTGCTGTAATCGAAAGGAACGGCCAGAGATTCAAAACAAACCTGGTGGAATGGGTTTGGGAGCTATATGGGAAAGAGAGTCTTTTTGATGCTGCAGACCCAAGATTGTCTGGCAATTACGACATGGAACAAATGGAACGGCTGCTCTTAGTCGGGCTGGCCTGTGCTCACCCAAACTATTTTGACCGCCCATCCATAACGCAGGCTGCCGACATCCTTTCTTCCAAAGCTCCACTACCTATTTTACCACCGGAGATACCGATTCCAACATAAATTGTTTCACCGGAAGACACTATTGTTACATTTTCAACATCCATTTCATCCAATACTAGAGGCTCCAACAGACGCCAAAACCAAAATGAGGGTCAAGTCTGTTAAGATTATGCTAAGTCGTTTATTTTCTTTATATAAAGGGTCATTTGTACTTGGTTTTTGCATGAGAATGTATTTTTCCTGTGCTCATTGCTCTTGCTTTACTTCCTTGTCTTTTGTTCTTATTGGTATCCAAGCCAAGTTTGAGAAAAAAGTGGGTCTCTTAATCATTTTATTTTGCTGCAACAACTAATGATGGCCTCTGAAACCTTTGTTCATCCTGCTCCATTGGAGCATGTTCATGGAAAATTTCTTTTAGACTGTTGCTAGTAATGGTGTGCGAGAGCCAGCATTTGGTACGTTTGAAGCACAATGAGCAGAGTTTGAAGCAAGGATCTAAGGCAAAGAAACACTTTAGATGAATTTTATTCCATGACTCGATCCTTACAAGAAAGACCAAGTACAGACGAAGTTTTACCCAGCATGCCTGTGTATAATAAAATTAATTTAACCAACTAAATATCACTAAAAATGAGAAAAACCCATACATACTCTTAGATGAACAAATTTCTTCTCTACCCCAGCAAAACCTTCAGTATCTAAGACTAAAATCCATACGTGCTTGGCTTCTCTCACTTGAATTTAATGTTTTCATGTTTGATTCAGCAATTGTAAAACTATTTAAAAATACATTTTACTTAATTATCTTCGTTTACTCTTATTATTATTATTTTTTGTTATACAAGTATTGAAGTTAGACCTATGTTATGCTATTCTTCTAGATTCAAAGGTCTGACTAAAATTTAGGAGGATTTAGAAAAAAATATTAGGTCAAAAATAGACTTGAACAACAAATTAGGCTTATTTAAAATATGATTCGGCCCGGACTTGAACATTCAAGCTCCAATTCGTTCTAAGTTTATAATATTTTATATTATGTTTTTTTTATATAATATGTAATTTAGAAAATATTAAAAAATTTATAATAGATATATAATACTACTCTAAAGTAAACATTAAAAAAAATGTTATGACGATTATATAAAATTTTTCAATAAATAAAAAAGCATAAAATTATTAAATATTAAATAAAACAATATAACTATTTTTTAAAAAAATTTAAAAATAATATGGTAGGCTTAAAATGGGTTTGAGTTAAGTCTTTTGCAAATATGGGTGAATTTAAATAAAATTTTAAGTCCAAATAATTTGGATCAGAAAGGGCTTAGACAAGCATAAAGTATATTAATTTTATGCTTAGGTCGGGCCTGACCTATGAACACCTCTAATTGAAACTTATAGTTTTTTTTTACTAATAAATCAATGCATTTAACTAGTAAAGTAATTTTTTATATTATTTCTCTTCTAGAAATAAATAACTAGTAAAGTAATTTTTAAGTACATCTCTTTTTTAACACTTAATTTTTTTCAGTATTTAATTTTTCAATTTATCAAACATAGTCTAAGTCGTCACAAATTTATAATTCCAAACTCAAGCAAATCAATTTTACCGACTGATCTTTGTACACGAACAAGGTTGTTAGAATTGGACTGGCCAAGCAGATTGGATCGGTTAAACAAAAAATTCATCGGTACGTCGCTTCAAAAAAAAAAAACTTGAATCAGATAACTCATGAATCGGTATTAATTTGTATTGATTAATTTCGTTTGTATCAATCGGAATATATTGTATTAGTCGACACTTTTTTAATTTTAAATTTAATTTTTTATTATTTATTTTATATTTTTTGAATTATTAATTGTTATATACATAATATGTGAGTGTGATGATTTTATTTTTAATTTATGAAATGCTTTTTTTGCTTTTTTTTTTTCTGTTTGTCTAAAGATGGATTATATTTGTAAAGTTTATTGAAGAATATTTTAATTAATTAATCAATATTTTATATTTGAAATTAATCTAATTTTATTATTTAATATTTGTAAATATTTCTATATATATCAAATACTTTTAAAAATAACAACTGGGTATATATAATTCAATCAGATCAATTTAATTTCAAATTTTAGACTAATTAAAGTTTTTTTTTTTAATTTGAATAATGTAATTACATATAAATTAAAATATGTATGTAGGAAATTTATTTCTTGAAATAGGTTTTTTAGGGATATTCCGGCACAAATGGGTATCTAAGTCCTAATGTTTTACAACAGTTATTGTAAAATTTATCCTTCAATTATTTGCTGATGTTGGAGCTTTGGTTGCTACTCGTTGGATGACCTGTTAGAACAAGAATAAAATTTTGCTTGGGCTATGGGAAGGCTTCTTCCATGTTGGTTTGACTTGTTTATGAATTACAAGATTGTGATATATTTTATTGAATTATACTAAGCATCTACATAAGAGACGATACTGTGAGAATACAAAACTTCATTAATTCTTTGAAGGGAGTTGATACATGCATTTATAGAGAGACTGAACATTCTTAACTGCTAGTTAACTGAAAGTTAACTGATACTAACAACTGACTAACAACTTTCTAATTACTCTAACATTCCCCTGGTTCTTCCTTTTGCTGGTGACCATTGCTGTTAAACATAGTAGCTGAAACAACCTGAAGCGCATTGCGAAACTTGGCAAATTGCTTCGGAGTGATGGGTTTGGTAAGAACATCAGCAACTTGACTGGCTGATGGAACATAGTTTACCTGAAGCGTCCCAGCAAGAACCTTCTCTCGAACAAAATGGTGGTCAATTTCAACATGTTTGACCTTTGCATGATGAGTTGCATTGGCAGACATGGAAACAGTAGATGTGTTATCGTACCAAACCACTGGCACTTGTTCTAAGATCACACCAATTTCTTTCAGAAGCTGTTCAACCCATAGCACTTCGGATACACAGTTGGCAAGACTGCGATATTTCGCTTCTGAAGATGACCTGGAGACCACAGCTTGCTTCTTGGAGCACCAGGCTACTGGATTCTGCCCAAGGTAGAGGACATACCCAGTAGTTGACCTTCTGTCTTCAACAGATGATACCCAGTCTGCATCAGAGTATCCAACAAGCTTAAACTGCCCTTGGGAAAATTGTAACCCATGGTCTAATGTCCTAGTTAAATAGCGTAAGACACGTTTAATTGCTCTCCAATGTGTGACACTAGGAGAGTTCATAAACTGACTTAGCTTATTAACACAAAACGACAAGTCTAGTCTAGTGATACACAAATATTGTAGCATCCCTACTGTGCTTCTATAAAGATGACCATCGGTAAAAAGTTGAATATCATCCGAGGCCACCAACTTCGGTGTGCCGACCATGGGTTTTAGTGTTGCAACAGCACCTACCATCTCTGTCTTGGTAAGAATCTCCTGAACATACTTTTTCTGACTAAGAAACAACCCCAAAGCTGTTGACTGAACCTCGATGCCAAGAAAGAAATTAAGACTGCCCATGTCTTTGAGTGCAAACCTGCTGTGAAGTTGCATAACCACCTGTTGGATGGCCTCATCGGAGCTACCTGTGATGACAATATCATCCACATAAGCCATAAGTAACAGTTGACTACCAGATGTGGTACGTATGAAGAGTGAAGGATCAATTTTAGAAGCAGAAAAACCAAGGTTGTCTGTCAAGTACTGCTTGAGTGTGTGAAACCATGCCCGAGGGGCTTGGCGAAGACCATATAGAGCTTTGTTCAGATGACAGACCAGTTTCTGATCAGTGGCACTAGGAACCTCAAACCCTTGAGGTTAATCCATGAAAATTTCCTCAGTCAGCTCTCCATTTAGGAATGCGTTATTGACATCAACCTGTCGCAACTGCCACCTCTTCATTACAGCAACAACAAGAACAGTTCTGATGGTTACTACTCGAACTACAGGGCTGAATGTATCTCAAAAATCAACACCTGTATATTGAGAGAACCCCTTGGCAACCAGCCTGGCTTTGTAGCGATCAACGGTGCCATCAGCTTTCTTTTTAACCTTAAATAACCACTTATAGCCTATAATTTTGTGATGAGAAGGGAGAGGACACAGAGTCTAAGTGTTGTTGTGCATAAGAGCCTGAAGCTCAGTATGAACAGCATCACTCCAACACTTGTGAGCCATGGCTTCATGAATATTGGTAGGTGTATCAGACGGTGAACTTGACATGGTGCTTAGATAGACCTTTGGTTTAAAAGTACCAACTTTGCTGTGAGTAACCATTGGATGTAGGTTATGAGTAACAGTAGGTGAGACACTGGTTATTGGCTGAACAATGTTTGGTAAGCTAGATGAACCTGAGGGTGAACGTGTATGAGCACTAGAGTTATGGTCAGACACATGAGTGGACTGAATATTAAGGTTGGATTGTAGTGGTGTATGTAACATAAAAGAACTAGAAGCTAGTGTGGCTGTACAAGGTGGTTGACACTGTTGAGAGGGTTTTGGAACTAAAACCAGTAATTTTGAACTGTACTGAGGTTGTTGTTTGGGTGATGAGGTACTGACATTGGTATTTTGGAAAGGAAAAATATTCTCATGAAATGTGACATGTCTAGAAACATAGACTCGGCCATTACTAGCTTGACACCTGTACCCTTTATGTAAAGGTGAGTAACCAAGAAAAGTACAAGGGGTAGAGAGAAATTGAAGTTTTTGGTTGTTGTATGGTCTGAGATTCGATAGCAAAGGCAACCAAAAGTTCTTAGAAACAAGTAGTTCAGTTTGGTGTTAAACAACTTCTCATATGGAGAGACAAACGCTAAGGGTGCTGAAGGTAGCCTGTTAAGGAGATAAACAGCACAACTAAAGCCAGTAGGTAATTGGCATAGTGGCATGTGCCAGCATGGACAAACCTGTTTCAATAATTTAGCGATGCTTTTTCTCAACTAGACCGTTCTGCGCTGAGGTGTATGGACATGTAAGACGCTGTGTGATTCCATGATGAGTGAGATACTGCTTCAAAGCCTGAAACTCACCTCCCCCATCTATCTGTATGGCTCGAAGCTGTAAACCAAGTGTTCGTTCGGCCTGTTTGTAAAACTGAAAGAAGACTGTAAGAACCTCAGATTTTCTACGTAAGAAGTAGAGCCATGTGTACCTAGTAAAAGCATCAGTGAAGGCAACATAGTATTGAAATCCATTAGAATAAACTGGAGCTGGTCCCCAGACGTCAGCTATCACCAATTCTAAGGGTGCCGAATATGTAGTTACTAACTTTGCAAAAGGCAGATTATGTTCCTTGCCAAGATGACATGCTGAACAAGCAAAATTTTTTTTATTAGCATCAAGTAACATATTACATTGTTGTAAAGCTTTGAGCAGAACAGGTTTACAAGGATGCCCTAATCTAGAGTGCCACACTCTGAGAGGAACCTGTGCACTAGCAGTTAAACAGTGAGGAGAGGTTGAAGGTCGACCATTCTCTGTAGTAGACTTCAAATGCAACCTATACAGACCTTGATGCACTGAACTATGAAGCAACACCTCCTTGGTTTTTAAATCCCGCACTTGACATTGTGAAGGTAGGAATTCAAACATGACCTGATTGTCTCACGTAAATTTAGACACAGAGAGCAAATTTTTGGTTATTCTAGGAGTAAACAACAAGGATTTTATGTAGAGTGGACGTGTTCGAGTAAGAAAAGATGATTGACCAGAACACAGTACAGGTAGAGCATTACCATTTCCAACAAAGACTTTACCTGGTCCACTTTGTGAAGGACTATCGCCAAGAGCAGCAGGTGAGTTTGTAAGAGGATGTGTAGCTCCAGAATCAGGGTACCAGGCATTGTCACCCACAGTTTCAACTGTAGCTAGAAAAGTATTAGACTGAGGAACAGTAGAAGCTAATGCAGTAGCAGAATGTAATGGATTGCCTACAAAAGGATTCGTCCAAGGGGGTGAAGGAGCCTGATAAGACCATTCTGAGGAAGGAACCCAACCTGGTTGAGGAGACCAACCTGATAAAGGCATCATAGATGGCATCACGGGTACAGAAGGTGTTAGCCAAGGGGGCGAACCAGGACTGTAGACGCACATGTTAGCCTGTGGTGGTGGCTTATAACCTGTGCTTTTGTAGGAGGCATCAAATCGATGATAACACCGATCAACAAGGTGTCCCATTTTACCACATAGTTGACACTGAACACGACTGTCAGAAGAACATCCACGCCCACGACTTCGAGTAGTGGATGACCGATAGGATGGAGAATTATTGTTAACAGATTCTGACGATTGCTGAGAAACAAGATTGGCTGAAAGAGGGATCTCAGTGAGGACCACTTGCTGTCGAGCTTCAGTATCTATTAGCATAGTTGTGACATTTTGAACACTGTAAGGCAGTTGGCTAGCCACAATAATTGAAACGACCGACTCATACTCAGGAGGTAGACCATTGAAAATTGCCGTGACATGTTCATGTTCACTGATACGTTCTCCACAACTCGCAAGACTATAACAATATAACTTTACTTTCATCAAGAACTCTTTCATTGTAAGATCCCCTTTACGTTGTGAATGTAGGGTACGACGATAAAACATCAGACGCGACGTAGTTTTGCTACCATAAAGGGATACAATTGCATTCCAGATTTGTGCACTTGTATCTAAACCAATAAGATGAGGTAGTACAGATTGACTCATCGAAGACAGAAGCTAAGAGGTGATGGCACTATCTTGCTGTTCAAATCGAGAAAACTCTATATTTTCTTGTGGCACACCATCCTCTTCTGTAATTGTTTGAGGTGGTGGAGTTGCAAGTGGATCAAGAAAACGTTGAAGCTTAAAAGATTTGACAGCCAAAAGTACCTGTTGTCGCCATAAAAGGTAATTAGAGTCATCAAGGAGCACACTGACTCTCTTGGTGGAGAAAAACCGCCCATCAGCAACACTGTTAGTTAGACCAGACACCATCACGGGAGCAGCAGAGTGAACATCAGACGGATCTGACAAAGAAGCCATGAATCAGAAAAGAAGAACATCAACCCAGGAAGACCGAGACATCTAATACCATATTGAATTATACTAAGCATCTACATAAGAGACGATACTGTAAGAATACAAAACTTCATTAATTCTTTGAAGGGAGTTGATACATGCATTTATAGAGAGATTGAACATTCTTAACTGCTAGTTAACTGAAAGTTAACTGATACTAACAACTGACTAACAACTTTCTAATTACTCTAACATATCTGACATAACAACAATGTCCTTCGGCTAAGATTTTGAAGCGTTTCAAACCATCTTTATAATGACCATGAGTTTATTAGATAAATATTAAATTTTTATTCTTATCACCTTGTTGAATGAAAAGTTAATTAGGAGATAATTATTATTTTTTCTCGAGGGTTTTCCCAAGAGATTTATCTGCTGTTCTAGAGGAGATTATCTTGTTATCTCAATCTGACATTTCATCCTATAAATAGGTACCACACGACTTTGAGAGCTGGAAAATCTTCAAATTCACAACTATCTTTTTCTTGCCAGCCTTTATCTTTTTCGTGTGTTGAGTGTTTGGTTTATCTTATTGGTGATCACTATTGAGCAAAGTAAAAAGTTGCTTTTGATGTTAGTTTGAGTGATCTATTGTTCTCTATTGGAACCGCATAAACTTGCTTTATAATGAGGTTATGAGCTTTACTTGGTAGAGATGGATTGTTATGATTGTTTGACTTAACATTTGAGTTAAAATATATCCATAGAATTATTGTATCTAAACTACGTAAAAAAAAACTTAATCATCATACTTTTAAACTAATCTTGTTTTAGTTGATGATAGAATGATATTACTATGACCTTGACATTGATGAGTATCAAAATTTCTATCAATAATTTTCAAGATTTCGTAAGTGCACTTTGTTACAGGCCAATTTTGGCCTACCTCAAATTACAAAACCAAACCTTATTTCCAAAACCCAATTCAGACCATAAACCAATCAAATCCAAAATTTAGAATCTAGCAGTCCATTAATGTCCATTTTTACAACTTAATTTATTAACCCAATTGGAAAACCCATTACACCAACCCGTTACATTTTGGCCTATTACATTTTAAAGCCAATACCAAAAAAATACCTAACCCAATACCCAAACCCGTTTACACTATCGACCCATTACATCAAAACCCAGTGCACTGACCCACAAACCAAAGCCCGATCGGCCCGTTTACAACAAACCCTAGCCCGATAATTGAAAACAGCAGTAGCCACTTGCCTCTACCATCTGACAACTCTGCAACCACTGCCCCGATCACGTCTCAGCACCGCCCTTGCATCCACTTGCACCTGCAAACAGTAAATAAGGAGAGACAGAAGGCAGTAATAAAAAATAATTTGTAACAAGGCTATAAAAGCCAATCGAAAGCCATTGTAAAAGGGGGGACCCCAATTTCAAAAAATAGAAGCAAGTTTTGGCAGTTTCATTGTTCTAAGAATACAAACATTAAACCTCAAAAACAAATAAAGCAACAGTAATATCGCAGCAAAGAGAAACCCCCGAATCATTAGAATCCAAAAAACTGAGAACCAAAATCGGAACTTAAGGTGATTTCGCTTTTTTAATATTTTTCATATTCTTTACATGCATATATTTTAAAATAATAATAATAATAATATAAATATATATATATATATATATATATATAAAATAAAAAATTTTACCTTTCCGGCCACCGTATAGGTGACGGCGCGGCGGACGGTGACTGGAGGGACCACCGGAAATCGCCTCGGAGCCCTCCCTCTCTCTCTTTTTTTTTCTTTGCCCGGTGAAAGTGATTTTTTTTCAAAGATTCAGCCTATTTATAACGATGGAAAACGGCACCGTTTTGGCCTTAAGACCCAGGGCATAAAACGACGTCGTTTTGCCCTGGGTCGGATCGACCCGACCCTTGCCCGCTAGGATCCGTGTGTTTTTGAGTGGAAGGGCAAATTGCGCATTTGGCCCTTCCGCTTTTTCCATGTTTTGCAATCTGGTTCTTATGATTTTTTGAAATTTGCCCCATGAATTTATTTCAAAGTTCAGCATGGTCCCGGGTAATGCGCAGCGTTTTAGAAGTGTGGGAATATTTCCCTTTGGGTCCTCGTTGCCCTGACGCGTGTTCAAATAGGCCCAGTTCCTTCTGTTTTTATTTTTAATTTGCCCAAAACTTTGATTTCTAATTCAATTTTGTCCCTTTTCCTTTTTTTATTTATTTTATTTTATTCCAATATTAGTTCTTATTATTATCGTTTATTATTATTATTATTATTATTATTATTATTATTATTATTATTATTATTATTATTATAATATGCACATTTTTATTTTCTTTTTTATCATTGTATATATATTATTATTATTAACATTTCATACTTGTTATTTTCATTGTTATTATCATGATTATTATTATTTACATATATATATATATATATAAAATGTTTTATGTACTTATTATGTATACACAGTTTCAACATATATATTTATTTCTTTAATATATATTATGTATGTACTACATTTATACATAGATTTTAATATTATTATTATTATTTTATGTACATATATTTTATTATCATATTTTACTTATCATTATTTTAATATTATCTTAATATTATACTATATTATTGCCTTCTAACATTATTCCATTACTATATTTTACTGATCTTATGTACATATTATTATTTTATTTTTTACTTTTCATTGTAAATATTGTTATTATCTATTACTTTTAATATTATATTTGCCTTTTGTATTTCATTATTATTGCTAGTATTATTATTATTGTTTTATTATTATATTGTTATTATTATTATATGCATATTTTTATCGCCTAAATATTTAGTATTACCCTAATATTATCTTAACTACCATACAATATTCTACATTTTCATGTTACTCCATTACTATATTATCATTATACTCTAATACTATTATATTTAATGTATTCTTTTAGTTTCAACCACCTTTTCCTATATACGTATATTATCATTATATTCTACTTGATATTATATTAATATTATCCTAACGATTACATTATTACCATCCTTTTTAAATATCGCATGTTATGATCGTTATTTTATTACAAATATATTCTCGTACATATTATGATTTTCATATTTAATATATCACCATTCTTATCATGTTACTAACCCATCATTTCATTATTATTTTTGTTAATGTTATTACTATTATTACTATTATTTGTTTTAATACTTTCGTTATAAGTTATACAACGTTTCTACCCCATGCCAAATTGATCTTTTTATAAAGGTAATGTTTCGGTGTTTAGAAATTCGATAAATCGTGCCCTAACGTATTGGGTTTCGATTTTCTCGTCTAAATCTAAATAACCGAATATCCTTCTTAAAAACATAAAGTTTAAATAAAAACCCTACATATTATTTCTGTTTTGCATGCTATTATCACTCTTGTTCGTATTATCCTTTATCATCGCATTTTCTCCTTTTATACATACTCTCATTGTCCTTCATTACGTGTTTTGTACAAATTACCTTCCCCGATATAAAAATGATTTTTTATAAAGGCGATGTTCTGTATATAGATATTTGGGAAATCATGCCCTAACGTATTGGGATTCGATTTTTTCGTCTAAATCTAAATAACCAAATATCTTTTGCAAATAAATAATCTTTCAATATAAAAACGTATTCTCGAGAATGCGAGATGTCGCATCCTAACGCATTGGATGTGATATTTTGTTATCTCGAGATGAGATTTTCTAAACCAAAGCAATGTTCGGTACTTAGGAATTCGAGAGATCGTGCCCTAACGTATTGGGTTTCGGTTTCCCTCTTGTACCCTAAGTATTCGAATAATCTTTCAAAATAAATACCCGAATTCCAAATAAAAGGCGAGTTTAGCCTCAAAGGTTGAAATGTCGTGTTCTAACGTATTGGATATGACATTTTACCTTAAGGCGAACCGGCCTTTTGATACTCATTTTTCAACCTATCCAAATGTTTTAAAGCAAATGAGGATTGAATTTTAAATTCTTTCAGATTTTCGAATCTTCGACGTCAAAGACATTAATCAATCAACCAGGTACCAATTTTGGGCGTATCGAAGGTGCTAATCCTTCCTCGTGCGTAACTGACTCCCGAATTTATTTTTCTGACCTTCACAGACCTAAATTATTGTTTTAACAAATCAAATTGTTTATTAAAAACAACCCATTTTGAGGTGACCAATCACACCCTGACAAAAAAGATTGGTGGCGACTCCCGTTTTCATTTACATTTTCAAAATCCCAAGTCGACGTCCGTTTCTGTTTCCAAAAAAATGGTTTCGACACACTTTGCTATTACCTTGATGTTTCTATGTAAATCTCGAAATCAATATACTTTTTTTTAAATTTTGTATAACAATAAAATTGAAACTTGGATATTACAAATGCATAATTGTGAGTATGATTGGTGATTAAAATTGGTTTGAATGATAATTGTGATTTAAATTCTATGATTATGTAATGAGATCATCTGAGTTACTTTAGGAACGAAATATAATATCATATATTTAGATTCGATGACTTAATCGAATATGGAATGTTACATATAGTGACGAGTAGCTATCACCCGATAATATAATAGTCCTAACATGAGTTATTTGCTCAATCTAACCTTGTAGACTATCACAAAATTACTACACTAAAGACACAAATCCTAACAAAATTACAGAAATGTCAATGAAATTTAACACTTATAATACAGGGATTCTATTCTAACACAATGCCAAAAGTTCAAAGTTAGGACTCAATCCAGACTCAACTATCAAATTTCAATATTATATTTCGAAACAATATTTTATTCATTAACGTTTTTGATTACATAACAATAAGTAATGGTGAAAGGAAATAACAATAAGTAAAAAAGCGAAAAGATAATATTTATATCTCCTTGATTAACACTCATTTATTTTATTTGTTTTTTTATATTAATGTTTAAAACTATTCAAAATTCCTTTTCAATCCTTAAATAAGAAAATATATGTTTCATCACACTCGAATCTTCATAATTCTACATTGACAATAATACTAATGTCAATTTATAATTATTCGTATTTCTCAAGTAAGCACGTGTCTTGATAGCATTAAGTGCTTGCCTTTTCAGTTCAATTCACTACTTTTCAAGTCAATAGTTAATTATTTTCTTAATTTCCTTTGCTCCATAGCCAACTTTTGTATAGTTCGATCAACTCAACAACGACATAAATTGTGTTTCAGCTACATATATTACCGCCCAAAATACGTATATATGGTTTAACATAATCAAAAGAGATGCACTATTGTCCAACTATTCATCTGGAGATCCCCTACTTGCAGATTTCACCACTCAATTTTCCTTCGCCGTTGATTCCTTCCATAAGAGCTCATACGGTTGTGGGTTTGCGTTTTTCCTTCCTCCCAACGGCTCAAAAATCCCTACTAATTCCGAAGGTGCTTGCTTCGGACTTCAAGCTTGCTATCCCGGTTTCAGCTACATATATTACCGCCCAAAATTGAAACGTATATATGGTTTAACATACTCAAAAGAGATGCACTATTGTCCGAACTACGCTCATAATGGATTACAACCAACCTCGTGTGTTAGTCTCATCAGTGGTGAATTTATGGGGATTGGTACGCCCTAACTCCCTCTAAGATGAAAAATGTTCATTCTGAACTTTTAAAATTTTAAATTTATACTGGTAAAAATTATAAAGATATAGGCTATTAAAATAGTAAAATTACATTTTAACTATCGTAAAAATATACAATTTAATTTTAGCCCCTCAAAAGATTTTCTGGCTTTGCCCCTGGCCAGGGTATTCACCACTCCAGATATGGCCTAAGTTTAAGTCGTGCTAGTTGCATTGCTATTAGAGCTTTGCCTTTCTTTTATAATTTACCATGAATTAGAATAACATATGGGATGAACTAATTATATGATGAAATCTTTATAGAGTTATTTCAAATAATTAGAAAATAAACAGAGGAATGGGATCTTATATACAACTTGCTTCCATTATGAATCTAGAAAAATGTTCTATAACATAGGCAGGCACATATTAAAACCAGACTTGTAAAATGTTAATTATTTTATAGTAATGAAGCAAAATATAAAGAAAGGGAAAGGGAAAAAAGTTGTATAACATATTGAAAAGAATTTGGCAGTGACATGAACTATTAAGAGAGAATTCTATCCAATCTTTTTTTATTGACAAAACCCAAAACTCAAAAAACTATTATGATTTCATTTTTAACATTAATTTCATTATACGTTTTAATTATATTTTTTTGATATAATACTTAGAATTACTTATAGATCATAGCTTTTCCTACTTAAATAGGAGGATAAAACGTTTTAACATACTCAAATTCATATCCTATCATACTGACTATAATGTTAATGCCAATCAAATTAAAATTTAATGGTTGAAATTTAAATTTAAAGTGAAAAACTTGTATATATAGTGGGTTGACAAAGTTTGAGATTGTACTGAAAATATGAAAAAAAAAAAAAATTTGGTGCTTTAATTAAGGGATGGCTTGAATTTTGTTAGAAGAATGTTCGACTAAAAATAATTTATATGCGTGTGGGCCTTATTTCATTTTGCATTTGAGCAATTTGGTGCATTAATTAAGGTGTGGGTGCTGTTTATGGTAAAATAGTTTTTTATTGAAAAGAATTTTTCATTGGCTACAATTTTTATTTTCTAAATTAGTCTGTAAAGTTGACAATTATTTTAGGATAAATTTTAAAATTATACAAGAATTTTGATTTAATGTGTAATTATATAAATAAAATTTAATTTTGTGTAATTATATATATGAAACTTTAATTGTGGTTTAAATGTATACTTGAAACTTTGATTTTGACTTAATCATACACATTTATAGAAATAAATACATTAATTTATTTTTATAATAGATAAATATAATTATTTATGTATACAGTATATAAACATAAAATGATGTTATATCAATAATTTTGTGTTAATAATTTACAAGAATTGGATCAAAATCAAAATTTCATGTATAAAATTGCACAAAATCAAAGTTTATGTATACGATTGCACATTAAACCCCAGTTCATGTATAGTTTTGATATTTATCCCTTTTTCTTGTAATGGAACTTGGATTTTTTTTGTCCTAATTAGTTATTGATATTTCCTTAAAAAAATTGAACCAATAAAAATTTTAGACTAAATGTTAAAAAATTAAATTTTAATGTAAATATATTGTCTATTTTAAACCTTAATATGAAAATAATTACCAAATTCGATAACTTAAAAAAAAATTCAAATCCTATCCTAAGAACAATGTGGAATTCAACCCAAAAAATTGATTAACCCTTAAAACTTAATCAAATTAATATTTTGGGTAAACTACATTAGTAGTCACCCAATTATAATTTTTTTCTTTTTTTGATCACCAACTATGAAAAATTACCAAATGGTCACTTCAACTATGGTTTTTTTTTTCTTTTTTTTGGCTACCAACTATGAAAACTTACAAAATTTTAATCCAATTATCAAGTTTTGTCTTTTTTGATCACCCAGTTAGCTATTTTTTTGAGGTTAATATGTGCATATAATCCCTTTACTTTTCAAAAACTAAGAGTTTAGTCATTGTACTTGTATTTCTAAGAATTTAGTTCTTCTACTTTTCAAATTTTAAAATTTAAGTCAAACTGTTAACATTGTTAATTTATTTTTTTGTTAAACTTGTTGTTGTGGCACTTTGGAATAAAACAATTGCTCACTTGGTAGCCATGTAATTAAAAAAATATGTTATAATTAACCTAAATTTTAAAAAAAATTAATAGGATTAACAGTTGTACCTAATTTTAAAATTTGAAAAGTAGAATGACTAAATTTCTAGAAATATAAGTAGAAGAGATAAATTCCTAATTTTTAAAAAGTACAATGACTATAGGCATATTTCACCTTTTTTTGGTTAATTAGATTATGACCAAAAAAGAAATAAAGGTGGTCATTTTATAACTTTTTGTAGTTAAGTGACCATAAAAAAAATCATAATTGCGTGACCATCTTAAAACTTTTTATAATTGAGTGATTGTTAATATAATTTGCTCTAATTCTTTTTTACATTTGGTAATAAAAATATATTTTTATTATGAAGCTTTAAAGTCATTGCTAACGAGATGATGGATATTTAATTATAAAAAAAAAATTATTAAATGATTGGATGTAATAGTAAAATATATTATATTTTTTAAAAAGAAAATATAAATTTAAATATTAAAAATAATATTATTGAGTGCTACGATTCAAACATCAATAGTAAAATCCACATGCATTAAAAAAAAAAAAAAAAAAGTCTTCGTTGACGCCGCTTAGCATAGAAAGATTACAATCTAAACGTGCTTTTTTGGTTCCCATTATATTTACGTTATTGACTAAGCAAATTACTTATTCCAGACCTGAACATCAATTACCTTGCATGCATTTGCAGCAACTTTCCTCAAAATCCTTACTCCCAAAATGAAGAAAGCTCAAAATGCTGAGAATTTGTATGTAAAATCTCCAAAACCTGTATTTCTCTTCATATTATTATTCATCCTTCTTGTTCGTCCTCTAAAGGCTGCATCAATGGATAATGATGATAACATCAATTTCACTTTCCCTGATTTCAACTCAAATACGCATCGCATAGTGTATGAAGCTGATGCATACGCATCAGGCAACGCAATCCTACTCACAGCTAACAAAACAGACCAGGGTCTAAATGGTAGTGTTGGTCGAGCTACTTACTACAAGCCAATGCGTCTTTGGAACAATTCATCTGGAGATCCCCTACTTGCAGATTTCACCACTCAATTTTCCTTCGCCGTTGATTCCTTCCATAAGAGCTCATACGGTTCTGGGTTTGCGTTTTTCCTTGCTCCCAACGGCTCAAAAATCCCTATTAATTCCGAAGGTGCTTGCTTCGGACTTCAATCTTGCTATCCGGGTTCGACTTATGACGCGAACTCTAAGTTTGTTGCAGTGGAGTTTGATACGCATCGGAGTGATTGGGATCCTCCGGAGATGTCAGAGCACGTGGGCATTGATATAAACTCTGTCAAGACTTCTTACCCCACCGTCTCATGGTGGTGGAGCGATATTGAAAATGGGGGAAAAGTTAATGCTTTCATCGCTTTCAACTCTAGTACAAAAAACTTGAGTGTTACTTTTGTTGATGCCAATGATTTTTCTCGTGAGAACTCATCCAGTCTTTCCGCAGCACTGGACCTTAGCCAATATTTACCGGAATGGGTCACTTTTGGCTTCTCAGGAGCTACTGGATTTAACAGAACGACTGAGCTACACAATATTTATTCCTGGAATTTCAGCTCTAGCTTACGAGTTTCCACGGATACAGCTATCTATTCTCCAAAAGCTGCACCTGTAGCAACAACAAGCACAAGCAATTCTCCGGTCGAACCAAGAAGGAAGAACAGGACATGGCCATGGATTGTTTTAGCCATGATTGGTGCCATATCTGCTTTGGTCACAGTTTTGGGTTTAATTTGGTTTTTCTACCGGAGGAGAAAATACAGCAGGAAGGAAGATGGGACCATGGTTGTCAATATAGAAATGGAAATGGTGACAGCACCTAGGAAGTTTTCCTACAAGGAGCTAAGACTTGCAACCAGTAATTTTGCTGACGAAGGTCTGCTTGGAGAGGGAGGTTTTGGGAAGGTTTATTTAGGCTTCTTGAGGGACATTAACTGCAGTATTGCTGTCAAAAGGATAACTCCAAATTCTCAACAAGGGGTGAAAGAGTATTTATCAGAAGTTACAACTATTGCCAGGTTGAGGCATAGAAATCTGGTCCAACTCATTGGTTGGTGCCATGACAATAAGGAGTTTCTGATTGTGTATGATTTTCTTCCAAATAAGAGTCTCGATTTCCATCTGCATAGTGAGCCATGCTTGTTGACGTGGGATAAAAGGTATAAAATCGCTATGGGATTGGCCTCAGCGTTATTCTATCTGCAGGAAGAATGCGATCAATACGTGCTGCATCGAGACATAAAGTCAAGTAATGTTCTGCTAGATTTGAGTTTCAATGCCAAGCTTGGTGACTTTGGGCTGGCTAGGCTTGTTGACCATGGACAAGAGTCTCAAACAACTACGGTTATGCTTGGGACTGATGGTTATATAGCACCCGAGTGTCTTGTCACATACAAAGCCACTAAGGAATCGGATATATATAGCTTTGGTATTGTTGCCTTACAAATAGCCTCCGGAAAGAAGGCCATTGCTGTAATAGAAAGGAATGGCAAGAGGTCCAAGACAAAACTGGTGGAATGGGTTTGGGAACTGTATGGGAAAGAGAGCCTTTTAGATGCTGCTGACCCACAATTGTATGGCAATTACGAGATGGAACAAATGGAACGGTTGCTCTTAGTTGGGCTGGCCTGTGCTCACCCAAACTATTTTGACCGCCCATCGATACCGCAGGTTGCCGCCATCCTTTCTTTCAAAGCTCCAGTGCCTATGCTACCACAGGAGATGCCGGTTCCAACATACATTGCATCTCTGCAAGACAATATTGTTACATCTTCAGCATCCATTTCATTCCATACAGGTGCGTACAGCAGAAGCCAAACTCAAAGTTCAGGCATTGCTTCAAGTATCCATTCCTTGAAAGGATAAAAAAAAGCACTCCAGCTAGGTGGAAGCCAAGCAGTGTATTCTTGGTAGTCAACTTTTTTTCTTTTTTCTATTTACTTGTATATTTGGCTTCATGTTTTCCAGTTTTGATGCTTTGTTACATCCATGTTTTATCACTTGTTTAAATTATTGGACAAATTTTCAGACAGCAATTCCAGAACAACTAATTGCAATATAATGTTGGTATTTTTTTTACTTGGATCTTCTGTGTTACACTAATAACTGATGTTCCTGAGTTCTTGTTTTATTCCGTCCTTAATGAAGCTGATCAAATTTAAAGAGGAAGGATCGATTTTCATTATCTCATACATTATTGTTATCGTTTTACTTGGGACTAAGTTGATTGTTTTACTTAGATATTTTGAAAGATAAAATCAATTTTAAATTGACGATAAAATTTATCTAAAAGCTGGCTCGATCAGGGCTTGAAGAAGCCTATATAAACGCTATGGGTCGACTGCATTTGGTGTGCTTGTGGAGGGTTTCCGGTTGTCCTTTTGCTTTGTACTATTGTAGTTATTTTATTAGAGAATTATTGTGAATTTTTAAGTGAAGTTTTGGCGAGGGATTTGAAATAATTAGGGTCATCAGATGAGTTGCAATTACCTCTCATGTCAGAGTAGATTAAGTTTAATTGATTTAAATAATTGTTAAATAAAATTATTGTTACACGCTGGCCTACCTCAGACCCATTACAAACTAACCCCTAAACCCAATACCCCCAAACCACTAGACCATTTACAATTAAACCCCAACACCAGACCCATTACAAACTAACCTCTAAGCCCAACAATAAACCAAAACCCATTACATTAAAGACCCAAACTAAACCACAACCCAACACTCAAATTGACCCAATTAAGCCCAATGCCCCAACATTATCCCGAAACCCTAGCCTCCTGTTCGGCACCGCACTTAGGCATCCCACTTGCGCCGCAACCACCCTCTGCCGGAGCTGCCCACCCCAACTGCTCCTCAACACTGCCCATACCCTGCAAAAACGAAGCAAACAACCAAAACAGGAGCGAGAAATAGCAAAAATAATAGCAAAATACATGTAAAAAACGGTTATATAAGCCGAACAAAAGAATGTAAAAGCAATCGGCCAATTTGTTTAGAAATACAAATATCATATTCCAAAATACAAATAAAAACAGTGTTAGTATACAAAAATAAGCAAATACCCCCATAATCAGAGAGCTTAAAGCACTAAATATCTAAAATCAGAATCGAACGCCAAAGGTGATTTCATTTCTTTTGCTTATTTCGTCTTTATATTTTAAAATCAGTTTTCTTTATTTTCAAAAAAAATATTTTCATAATAAATATTATAAATAAAAAGGGAATTTTTTTTTTAAAAAAAGAGAAGAAAATTACCTTTTTTCAAATTTTTGGCCACCGTGCGACGGCGCCGGTGACGGTAGACGGCGGCTGAGGTGAGGCTGGATTTCCCACCGGAAATCGCCTATCTTTCCCTCTCTCTCTTTTTTTCCCTAATCCCGGTTACAAATGTTTTTTTTTTTCTAATTTTTGGGCTATTTATAGTGTTTAAAAACGGTGCCGTTTTGGCATTAAAACCCAGGGCATAAAACGACGTCGTTTTGCCCTGTGTCGGACCAATCCAACCCGACCCACCAGAATCCGCGTGTTTTTGAGTGGAAGGGCAATTTGCGCGTTTGGCCCTTCCGCATTTTTGTGATTTTGCAATTAAGTCCTGTAACATTTTTTAATTTGGCCCTGAAATCGATCGCACTTTGCAATCTAACCCCGTACAACACGCTGCGTTTTGGAAAGAAGGAAAATTTGTTATTTTGGTCCTCATTGTTTTCACACGCATTTGAATGGATCCTTTTCCTTTATTTTTACTTTAAATTGGCCTCGAATTTTCTGTTTTATTTTCAACTTAATCCTTTTTTAGTATTTTGATATTTTATTAGTTACTTTTAATATTATTATTATTATCATCATCATCATTATTATTATACTTACTATTATTATTAATATTAGTCTCTACTTTTATTATATATGTATATTTATATATTTTTATGGTATTAGTGATTATTTTCAATATTATTTTTAGTATCAATTTTTACATTTTTTATCACTATTATTTTTATCTATTATTTATTAATATTTTACTACTATTTATTTTACTACTGTTAGAATTAATATTATTTTCATCTAATTTTATATATATATGATATGATTTTTAATATTATTTTTCTAATACTTTATATAATATGTATATATATATATATATTTATATTTATATACTATTATTATTTCTAATATATATTTTCCGTATATACTTTTAATATTATTATTGTGTATTTTTTTAATATATGCATATGTATATATTTATATAGTTTTATTAAGAGTTTTGTTTGTAACCTTATTATTATTTCTTATATGTATATATCATGTATATTTTTAATACTATATTAGGTATATCTTCTTATGTAAATATATTTTTAATATTATATTATTTATATATCTATTTTTTTAAATACTATTATTTATCTTGTTCAATATCGCATGTATTGTTAACATTTTGTAATTGCTATGTTTATTATTTGTTGTATATTTGCATTTTTTTCCTTATTGTTTGCACGTTTTGAATTTAATACATGTTTAGATTGTATTGCATTACAATATTGTTAACATGTTTTTATATCATTTTCGAAATATTTTTCCATTTTTTTTAAAGAAATAAGGTATGTACCGATTTTAACATTAAGTCCGTGATTTCATCGCTATGTTGGGTGAATCACATTGGCTCGTGTTAAAAGCGGGGCATCCTTCGAAAAAAATAAAAAACTTGAAATTTCTCGTGTTTTGATCAGGTCACGATTAAATGTTACTTTAAACTCGCATTTTTTGAAAATTAAGACAATATGTGTTTAATAAGATACCAATTTTGGATGTCACGAGGGTGCTAATACCTTCCTCGTGCGTAACCGACTCCCGAACCCTTTTTTCTCTGAATCTTGACGTAGACCTAAACCCGGCCTTCTTTTTATTCAAAAATGAATTTTTTCTGTTAAAAAGAGGTTTTATTATGTGTCCGATCACACCTAGAAAAAAGATCGGTGGCGACTCCCCTTTTTAAATAAAATCAAATTTCGATTTTCAAATTTTCAATAAATCACCTCAATTAGCGACCAAGCTAAAATTTTTACGTCGCTACAATTATTCATTGAGCAAGATTATGTAAGATTATTTATTGGAATTACTTTAGTAAACATCGTGTATTAATTTCTCTCACTTATATGCGGCACATCAGTTAGGATAGAGAGTAAAAATCGACTTATACTCTTTCAGTATTCTTAAGTAGAGACTCAAGTTCAAATTTTGAAAATAACATTGTTTAATAAAATAACAATCAACCTTGAAATAATTAATTTATATAAACTATAAAATAACATAATTTTATTATTAGTGAAATTTTGATTCACTCATAATAGGAAAGAAATAAAGAAGCATTGCAATTATGAGATTTGTTTCTAAACAATAGGTAGGATTATTTTAAAAATAATTAGTATGATTTCATCCTACACTTCATTGAGTTTATTATTTATTTGTGTCAAATTATACAGTAAAAATATATGTTAAAAACCAATTCAATATGTACAATATAACCTCATTTACCATGGACCAAACCAACCAATTCAAATTATCACACTTAACCCCAAAACACATCCAACAACTTGTTTAAAATACAAACTAAACTTCTATGCATTCAAGCCATTCAAATCATCAACCAAGCCAGTTCCTTATTCAAAACATACCATTTGCACTTTTAAACAAACCATTCAAGCACTATACATATGGTCTCATAATATGATCAAAACATACCTTACTTCACAAGCTAACCAAGTTCAAACTAAGCTAATAGATACAATTTAACACACCTATAACACCTCTATACATGCCATAAAACCTAGCTACAAAATGATCAAAAGGCTGTTGAATTGATAAAAGGATAATGTGAGCTTCGTGAAGTCTGATTGATGAGTTCCGCAATCTGACTATCTATAGAGGAAGAAAAAATGACTAAGTAAACATTTCGAATGCTTAGTAAGTTGAAAGGTATGAAAACAATAAACATCACAACGAATTGGTTAGCTTAATTGCCAAATTCATTATAACATGTATTATAACATATCATACTTAATATTCAATATTCAATCCATACATTAATATGCAATTGATCATCAAATATATTCCACAATCATCTATATTTATCATTTCATATTATTAGTATAACTCGATGAAACTTAATAAACAACTTAATTACATAGGTACTAATCACATCAGAGGCTCGTCCGAGCTAAACATAATCGTGTCAGGTTACCTGTTCGGGCTAAGCCTTTATATCGACACATAAAATAATTTGACCAGAGTTATACACACATATATATACACATACATGTAAGGTTACCTGTCAAGGCTAAACCTTTAAAACGACATCAGGTTACCAGTCAGGGGCGAAGCCAACAATTTTTTAGGGCGGCCAGATGAAATTTTAATTTTTTATAGTTTACATCTTTATAATTTGTAAAGAATTAAATCAAATTTTTATAATTTTAGGGGAGCCAAAGTGTAATTTTACCTTTACTAATTTAAAATTTTAAAAAAAATTTAAGGCCTAAATAGAAATTTTACATTTTAGGGGGGCGGGGCCCATGCCAGCCCCCCAACTTCGCTCCTGTTACCAGTCCAGACTAAACCTATGTCACATGTATCTTTGAGTCTGAAATAAATGTTGGAGCTTGGAATCATAAAAAATCAACCTATAAACATGAGCAAAATACGTTTACGAAGTTTCATGAGGGCAATTTCTAGGATGTAAGCTTATATTTATTCCTTTTCAATTTTAATCCAAATCTCACCCTTTTTGTACTAAATTGTAAATAATTTAAAAGTTCACTAAAAACTTATATATATTTGAATTACAACATACATAAGGGTCAAAACATAAATATATCATATGAACTTACCTGGAAAAATCGATAAACAAGTTGAACAACAAGGACTATTCTATAATTTCCTTTTTCAACCGGTTATCTTTGACTTGATTCAAATCCCATTCTAAATAGTAATTAATTTCAAATATCCCGTAACATCAATTTATATACATATGCGAATAAATTTTCATTTTATAGAAA
Source organism: Gossypium stocksii (assembly GCA_020496765.1). Classification (NCBI taxonomy): domain Eukaryota; kingdom Viridiplantae; phylum Streptophyta; class Magnoliopsida; order Malvales; family Malvaceae; genus Gossypium; species Gossypium stocksii. Next base: position 103,054,032 of record CM035631.1, read on the forward strand.
TTCTCTGGAATTTTGTAATTTATTTAATTTAGTTTTTAAAATCGAAAATGTCATAACTTTCAAATTTGAGCTTTGATTTCAAAATTGATTACTTTTATCCTTCTACATCCCTCTAATATTTATAATTATAAAAAATTTATGCTAATTTAAAAATTATTGCAATTTAGACCCTATGTTTAAAACTAACAATTTTCACTTTACAAACTAGTCTTTTTTTCATGTCTAAGCTTAAAACCTATCAATCTAGTACAAAAGACTTCAATATTCAACAATAGAAACATTTGAAAACTTTAACAGTTTTACAAATTAGTATGCAAGTTAGCTAAATCAAGATCTCGAAACCTCAAAAACATAAAAATACAAGAAAATGAGTTATATTTTTACCAATTTTGGAAGGACAAAAGCTTTAAAGCTTAAAAATGCATTCCCTAGGTTTTGCTTTGTATTTTCGGTTGAAGAAGAACAAATGAATGATGATAACATTTTTTTTAGCTTATATACCTTAATTAATTTATAATTAATCCTTACTTAATTAACATTAACCGTACTTTAAAAACTTAGTGGATGATAGTTGGCTATCACCACCATTTAACAACGGTCAATTTGCTCATTTGGTCCTCCAACTAATTAAAATTTAATAGCAGTTAATTTCTACCACTTTTACATTTTAGTCCTTGTACCTTAATTAACTATCCAATTGATAAAATTACCTATCCAAAATTCAATTAATCTATATAGTAACTCTGTTAATATTTAATAGAAATATTTATGGGCCCGATTTACGAAAATGAGGTTTCAATACCTCATTTTTCAATACCACTAACTTTAGGGTCATTACACTTATACCATAGTTAACTATCAAATTACAAAATTAAAGAGCCAAACTCTAATTAAACTTTTTACTAACCTAATATTAATAATAATATTTACAGACTCGAACATTAAAAATAGGATTCTGAAATTATTATTTTCAACACCATTTTCGGACTATTAAAAAAAGTCAAATAGATGTAATTTTATAGCACTTCAGTAAGGGCTTAAATTTTTATTATTTTGTAATTAAAAATGAAAAGTGAATAAAAATGCATAGGTAAATAATTTCAATGTTGTAGTTATATTTATATTTTGCTTAGTAATTAGACTGGGATTTTTTTTATACTTGAAAAGGATAAGTGGATATTCGTTTAAGTGTATTTTATGCCAAACTTGAGAGATAAGTGTCCTCTACCTTATTTTTCAAGTTGTTTAAAATGGTTTTTTCCTACAAAAATGTTATATTTCAAGAAAAGTAAATAATTTTTTTTCATATAAAATATATTGGAGTCATATTTCAACAAATTAAATTTCTATAATTTTTTATCATACTAAATACCTTTTAAATATTTGATTGAGTTAGTGTTACTTATTATCCGATCATTATTTAAAATTTTTTAAAATAATTTCATTATAAATTCTAATAATATCTAATCTTTTTAACACAATACCTAAGACTATACATACTCATAAATAAGAGGATAATATGTTTCAGTGCACTCGAACATACATCCTCTTGCATTGGCAACAATAATATCCATGCCAATCGAGCTAAGACTCAATTGGCAAATCACAACTCAATTTTAAAATTGTAAAGAAATCTCTACTTGGAAGCTCGCAAGATTTGACCATAACATCCAGATATGAAGAAAGAAGCGGAATCTCTACTTGGATTCTAAGGGCAAGACCGCATATGTGATCTGTTTTATGTAAAGAAATCTGTCTTCTAGAAAAGTTCTTCTAATGGAACTGAATATAAGGTCGACGCTTCTTTTCTTGCATTCATTTGCATTTGCATTTGCATTTCATGCATCTGCATTACATCATTCGCATTATATTTTGCGCGCTACACTTTCACAAAAGGTCCCTAACTAGATGAAATTGTTTCAGTTAACCTGGGAACTGATAAAAGTCAACCAACCAAACACCGCTACAGTACTCGTTTTAAGACAAGAAATATGGATCAGAGATTGGAAAGGTTGGAGCAGCTCCAAAAGGAGATGCAGGACCAAATGCAAGAACAAATGATTAAGATTCAGCAAGATATGATGAATCGGATGTTAGAAGCGCAAAACAACATGATGAGTCAATTGACTCAGCTTTTGGCTGCAGGACAAGATAAAGGAAAAGGTCCTGCGACAAATACTGAGGAAAGTGAGGATCCACTTTATCCTCCGGGGTTTACCCCACCTAATACACAGACACAACACGAAGCACACCTGCGTGGGCCTTCTGTTACCATCAGAACGCAACAACTCCAGAGGGACGCACCGATACCGATTAATCATCAAGTTGGTTCAGGCTCAGGATACGATCCAATTAACCTCAATGTGCCCGACTTGGACGAGGCAGCCGAAGGAGAGAGGTCAGGAATAGAGCTACCAAAACAGTTAGAGGATAGGTGCAGACGGATAGAAGAGAAATTCAAAGCCATGGAAAACGCTGGTAGCGGTCTTGGGATTGATGCTAGGGATTTGAGTCTCGTCCCGATTTGGTTCTTCCCCCTAAATTTAAAATGCCTGAATTCGAGAGGTACAATGGAACGAGCTGTCCTGAAGCTCACATCATTATGTTCTGCAGGCGGATGACGGGCTATATCCATAACGACCAGCTATTGATTCATTGCTTTCAAGATAGCTTGGTTGGGGCAGCCTCTAAATGGTATAACCAATTAAGCCGTGCTATGATCAACTCGTGGAAGGATCTTGCTCAAGCATTTATGAAACAGTACAGTCATGTGACGGACATGACCCCCGACAGGATTACTCTCCAGAACATGGAAAAGGAGTCTAATGAAAGTTTTAGACAGTATGCGCAACGATGGAGAGAAGTTGCCATACAAGTTCAGCCGCCGCTTTTAGAGAAAGAAACTACGATGCTATTTATTAACACTCTAAAAGCCCCTTTTATCACTCATATGTTGGGGAGTGCAACCAAAAACTTTGCTGACATAGTGATGACAGGTGAAATGATTGAAAATGCTGTGAGAAGCGGCAAAATTGAAGTCGGGGAAAGTACCAAAAGATCGGCCCCGAGGAGGGGAGAAAATGAGGTGAATAACACAAGTGTATGTAAAAAGGGACAGTCGAAGGCCGTAACCACTGGCCATAGAGGCTCTTCTAGGAGAGAATCCAACTCAAGGATAAACACAGAAAGGCTCCAGTTTACACCTATCCCAATAACATATCAGGAGCTCTATCAGAATCTATTTGATAAGCATGTTGTATCTCCTCGCCACGTGGAACCAATGCAACCCCCATATCCTAAATGGTATGACTCAAACGCTCAATGTGAGTACCACGCAGGGATTACGGGGCATTCAACAGAAAATTGCCTTGCTTTCAAAAAGCTGGTCGAAAAGCTCGTTGAGAGGGGAATTGTAAAGTTCAACGATTCCTCAGAACCTAATTGCTCAGACGAAGAAGTAAAATGTGATAGTTGAAGGCGGGGGCAAAAAGTGGCGATGCCTTGAACAAGTCAAAGTCGGGAAGAATATAGCAAGATCCGAGTGACGTATCCGAAGAGGGAACTAGGGAATAAAGGTTCTTGCCCTTGCATATTTTGGGAGTGTTTTAAACAATGTGACTGTGGAAAAGATCCCTGCATTTTTAGAACTAATTTAGGGTAGTATGCAAAACACTCTTGTTACTTTAAGCATAGGGGTAATAAGACCCCTTTTTGTGAAATAGGCCTATGTCCAGAACTTTTTATTTCAATGAAATGCATCTTTTTAAATAAATATTCTTTTATTCTCTCGTATAGATTCTTTTGTTCTTAGACTCTCATTTATATATTCTTTCATTTTTATCATACCATGCAAATAATCATCCTTAGAATTATTTCTTCTTTGGAATTTACCTTCATACTCACAATGGGTCCTCAGATATCAATGATAAGAGCGAACTATTACTGACTCCCTTTTGGGTAAAATATATGTCTAGAGGGATCTCAGTACTTCGAAGATGATAGAGATTGCACCTATCTTCCGATTTGTTAAGGATGGTAGAACGAGACGAAAGACGGATCCCAACTTACAAAAGGTCAATTGACATTGCGAGCTGACAAAAGAGATGAAGATCGAAACCTAACTCACCACAGAGATAAGACAAAGCTTGCATGTCTCTTGTGTTTCTTCATGAATTCTCTATGTGGGGCATGGATGTTATAGGGCCAACATCACTGACATCGATTCATCTTCATAGTGCTCAACTAGGAAGGTAAGGTTGCTTCATATGCCAAAGTTACAAAGTAAACAGTCATCAAATTCAAAATTTGAGTTCATATCCAAATCCAGATCCTGATTCGAATCCAGGTCTAAATCCAAATCCAAATTCAAATCTAGATCCTGATTCAAATCCAAATTCGAGTTCAAGTCCAAATTTGAAATTCCAAAAATTTAAAATTCAAATTCAAATTCGAATTCAAAAAAAGAAGGAAAAAAGAAAAAAGAAAAGGAAAAAAGAAGGTGCCAATCCACTGTCTATTCAAAGATTAGACACCATACTAGCGCAGCAAAAGCATCCAAAAAACCATTCAAAAGATTTTGAAAGATGACTGAGACTTGTAAGGGTTGGCATGGAAAAGTTACACTTACCTTCCGCACTTGTCAAAGGTTGGCCAGGACATTTGCTGGGGCAACACATTTCTCATTAGTCTTGCCCATTGGAGTTGAGATTATTTCTTCTGGGTTTTACCAAAGCTGAAACTGGATGGGACAAGATGGATCTAATCCCAGTACAATCAATCGAAGTTAATCCGTCACAACACGATGATGTGGGTTGATGACAAAGAGGTTCATTTTAGAGAATTTCAAAAGGGTGACCTCATACTGAAGAAGATCTTTCATGTACGAAAGGACTTCAAAGGAAAATATCGAATTAAGCGAGATCTTACACAACGAAGAGGGCTTGTTTTGGAAGCATTAATCAAGATAAATGGTAATAATGTGCCCAATTCGATGAATTCAGTCAAGAGGTATTTCACTTACATGCCTAATCTGGTGAATTCAGTCAAGAGTTATCACACCAAAAAAGGAGAAGCCTAGGTGAAAACCTACAAAGGGCGTATTGAGACCTTATAAAAAAGTCGATCAAGAAAAAGAATGAAAAGAAGAAAAAAAGGAAGAGAAAAATCAAGAAAACGAAAAAAGAAATAAAAATCAACTAAAAAGAAGAAAGAAAAAGGAGAGGCCAAGGCGAAAACCCGCAAAGGGCGCTTTGAGTCCAAAGGGTATTTGAGTTGAAAACCCGAAAAGGGCGACTCAAATTTTGATCGAAAGTGGGGCACGCGGTAGACTTGCCATGCTTGAATTGACAATGAAGAAATATGCTACGTCTTGGGGCATCGACAAAGTACTCCGGATCCCCTAAACACATATTGAGCTCAAAATGGTCACTTAGAAGTTTGTACAGAGAAGCTTAGGTTGCGATATCTGGGGCACCTAGTTTTCATCTTTCTTATTGCATTTGCTATCTTTGATTCGCGTCGGGCTATGCTCCCGATCAATTTCTTCCTTATTGATTAATTTATTTGTGTCGAGCTATGCTCCTAATAAATTCTTTCTTAATCGCTTCTGCTTAACTTGCTTGTTTCGAGTTATGCTTGCATTCAATTTCCTTCTTGTCCATTGTCATGATCTTTTTCAAGCATTTTGTATTGAAATAAAGATTAGTGGACTAATAACACTTTTATGAAAGGAGTTTTGCGTATTACCCTGGAAGTTTCTAAATAGTATGGGAACCTGAAACAGGACTATTGTTCAGGACTTTCCAAACTTAAGGTTTGGAAATATTTAAGTCCAAATGGAAATCATCTCTTTAGATTTTCGGTCAAGGATATTCACCGAACAAAAGAGACGAGATATTAGGTCGGTGATGCAATCCCGATCGAAAAAACGAGTAATCAAGAAGATATTCTACGCCTATGCGAGTATCAGACGTGCACATCTGGTCAGGTCACTTAGAGTGTGATCAGTTAATGGAAAAAGTCCCTATACCCTTGATTTGCAGCGGGTTGGATTGAGGAAGATGCAGATTCTATACCTCTGAGTTATGATGGATAGGGTACAAGCCTTATGTCCCCTATGTCCCCGAGATACAGTGAAATGAACCCAAAAGTTACGATGGGGCAAGCCAATTGAGCAAAATGCGAATATTTTGGACAAAATACCAGCTGAGTAAGAGGGTAACGTATTATGTCGGTAGTAGAGCCTGACGAGCGACGAGTAAAGATGCTCTAAAACATTAAAAAGGATCATTCTCATGACATTTTGCATTCATTCAAGTGTCATACATGATACATTTAGTTAGGAGCATTTGATTCATTCCAATCACAGCATCCTAATCATAGGCATAAGCACGTAAAACTGGTTATACAGGACAGGTTCCTCAGGGAACAATATGGCAACACCGGTAAATTCACAGCCCTATCTTCCTAAGCAACAGTGGAGTAGGCTGAAAAATCCAAGTTCTATTCCTTCGAGATGGTAGTGGGGCAGATTGAAAATTGAAGTCTTCCTGAAATAGCAAGGAAGCAAATTGCAAATTCTAGATTTTTCTCCCTCGAGATAGAAGTGGAGCAAATCGAAAACAGTGAAGTTTATCTCTTTGAAATTTCAGCAGAGAAGATTGAGGTTACGAATCTCTTCTCCCTGAATTCTCCTCGAAGTTCGAGTGGAGTAGGTTGAGGCTACAAATCCCTCCTCCCTGAGTTTACAATGAGGATCAACATTTCTTTGAAGGTTCAGCAGAGAAGATTGAAGTTACGAATCTCTTCTCCTTGAATTCTCCTCGAAGTTCCAGTGGAGTAGGTTGAGGCTACAAATCCCTCCTCCCTGAGTTTACAATGGGGATCAATCTTTGTTCAGTAGAGAAGATTAAGACTACGAATATCTTCTCCCTGAATTCTCACTCCTTGAAGTTCCGAGTGGAGTAGGTTGAGGCTACAAATCCCTCCTCCCAGAGTTTACGATGAGGATCAATCCTTGTTCAGCAGAGAAGATTAAGACTACGAATCTCTTCTCCCTGAATTTTCATCTCCTCGAAGTTCCAAGTGGAGTAGGTTGAGGCTACAAATCCCTCCTCCCAGAGTTTACGATGAGGATCAATCCTTGTTTAGCAGAGAAGATTGAGGTTACGAATATCTTCTCCTTGATTTCTTTCTCTTCAGTGAAGTAGGTTGAAACTACAAATCCCTCCTCCCTGAGTTTACAATGAAGTTACAAGTCTTATCTCCCTGAAGTTACAGCGGAGCAGACTGAAGATACAAGATCTTATCTCTCTGAAGTCACAGAAGAGCAGATCGCATCAAACCTTATCTCTCTGAAGTTACAGTAGAGCAGGTTGAAATTACAAGTCTTATCTCCCTAGAGTTATAGCGGAGCAGACTGCAGTTGCAGAGGGGCAGATTGAGGTTACCATAGCAAGTCTCATATCCCCGAGGTTACTAGAGCAGATCGAAGATAGAAGATTTGGCCTACCTGAAGATGCAGGAGCAGATCGAAGATTCGAGCCAAGTGAAACAGCCTAAAGCCATAAGTCCTATACCACTGAAGATGCAGTGGAATGGAACAAGGCTAATTGAAGAGAAGAAGCACCAAGAGATCAAGACCCGGCAAGACCGGGCAAAATTAGCCCTTTTTGAGTCTTTGCTCTATTCTCGTTACACGACAATGAGCAAAGAGGGGCAGCTGTAATAGGGCAATTTTGCCCGGGCCTTTAATAGCCCAATTACACACTAACCAATACCCATTTACAACCGGGTCCAAAACCCAACTTAAAGTAGACCCAAAACCACTACCCAAACCCGGCCCATTAACCAAAGACCCAATCAACCGAACCCTAGCCTCCAGCAAATACAACCACCGCACCTAGGCTTTGCCCACGTCGGCCTCTTCCTCGAGCGCACCGCCTCCATCACGTCCCATCACTGTACCACCGTCACCCACCTGCAAAACAGAGAAGCAAAAACAACAGAGACAAGACAACACAAACAACAGTAACCAAACCAAATGTGAAATAAGCTATTAAAGCTGAGAGCAATCGGTTGTAACGGGGAGAGAGATTTTCTTCTCACGATTCAAAAAGCAGTGTAATAAAAGGGGTTTTATCGAGAATCGAGAAAAAAAGAAGATTTCAGCAGAAAAGGACCCAAATATTCGAAACTTGAAGGTGTTCTATTTTTTTTTTGTTTACTTTATTATTATTGATTGTTTCTATAAACGAAAATAAAGAGAGAAAAAGGAAGAAGGGAATTACCAGATTTGTGCGATGCCTCTGTCGTCGGACCCCTCTCTACTGCCGAGATCGGTTTAAGAAGCGATTAAAAGCTTCTTCCCTTTTGATTTTTGAGGTTAGAGAAGCCTCACCCCTGGTTTCTTCTTCGAAAGGGTAGCAAAGGGCCCGACTTTAGCACCTCTGATCACCTCCTATGGCGGCCATGGGACGAACGATGTGAGGATGGGTCTTAAGAACCCTAGCGAAGGAAATAGGGGAATCGGGGGTGCTTGTTTTTTCAGAAATTGGCAGATAGCCAAATGGCTTTATCTTTTTTTCTTTTTTTTGTTTTAAGTTATAAAGCAAACGTGCCGTTTGGTGGGGGGGGATTGGCCTTTGTGCTTTAAAAGGTAGATTTACGTAAATAGTCCCCCCATTTTGCAGAACCATTCAATCAAACCCTATCTTCTACTTTGTTTCTTTCTTAAATTTGACCCTTTAACCTTGTTCCGCGTTTAATGTGGTCCCCTGGTTCATCAAAAGGATTTGTTTGGCTGATAGTTTGGGATATTTTCCTTATGAGCCCCTGTTCCTTCGCGCGCACCTTATTTTGGTCCTTTTTATCTTTGTTTATTCCTGATTTCGCCCCCAAGCCTTTTGTTTCTATCTCAATCTGATCCTTTTACTTTGCTATCTTATTAAAGTTAATTATTTTAGTACTATTGTATTTATTGTTAGTATTTAATATTAATATTAGTTGTTTATTTTAGTATTATTGTATTTATTGTTAGTATTTAATATTAATATTAGTTGTAATCAGTATTTTTTTTTATGTATATATACATTTTTATGACTATTTTCAATGTTATTTTTCTCTAATGTTATGTCAACCTCTATATATTACTATTATCATTATATTATATTATTTTTAATGATGTTAAGTATTCTATTTTATTATTATTATTACTATCATAATGTATATAAATATATTCCTTTTAGTATTTACATATATTACTTTTATTTTCTTTTACTATTATTATTTTTAACACATTATCATTATTCTTTTAATATTATTAATTATTATATTATACTTAATAATCCTGTTCCTTTTTTTATATTGTATCCTTTTCATTATTGTATTTATTATTATATATATATATATATATATTTAATATTTACTATTATTATTTATTACTTATTTTCTAATATTATCGTATCATATTTTCTTTTTGTGCTTTATTATGTTACATTACTCCTACCCTTGTATATATTTTTTTATTATTATTATAATTATTATTTTCTCATATTTTCATGTTACTTTTAGTATTATATTTTAATATTACGTTTTTTATAATTTTATTATCATATTGTTTGGTATTATTTTAATATTATATGGATCAATATATTTTGATACTCCTAAATTAATATATCATTGCTATTTTCTTTTTCATTATTAATACATAACACATATACATATACATTTTATGTACATATCACTTTCTACTATTACTATTATTATATCAACCTATTATTTTTATCATTTCTTTATTACTATTATCATCATTATTATTGTTTTAAATTTTTTAAATATTATATCATAATATTTTTTATTTTTATCATTGCTTTTTCATTTGTTTGTTTATTTATTATTTACACATACAATTTAATCATGTAGTTTTAGTATTATTTTTTGTCATTCCTTGATCTGTAATCATTGTACTCGTTAATTTTATTCTTGTCTTTTATATTACTCCTTATTAATGTATTTATTCTATTTGTACATATTACAGTCATAATTTACTTTTGCATTTCCTTACAAACTCATGATTTTATTAAACTTTATTCGACAAAATCACACCTTTACAAAGGTAATGTTCGATACATGGAAATTCGAAAATTCGTACCTTAACTCACTGGGTTTCAATTTTTCGTTTAACCTGTATAATCGAATATCCTTTTGATTTCTAAATACAAAGCACCCTCGTTCCAAAGGCTCTAAACTTCGTATCCTAACTTACTGGACTCGACGTTTTACTTCTTCGGGACGAGAATGTTTTTTAAATAATCTTTTCGATTTGTGCAAATTATTTTTAACGAAAAGGGATCATGTTTTAAATTCTTTCAAATTTTTAAATATTCGACATTAAGACATCAATTAATCAATTAGGTACCAATTTTGGGCGTATCGAGGGTGCTAATCCTTCCTCGTGCGTAACCGACTCCCGAACCCTTTTTTTGATTTTGTAGGCCAAAATCGTTGTTTAGATAAATCAAAATATTTATTAAAAGCACCCACTTTTCGAGGTGATCCGATCGCACCTCAGTAAAAAGGGATCGGTGGCGACTCCTGTTCATTTTCAAAATACAAAGTCGATTACCCATTCCCCAAAAAAATGGTTTCGACACAAAATAAATAGAGTTTTAAAACAAATGCAAATAATAAAATACTATACTATATATACGTGTTTATAAATATAATAATACTAACAATAATAATATAATAATATATAATGGTAACAATAAGGTAAAATAATGACAATAATAATATAATAATCAATATAACAATAATACTATTAAATTTTAAAGAAAATAATACTAAAAGGAGATAAAAGGACGAAATTGAATTCAAATGGAAGTTTTCGGGGCGGATTTCAGAATCTAAATAAACGAAAAGGACCTATTTGAACACGGATTGATCCTAGGAGGACCAATACTGCAATTAGCCCACCTCTGTAAAACGACATAGTGGCAGAGAGGACTAAATCGGAACTCGGGACAAATTTCTGGGCCCGATTGCAAAGAAATAAGGCTTAATTGAAAATTAATAAAATGCGGAAGGACCAATTGCGCAAATCCCCCACGTGATGTCAGAGCACGCGGACCTTGAGCGGAGCGGGTCGGGTCGACCCGACCCGAGTTCAAAACTATATAAACCTATTTTTTTGATTTCGGCTCATTTGCGCCGAGGGAGAGAAAAAAAAAGAAAGAAGAGGGAAGAGAGGAGAGGGGAAGAAGAAGGAGAGAAAGGGGGGGTCCGAGCTCCGGTGCCGGACCGGTCGCCGGCCGGTCGCCGGCCGGTCACCGGCCGATCATCGGCCACCGTTCGCGCCGCCGTCTGCCGTCGTTCCGGCCACCGGAACGGTGGCCGGAAAAAGGTAAAGTTTCCGATTTTTTTCTCTTTTTTTTTTTGTATATATATTCTTATGCTTTGTTGGTACTTTGATAAAACATGCGCATAGAAATGGATTTAGATAAATAGAAATCACCTCTGCCTAGGGCTCTGGTATCCTGTGTGTGATTCTTGCAATTCGGGGGTCTTCCCTTCGCTGTTACTGCTAAAAAATTCTACTACTGTTATATTGCTTTTGAATATATTTGTATTTCTGTTTTTTTGGGGTTCGAAAATCGGACCCTTACAATTGTTTTGAATCGGGCTTTTATAGCCTTCTGTTTACTTCGTTTACAAGTTGTCTTCTGTCTGCAAAATGCTTTCTGTCCATTTGTTTTAAATGTTTGCAGGGGCTTGGGCGGTGGAAGTGACCAGGAAGGGCAGTGCTGAGTTGATGGGACCTGAGGCGGTGGGCAGAGACCAAGTGGGGCATTGGGGTATGATTTAGGGTTTCTAGTTAGGGTTTGGGTGTATTTGGGTCACGGGTTAGGGTAGCAGTTGGGTTTTGGTGTAAATTGGGCTACGGGTCAGTTTTAATTTGGGTTATGGAAATGGGTCTGTTTTGTAATTTTAATTTAATAAAAGGACATTTGAATTGGGCCTAAAATTGGCCATTACATTAGGAATTTGACCCGATTAAGCAACGAACAAGTAAAATTAGCAGAAGAAATTGATAAATTGAACACACAAATTTAACGTGGAAAAACCCCTCCAAAGAGGATAAAAACCACGGGCAAAGATAATTTTACTATAATGGCAAAAGAACGAAGAGTACAAAAGATGGAGATAATAACTAAACCCCAAAAACCCAAAAAGTAAAGAACCCTCAAAACGTAAACACAAAAAATTCTCTAAATGTGTTATGAGTTCTAATCTCTAATGGGTGTTTTTTTCTAAGGTTGCAAAAGAGTCTATTTATAGGCTAAATTCAAAGGTCAAATAATAATAAAATAATCTAAACTAATTAATGTTTGATTGAAACAAATAAACAGAGTTTAACTAGAAGATTACTTCTCAAATTTGACTAAAAATAGGAGTCATATTTAACAATTCATATAAGGATAAACTTGGTTAAATAACAAATAAAATAAAAAAATAAAAAAGATTAAATATGTAAATTTTACGTGGAAAAATTCTTTTGAAAGGAATAATAAATTACGGGTAAAATGAGATTTTACTATAATAAAAGATAGTGTAAAAGATGAAAAGAATTAAAAGAAAAACCCAAAGTCCCATAAGAAAAAAACCTTTCGAAATAAAGAACAAAATTATCTTAATCTAAATATTCACCTTTATTATAGTAAAATCCCTTTTTACTCGTGGTTCTTTATCCACTTTTGAGGAGTTTTTCCAAATAAAATTTGCGTGTTTGATCTTTTTTGTTCTTGTTTTTTTACTTTGTTCGTTATTTAATCGGGCTTATCCTCTACAAAATAGTATTAGAGCCCGATTCAGCTTCTGCAAATTGACTCGTTCAATGACACAGCAACGATTTTAGATATCGATAAGTTCGACTAATTACAAATTTCAATTTCTGGCAATTTCAAATAATTACAGAGGTAATTGATGTGGTCGAGGACAAATGTGATGATGCATTGCTTTCCACATAATCTAGTTCTTAGAGTTGTGTGACCCAAATTTTAGTTAAAATAAAATACGATATAGGCTATACAAGAGAAATCCGAATAGAATTGTGTACTTCCTCTCTTCGATGTTGATTAGAATAATGTGTTTTAACCTGATTGTGTTACGTCTGTTTAACTTTGATTAGAATATGATTTTACAAATCTATAAATAGACGTAGTCTATACTCTTCCTGTATCATTTGAATTCAACATAGTGAATTTTCTTCTTCTCTACCCATGGTTTTTTTCCCGAAAAGGTTTCTATGTAAAAATCTATGTGTGTTCTTCTTCTTTCTTCTCTTTGCGATTCTTTACCATTATCGATGACAATTCTCACACTAGTTGAAGGTGAAGTCGGGTTAGATGTTAGACATGTACCTGATTTAGAGGCATTCGCAAAAAGGAATAAAATAATCTTCATAATTACCACGAAACTCTCACCGAAACTCATATATACGGCTACATATTGTCGTCCTTAAAGAAAACCCTTTTTTTTAATTGGCATTTCAAAATAAGGATATAAAACTCCTTTAAATAGGCAAAAATTCGAGTTTTAATTATATTAAAATATCTTTAAAATAATCAAAATTTAATTGAGAAATAATAATACGAAACATACCTACAAAACCCTCAGAAAATTTAAAGTTCAAAATCTCGACACTTAAATATATTGTAAAAAGTATTTTAAAAATAATAACAATGAGAACAAATTTTGGTATATAATAAACTCTTCTACAATATTTTAATGAAAAAAAACCCTTTAGAGGAAGTTTGGGTCTTTCGTTCACACCACAAAGTGGTACATTCCAATCTTAAAAACCCTTTATTTTATTGACCAATTACTTATTATTTACTCCACCAAAGAACACCATTGTGATCAATATTATTTTTAAGATTTAGATTAGGTTAGTATCATTCATTAATTGGATTTCAATTTAGTTATAAAAAATTTATTTTTTATTTTAATAATAAATAATATTTTAAGATTTTTTTAAAAAAATTCAAACATTAATTTTTTATTTATTTTTGGATAATTTTAAAGTTATTTTTTTTGTAAAGTTGGAAGACCAAATAAATTATTATGTCTTTTTTATTTTGTTAATTAATCAAATTAAAAAAATTAGTAATTGGGTGATAAAATTTATGATAAACTACATTTATGGTCACTTCAAAATAAAATTTGTCTTATTTTAATCACTTTAATTATTTTTTAAATTTAATTACTCTAATTAAGAGAATTATTCAAATTAATCATTATTGTTAAAATTTCGATAGTCCACTAATGAATTGCTAGTGGCTATGGTTCAGAGAGGGGTAGAGAGTGATTTTGATGGTGGGCGATGGGTACGGTGGGGGAGTTTGGGTGGCTTTGATCTAACTCACTGAGGATAAGGAATGGGAGACTTGAAGATGCTATATGTGACAATGGGCGTTGGATAGTGAGGAAGATTGACAGTCGAGCTTGAAAAAAGTAATAAGAAAGAAAAATAAAAAGTGATAAATGTCGAAACCTTTTTTTTTTACAATGGGGGAATCGACTTTAAAATTTAAAAATGGAGTCGCCACCGACCTTTTTCGAGGTGTGATCGGATCACCTTAAATTATTTTAATAAAACATTTTGTGTTATTGAAACAATTAATTTTGGTCCGCGAAAATCAAAGAATGGGCTCGGGAGTCGGTTACGCACGAGGAAGGATTAACACCCTCGATACGCCCAAAATTGGTACCTGGTTGATTAATTAATGTCCTATTACCAAACGGTTGAAAAGATTTTAAAATAAGATCCTTTTGTTTTGAAAAGCGTTTGAATAGATCAAAGTAAGAAATTGAAATTCACTTATCTCAAAGAAATAAGAATGTCGCATCCAGTAAGTTAGGGTGCAACATATCGATTTCTCTAAGTTAAGCTCATTCTTTTTGGGCTTAAAAGGTTCATAAATTTAAATTGAAAAGGGATATTATTTTGGGTCGAACGAAAAACCGGAACCCAGTAAGTTAGGGCTCGATTTATCGAAGCTCCAAAACATAAAACTTTACTTTGATTTTTAAAATCTTATCTCGGGACAATGAATATCACATTCAGTAAGTTAGAACGTAATACTTTAAGTCCCCGAGGATAAGTTTCATTCGAAAATTCACATGTTTAGATTTTGAAAGTGATACTCGATAGTTCGGGTTTAGTAAGGAAACCGAAACCTAGTAAGTTAAGGCTCGATTTCCTCGAAATTCCCAAACACGAGTTAAGATATCAAAGACTTTTGAATGGAAATTTTTACTAAAATGACGTTTAAATAAAAATTTTTAAAATACAAACATGCAATAACAATATTCAAAGCAAGGAGATAATTTGTGAACAATATATTTCATTCATAAATCCCGATAAACAATAAATGTAAAATAGTGCACATAATAACAACAATTATACGACATGTCATCATATGTATGAGATGAATTAAAATAAGTGAAATAAACAACTTTGAACAAATCAAACGAATAATCATGACAAAAGGTTTAGGATTATAGGAATTCAAATAAAAATTTTAAATAAATGATGTGTCTAAGATAAAAAGCCTTTAATGAAACCAAATTATATACCTTTTAAAATAAAATATATACATAATATAATATTCAAAATATTTACATAGTAATAAAAAGAGTATGTAAAAGAAGGGCAAATTCATAATATGAAGAATATAATATACATAATATATAAAAAATAACATTAAAATATATACATATACATACTACACGAAAATGTTTATACATCGACAATATATAATATTTAAGAAGATATTAGAAATATACGTGTGTAATACACTAAAGTATTTATACATGACTAATATACATAACATATAAAATAATGTTAAAATACATACATAATACATTAAAATACTTATATAAATAATATTAAAGTATATACAATGGATGGTGTAAAAATGTATATATAATATATGTTAAAAATAATGATGACATACAAAAATAATTATCAATACAATATATAAACACATACATATAGAGATAATAATAGTACTAAAATAATTAGAAATACACCAAATATAGTATTAGAAACGTATACACGAAATAATATAAAAATACATGCAAATATTAGAATGAAAAATACACATATAACATATATGGAAGAATATAGTGTATGAAATATAACTTTAGAATATATAGATATAATATACAAAATATATGCCATAATATTGAAAACATATATATAAAATAATGTGAAAGAACATATATATATATATATAACTATAATATTAAAGAAACATATATAAATACAATAGAAAAAAATATACCAATGTCATACATATACGCACATATAATTAGAATAATATATATAAAATATATTAATAATAAATAATAATAAAGAGTAGTTTAATTATTAAGAAACAAAATAATGAAATAAAAAGACCAAATTGAAAACAAAATAACAATTTAGGGCCGAATTAAAAGGTTAAAAATAGTCAATGGACTGAATGAGACACGGGCACAAGGAACAGGGATCAAAGCTGAAAATAAACCAACCCTGAGAGTGCTATATTTAGAGGCAGACTGAATTGCAGTAACACTGAGATTCCAGGGGCAATTTTGAAGAGAAAATAAAGCACATTGAAAGCCCGATCGAATGACAGCGCAAACGAGAGGGACTAAGCGTGCAATAAACCCTCAACGACCAAA
Source organism: Gossypium stocksii (assembly GCA_020496765.1). Classification (NCBI taxonomy): domain Eukaryota; kingdom Viridiplantae; phylum Streptophyta; class Magnoliopsida; order Malvales; family Malvaceae; genus Gossypium; species Gossypium stocksii. Next base: position 103,070,760 of record CM035631.1, read on the forward strand.
ACACGCGGGTCATAGACCCATTCGGGTTGGGTTATCGGGTCTGGTGCCTTATACGGTACCGTTCTGCCTATTTCAAAAGCCATTTCTGTTTCTTTTTTTTTTATTCGATTTTAAACACAAAAAAAAGAAAGAAACCCTCCCCCCTCTCGATTTTTGCTCTGCTAGGGTTCCAAAGCCGCCGCTGTGGGTTCCTTCGGTGGTCTGCTATGCCACTGTTAGGGCCGGTGACCGGCACGAGGCAGAACAGGCTATTTAGCCCTTGTTCTAGTGCCTTTGAATGCTAAACTCAGCTTTGAAAGATCGTGAAAGCGAAAGAGGCCCGTTCCCTTTTGGGGTATAACCCCGTCGACGGAGGAATCCTCCAACGAACTCGACCTCGGAGGACTCCGGTAAGCCCTCTTCCCTTCCCTTTTTTCTTTATTACTTATTTGAGTACGAAAATAAAATAAAATAAAAAGTAGAATAACGAATTCAAAGGTACTAAATCAAAAATAAAGAACAACCTTTGCTATTGATCGTGAAAATGCTTCTGTTTCTTATTAAAGTTCTTTTTTTTTTTGAAATCGAAAATTCCCCCTGATTATACTGTTTTTTGAATGATGAAAGACCCCCGCTTTTTACATCGATTTAGTCGTGGTTTTATAGCCCCGATTACACCAGGTTTATCACTGTTTGGTACTGTTGTTGCTACTATTTGCTGTTGTTTGTCTCCGTCGCGTGTTTTCTTTAGTTTGCAGGTGGTCACAGCATGATGGAGTAGGTAGAGGAGGTGATGTGCGTAGGAGGCCAGCTAGCTTGCGGCGGTGGAGAAGGCTGCTAGGGTTTCAATTTCTGAAACCCTAGTTTGACCCTAGGGGCTATTAGCGTTTGGGCCAATTGGGCTACCGGGATTGGGCTTGAGTTGCACTACCGGGTAGTGAGTCCTTAGTCATTTGGTTTGGGTAGTGGATCTAGGTGGGCTGATGGGTTAATTGGGTTTGATTTTTGTAAAAGAACTGGACTTATTGGTTTTTTGGGTTTTTTTATTTTTATTTGTTTTTGTTTGATTTGGGCCGGGCAAAATTGCCATATTACAATAAAATAAATAAAAAATAAATCTTCATATTACAAATAATTCAAACTAAAGTTTTTTGGACTAATTAAAGACAAATAATTCAAACCAAAGTGTTTTGGATTAATTAAAGATAAATTCTCAAACTTTAGTCAAAAATAAAAAAAAAAATTGTCACAAGTCAATCATTCTATGAAAATTTTAGCAGCAATGAATAATTCAAATAATTATGAATAAGTAAATTAAAAAAATAAAATAATTAAAATAAAACAAATCCTATTTTAAAAAAAGCTATAAATATATTTTTAACACTTCCATAAATTTTGAATTGATTTATTTTAGGCATAATAAATTATTTGGTGAACCAACTTTATAAAAAAATTTATTTTAGTCATTCAGTTAATTTTTTGTCTCACCCTTGAATTTATGTTATTTGTCAAATCACTTCCAAAATAAATAAAAAAATTAACGTTTGTTAAATTTGCTAACGTAATATACATGTGGGTTACCACATGGATGTAACACCCCTTAACCCTAAACTGTCGTTAGAACAAGGTTACGAGGTATTACTGAATTTAAACACTAACAAACGAACAAAACCGAGTCATAAATTTGCATTTCAAATTAAAAATTTTTGGATTCCATCTTAAAGACCTTAATATGGGCCTATGAGGCCCAAAACATGCTTAGGAAGTGGGTTGGGACTAAATCGGAAGCTTTAGAAAACTCTAAAAAATTTTCCTTGAAGTTAGGGGTACATGCCCGTGTGGCTTGGGACATAGCCGTGTGGCATTCTGACTTGCAATTTCTTAAGAAGCAAAGGGTCACATGGCCTGGGCACATGCTCATGTGGCTAGGTCGTGTGGTATACAGTCTTTGCACCATTTTTAAGCAATTTTTTACACGGTTTTAACACACAATCATGCTTGAAACCCATGTCCTTCACATGGCCAAGACACACGGCCATGTCTAGCCTGTGTGATATCCTGACTTCACATTTAAGATGCAGGGGACACATGACCATTACACACGCCCATGTGCTAGCCATGTGTCTCACACGGTTTGGTCACACGCCCGTGTGCCAAGCTCTATATGAGCCTTAAATCACTAAACTAAGCTCCCTGCAATTTCAAAACCAGAATCACATCCAACCAATATATCAACCATGACATTGTTACAAACTTAATACACCTAAATCATGCCTAGAACATGAACTTATAAATTGATTTAATATCATTCATTTCAAATTCAACATTTATCAACTCAACTACATTTCATTGATAACTCATAATATTCATTCAACGTCAACTTAGCATTTTATACTAAAATTTCATTTAAGATTACAAAACACATATACAAGTGACTAAAACAAAACCTAGTACATGTCACCTTTACCAAAAGATAGATTCATCACCAAAATGGTGTTGAGGTCGGGATTGACTCGGATGGTGGACCGGACTTCAACTTTACCTAGCTTGCACACGGAAAAATAACCGTACGCTGAGTATTGGAAATACTCAATGGTATTACCATAATTCAAATTATAACATCAACAAAATATCATAAATATGCATAAATAATTAGCAATTCACATTTAATTAAGCATAAACATATAATTCATATCTCAATCACAACTCTCTATATCATTTCTCATATTATCATATACATAAAACTTATGCATCTCTATTCAAATTAGTCAACCATTTATTTACCCCTACTAACATAACTCAGACTTGGCGGATACACGGACCCAACCAAACACACCAAGATGGTGACCAATGCCTCATCAGATAGTTCGAAGCAATAAGTGGTGACCAACGTCTCATTGGCTGAGCCAAAGTAAAGTGGTAACCAATACCTTATCGATTCTATCTGAAGCAATATAATGACACACCTAGTGTCTCATCGACTCGAGGTTGAAGAATCCCTAAACTCTTTCAATCTTATGGCATGCCAACTATATTCGACTAGCCTGACTAGTTAATAAGGTATTGGAATACTTTCTCTTTTCCAAACAAAGTCACATCAATATACACTTTGATCACATTTTTTTCACATATTTCCCATATCAATCACAATTTGTCTCCAATTCACATAATCACACATTTTCATTTTGATTTTCATACAACTCTTATATCCATTTCACATGTTTATATATATACATTCATCAATAAAATCCAAATTCACATTTTATTCAGATATCTCTACTTACCTCCTTTCCATTTTCTATGCACATATATTTAAATTAAACATTTAAATATAAATAACTTAAATTATGATAATACAAACCGATATTTTCTCGAGCTAATCCTTGATGACTTTTTCCTTCCCCTTCGGATCCGATGTCTCATTTTCCTTGTTTGCTACAGAAATTAACATAATTACAAATAATTAATAACACACATATTTTACATTAAATATTAAATTCCAATAAACTTTTATCTAAATCCCAAATTTGTCCTAACTATATTCATCTTCTTCCTCAATACAATTCACATCTTTTTCCTATTCAAATTCCATCAAAACTTTAATTTAACTATCAAATTTTCATCATTTTTCCAAAATTTTGAATTTCTTTCAACTAAGTCCCTAAAATATAAAACTTATAACATAGTTTACAATTTAGTCCTCTAATCAATTCAAATAAAAAATCTATCAAATTAACCCCCAATTTCATCATTAGTTTAACACAAACCCTACTAAAAAATCTATCAACTTTCAACATTTCCACACAAATTAAAAAATATTCAACTCTAGGAGTTCAAAAACATCAAAATCACAAAGAAAGGGACTTGATTGACTTACCAATTTAACTTTCAAGCTTTCAAACCCTAATTTCTCGTTTTCTTTTTCTTTCTCTTTTTCTTTCCCAATTTTCGTTTGCTTTCTCTGTAACTATTCCCTCTTTTTCTTTCTTTGTTTCATTTATCAATTATTCTATTTCTTTTATTAAATATTAATTATAAAATATCTCTATAATAACAAATGAATATTTTACAAATGTAATAATACATATAAGTACACATGGATTATTTTATCAACATACATTTAGCATCACCATATTTTTTTAATAAAATAACATAATAATAATAATAATAATAATAATAATAATAATAATAATAATAATAATAATAATAATAATAATCTTTTTACTTAAATTTTAAGTAACTCAATTATACTTATACATTTGTACATATTTATATAATTACACATACCGCACACATGACACTTTTATAGTTTAATTGCTAATTTAGTCCTTTGACCTTTCTCTATTCTATAATTAAGCTTTTATACTCAATTCAATTTAGTCCTTTTTACTAATTTCCTCTAATTAAAAAAAATTCACCTAATCAAAATCTAATTCAACTCACAACTAACTTTGTAAATATTTTTAATAAATATTTACGGACTCATTTTCCTAAGACGGAAGCCCTAAATTCACTTTTTTCGGTGCTCGTAAAATTTGGGTTGTTACAATGGATGTCATGTCATCAATTAATTTTTTAAAATTTAAAATGTTCAAAATATTATAAAAATTATTTTAAAAATTTAAAAAATATTAAGACTATTAAAAGCTATAAAAATTATAAAAAAATATCGTTTTAAATATTTTTTTAATTTTTAAAAATTAATTAATTGCTTGCATGACATAAAGATAGACATGAATTGTCACATGGATGTCACATAATCAAAGTTAACATTAAATTTTTTATTCATTTTAGGATAATTTGATAAAAATGCAAATTTAAGAACTAAAAGAAGTAAAAAAAAATTAAATAAAAAGCTAAAATATAAATTTTTTTTTTAAGTTAGATGTTGAAATTATTTATTATATACCAAATGGAGCCTTTTTTTTAAATTAAAATACCAAGTAGATAAAAATATAATTTCAAATTGAGACTAGTATTTTTAAAAAAAAATTAAGTTTAAATATTTGTCTGTTTTTAAAAAGATTAAAAATAATTAATAAAAAATAATTTTTAAGTAGAATGAGAATGGATGTATCTAATATTTATGGATGTGATCATAATTTTTAATATTGCACCTCCATAGCAAAGTGAGGCAGATGATGACACAAAGTGTACCAACTTTGGAGGGATGAAAAATTTGACAACATTCATCTCGTCTCACTCTTTTGCCATTGCTACATATAATTTCTAGAAAGAGTTAATGCACTATTTTTTGGCCTAAACTTGATACTTATTTTCATATGGGTTAAATCACTTTTTGGAGTTTGAACTTGACAATTATTCTTGCATTAGAATCTAAATTTATTTTTGTTCAAGTTAGTTCCTAAACTTGACAACTATTCTCAAATTAGGCAACTATTTCCACATAATTGGGGTTTGAACTTTTTTTATTCAAATTAATCCTTGAACTTGATAATTGTTCTCATATCAAGGCTTAAACTTGATAATTGTTTCTACATTAGGGCCTAAACTTTAGAGTTTTCAAGAAAATATCAAGGACTAATTTGGATAAAAAAAATTCAAACCCTAATATAAAAACAATTACCAAATTTACGACTCAACTTAAACAAAAAAAAAGTTTAGATCCCAATGCGATAATAGTTGTTAAGTTCAAAACTTAAAAAGTGATATAACCCTTTCCTTTAACTTTTTATTTTATGTAAATCGATCACTAAACTTGACAATTATTTTTCATATTAATATTTAAATTTTACTTTCTCCAATTCAATTCTTGAAATTCCCTTAAAACAAAGTTAACTCTAAAATTAAAAATAATTACTTAATTTATACTCTAACATGAAAATAAGTGTGAAATTCAGGTATTAACTGTAGCAAGGAAAAGAAATTGGGAACCAGCATGGGAACATAGTCGAATTCAGCCCAAAAAATGGATCAACCGTCCTTAAAATTAAACCAAATTAAAAATTTTTATTACGAAGACTTAAAAGTCTTTGTTCACACACCGAAGCATACTGCTTTTTGGGTTTCCAAACTTTTCTTTAATTATTGTTACTTTATCGACGAAGCAAATTATTTATTCCACACCTGAAAAAGCAATATATTACCATGCGTTTGCAGCAACTTTCCTCAAAATCCTTACTCTGAAAATGAAGAATGCTGAGAATTTGTATGTAAAATCTCCAAAACCTGCATTTCTCTTCATATTATTATTCATCCTTGTTGTTCATCTTCCAAAGGCTGCATCAGTGGATGATGATGATAACATCAATTTCACTTTCCTTGATTTCAACCCAAATACGCATCGCATAGTGTATGAAGCTGATGCGTACGCATCAGGCAACGCAATACAACTCACTGCTGACCAAATAGACAAGGGTCTCAATGGTAGTGTTGGTCGAGCCACTTATTACAAGCCAATGCACCTTTGGGACAATTCATCGGGGAATCTCCTACTTGCAGATTTCACCACTCAATTTTCTTTCTCCATTGATTCCTTGCACAAGAGCTCATACGGTAGTGGGTTTGCGTTTTTCCTTGCTCCCAATGGCTCAAATATCCCACCTGGATCCGCCGGTGGTTGTTTGGGACTTCAAACTAATTGCAACTCGAGTTTGACTTACGACGTCAACTCTAAATTTGTTGCAGTGGAGTTTGATACGTATCACAGTCCTTGGGATCCTCCGGGGATATCTGAGCACGTGGGCATTGATCTCAACTCTGTCAAGGCTTCTAACCCCACCGTTAAATGGTGGTGGAGTGATATTGAAAATGGGGGAAAAGTTAATGCTTTCATCACTTACAACTCTAGTACAAAAAACTTGAGTGTTTTTTTAGTTGATGCTAGTGATTTTTCTGGTGAGAATTCATCCAGTCTTTCTGCAACACTGGATCTTAGCCGATATTTAACAGAATGGGTCACTTTTGGCTTCTCAGGAGCCGCTGGATTTAGCACTCTGACAGAGCTACACACTATTTATTCCTGGAATTTCAGCTCTACCTTACAAGTTTCCATGAATACAACTATCCATCCTCCAGCAATTGCACCAAGCCTTCCAGTCAACCCCATAAGGAAGAGCAAGACATGGCTATGTCAAGTTCTAGCCATCGTTAGTGGCATTTTTGCTTTGCTCCTAGTTCTAGGTCTGGTTTGGCTTTTTTGCAGGAGAGGAAAGTTTAACAAGATGAGGGATGATGGGCCCATGTCTGTCAACGTAGAAATGGAAAAAGTAACAGCACCTAGGCAGTTTTCCTACAAGGAGCTAAGACTTGCAACCAGTAATTTTGCTGACGAAGGTCTGCTCGGAGAGGGAGGTTTTGGCAAGGTTTATTTAGGCTTCTTGAGGGACATCAACCGTAGTATTGCTGTCAAAAGGATAACTCCACATTCTCAACAAGGGGTGAAAGAGTACGTATCAGAAGTTACAACTATTACCAGATTGAGGCATAGGAATTTGGTCCAACTAATTGGTTGGTGCCATGACAGTAAGGAGTTCCTCATCGTGTACGAATTCCTTCCAAATAAGAGTCTCGATTTCCATCTACATAGAGAGCCATGCTTGTTGACGTGGGATACAAGGTATAAAATCGCTATTGGACTGGGCTCAGCGTTGTTTTATCTGCAGGAAGAATGTGACAAATGCGTTTTGCATCGAGACATCAAGTCAAGTAATGTTCTGTTGGATTTGAGTTTCAATGCCAAGCTTGGTGACTTTGGGTTGGCTAGGCTTGTTGACCATGGACAAGGGTCTCAAACAACTAAGGTTATGCTTGGGACTGATGGTTATATAGCACCCGAGTGTCTTGACACATGCAAAGCCATTAAGGAATCCGACATATACAGTTTTGGTATTGTTGCCTTAGAAATAGCCACCGGAATGAAGGCTATTGCTGTAATTGAAAGGAATGGTAAGAGATTCAAGAGAAAACTGGTGGAATGGGTTTGGGAACTGTACGGTAAAGAGAGTGTTTTCGATGCTGTAGACCCACGATTGTATGGCAATTACGACATGGAACAAATGGAACGGTTGCTCTTAGTTGGGCTGGCTTGTGCTAACCCAAACTATTATGCCCGCCCATCGATAACGCGGGCTATCGACATCCTTGGCTTCAAAGCCCCACTGCCCATGCTACCACGGGAGCTGCCGGTTCCAACATACATTTCAGCTTTGGAAGACAATATTGTTACATCTTCGGCATCCAATTCATCCTATACCAGTGGTTCCAGAAGAAGCGAAACCCAAACTTCAGGCAATGGTTCCAATATCCATTCTTGAAGGAAAAAACGAGGACTCCAAGTTCAGACACAGAAGTCAAGCAGTGAGTTCTTGGTTAGTAGTTAACACTTAGTATTTTGTTCTTTTCATTGGCTATGAAGATTACTATTTTGAGATTTTAATTTTGTTCTTGTTTTTGTTCTTGTTATGGTTTTCCAAGTTTAAAATAATGATTGTTTTCGTTATTCATAAAAGTTCAATTTTCTTAGCAAAATGAAAAAATATATAAAATCTTATAAATAAATAAAAACCGATTCGAAGGGTTCCTAGGAGACCCATTGACTTGTAATTAGTCTAAGTCTTTGTAGTTTTATCAACATTGATGGACAACAATAAAGAATATATTTTAGCAGTAACTGTAGTGGAGCCCCTGACAATACAAGCAGCCAATTACTTCTTGACAAACATTTGCAAATTAATGTCGTCGGGACCAAAAACAAAAGGGAAAAAGAACAGCAATGTCAATTATTACAAGGTACCAAGATTCCTCGGATTTATGTTATGTTTTTACAGGTAAATTATATCCCAGTTTGGTTTTCATCATTAATTAAAGTTATATATAAAAAAACATTCCTTAAAAAACATTTATATGGAGACTAAATTGGATCCCTCATTAGTGTTTTGGTTGAGAGATAGAGATCGGAGATGTATATATTTTATCTTTTCTACGGCAAGTGTACAATTACACTCGAGGATGTCAATTTATAACTTGGTTTATCGGTCGATGGGGATATTGTTACAAGGCCAATTATTAGTGCCGATTGGAGTGCAACATGTGAGCAACTACTAGGGAAGGTGTCGAACAAGTTTAGCGTTAGCTAGATCGAGATGAAATGGTTGGATTACAACTTTCAAACTATTGAGGCTTTAGTGAATGACGTTGAAAAGGAACAATTCACGCGTGCATTCATCTTGAGGTTGATTGGGGGTTTACTAATGCTAGATAAATCTTGCAATTTGATACATTTAAGGCAGCTATTACTACTAGTCATCTTAAAAGAATTGGGACAACTTAGTTGGGGATCAGCGGTGCGGGAGACATTATGCCGAGAAATGTGTCGAGCGACAATATGGAATAAAACTAAAATCAACGGTTGTATGCTCCTTCGTATGGTAAAATTCATTTGACAATATCATTACCATTTTTATTTTTCATTGTTGTAATTTTGAAATAACATATTATTTGAATAGGTGAAACAACCCCGCGAGACACAGCAGTATACCAACCAAGCTCGAGGATATCTGGCTAGTTTCAAATCAAGAAATCGAAGAGGATGTTAGTTTATGATTTTCAAAGTTATATAATATGACTATAACACTTGAAATTAAATATCGGACACGTTTTAAAAATTGTGAATTCATAATGCAGTTTGTATGGATGCCATATACGAATCCGAGGATTCAAGAATGTGTTCCGACAGAATTTTTGGATAGTCACAACATCTAGCACATCAAAGTGCTATTGGCCATTTTGCAGCAATCAAGATCTACAAATCTGACCGATTCATACGACAGTTTAGGTGTACGCAATGTATTCTACCACCACCTTAGAAGCTTGATGACTTACACAAGATCGACTTGCGGAGGAGACTAGAGGAAATTGGCCAACATTCTACAAGAAGTACATCGAGATGTGGCAGCGTAGGTACGATTACTTGCCAACATGTGAACCATTTCTCACACCAGAGTTGGCGACAACTCTAATTTCATGGATTGGTTCAGGTGTTATAGTAAGTCGTATCTATTGTCGGCTTTGAAATGTAGTAGGCAACGTCACCATAGGAGGCTAAGACGAGGGCCCATCAATCCTAGGTCGAGAGATAGAGATGTGATGGGATCAACATCTGTTCCATCTAGACTGGAGGACCCGATTTTCGTGCAACCTCCCAATTAGTATGATTCATTTGTTTTTGCTTCTAACCCAATTTTTTGTCACAAGCATCATAACATGCACATTCATTCCCTACTTTATCATATTCAGTTCCAGTTTATTTTACACAACCACTAAAACACATGCAATCATTCCATGCACCAACATACTCAGCACCAGTTTATTTTAAACAAGCACCATAGCACGCGCAACCATTCCTTACATCAACACATTCCATAGGGATATATTATGCAAGACCACCACCTACTGTGCCATATTACATGTGAATTTTACAAACAATACTGATACATTTAGTATTTCCGATGATTCCTACGTTCTATCTGCAACTAGGCCATACAACGACATATAATTACCTGTTGATAATGTTACAAACACCCCCAACATCATTGTTTTACCAAGGTGGGCTATCCTTACAGTAGCCAATTTAAACAGAGGAAATCCACGATGGGCAGCTAGGACACAGTTGCAGTCAACCACGAAGGAAGAAGATGAAGTCAGCGACCAACCCTACATGCACGTTAAGCTGATCCTGAAGTTGACGAGGAGTTGACAAACCAATTAGTGCGACAAAACCTGAGGAGTGTTGTATGCCCACCCAGTTGTAGCACATATTTGGGACATAGATGATTACGTTGTTTTCTAATTTTGTAGTTTTTTATATACATTGTTTTGCATCTGAAATGTACACTTATTTACAATATAGGAAACAAATTTATTAAATTGGTTTGATTTGTACACAATCAAGTTATGAGTTTAATTTATGTTACTTTTTCATTTAAGTTTTTTTTCCGTCCATTTGTTAATTACAATATTTTCAAAAAGCAAATAATTGTTTAGAAGGTTCGAAAAAACCCTAAATTTTGGCTTGCGAATTGTATTATATCTTACTTTAATAATTAATAATAATTTACATTTTACAGGAAAAATTAATGAATAAACGAATAAGTTAGTGTTTTTCACTACATGAGTTAGTGTTTTAATTAGCTCTTCTACATTTCAATAATTAATATTAACTTTGGCGTGTGAGTTCTACACATGCAATTTTTGCATTTTCCTTAATCAAGATTATCTCGGGAATCTCAAGTTGCAAAGACTCAAAACCAATTAAGTTTTGTTGTTGAAATGCTTAGAGAGAAAATGCTCCTTGTAAGGGGCATTTTCATCTGACATGGCAGTGAAAACGCTTCCTACAAGACACATTTTGAATACACATGTCTAACATGTTTGAGGAAAACGCCCCCTATAGGAAGTGTTTTCACTACCATGTCAAATGAAAATGCCCCTTACAGGGAGCGTTTTCTCTCTGGCCATTTTAACCACCCGAGCTTAATTCCTTCTAAGCCCTACAACTTAAGATTCTCATGATAAAATTTTTCCTTTTATACCCCATCCCATCCCCTATATAAACGCTCATTCTTCGTCTGATACTCACCACATCTCAACCTCCTTTAAAAATTTTCAAGTTTAAAGATTTATTTCTCTCTCGCTTTGAAGAAGACGTAGTCATAGTTTTAAATTTCATTTGGGTTCACAGTGATGTCATGGAGCTTGATATCCTACAAATTTTAGCTATCGTGTAAGTATAGCATCATCACCTAAGAAGTTAAGATCACTTTGCAACTCGAGGTCCAAGTTGGCAGTGATTATACCGTCTTGGGTTTAAGTGTAACTAAGCCTTCAAGTTTACAAAGGTTAAGATGTCAAGGGATGGAGCATAAATGGACCCGTAGTTAATGGTGCTAATGTAACACCCTAGGAAAATCCCACATCAATAAAGCACGGGAGAGACTTGGGCTATATAAAGGGGTAGCAACACTTAAGTGGTAAAGGGCCTTTTGGGGGTGTATGAGTGCTCCAAAGAACAAAGCGGTGAGGGTCATGTACACTAAAAGTGGACAATATCTTACCAAGTTTGGTGTTGGTTATGACATTTGTTGGTATCAGAGCCACTCATCGTACCTCTTGAGCGATGGTGGGGCAAACCTCAGCGAGGACACTGAGTCCTTAAGGGGGTGAATGTAACATCCTAGGGAAATCTCAAATTGGCAAAACACGGGAAAGACCTAGACTATATAAAAGGTTAGAAACACTTAAGTGGTAAAAGGCTTTTTAGGGATGTATGAGTACTCTCAAAGACAAAGCCGTGAAGGTCATGTGCTCCCAAAATAGACCATATCTTATCTGGCTGGGTGTTGGTTATAACAGCTAATGTGGGCACGACAATGAGTCTTTTCACCCGAAGAGCATACTTCATAAAACTCAAACATAGGTGCAAGGAAGGAATACGCAAAGGGCTTTCCGGTATAATCAAGTAATTAGTATTGTCTGTAACACCTCTAACCTTAACCATCACCGGAAATGGGTTACGAGGTATTACTGAACTAAACACAACATCCGAACAGTCACATAATCACATAGGTCATATTCGACTATTTACATTTTAATATAAATCATAAGATATTGAGTCACATAGCATTTACGAATTACATTCCAAAATTTAATCAATTTCATAACAATTACTAGTATCAGATTTCATATGTCATTAAACAAGATACTGAGTTATACTAGTGATCTCGTGATTGTGATGAAGTAATAAAATCTGATCGTACCTGGAAACTAACTAATATCATAATAAAAGGCAAGTACACCTATCGAATAGTAGTATAGTTAGTGGCAAGACCGGAATATCGAATCCAAGGAACTATGAGTACTAGTAATGACTTTCTTTCTATTATCTAAGCTAAAAATAAAGAGGGTTTGGTTGTAAACTAAACTAAACTAAAGAAATGACAAGGAGTAAAGTGGGAGATTGCTTTTTGAGAAAGACTGATTGATTTAAGCAATACCTAAGGAAGAATCCACCTAGACTTCACTTGTTATCTAACTCTGAACCAGATGATTTCTTCATTTGACTTGATCCGTAGAGATCCCTAAATTATGTTAATACCTCTGCCGTGGATAAGAACAACTAATCCTAGGTTGATTAACTGAAATCTCTGATTAGCGATAAATTATACATATTTTTACCTCATGCTTAGCCTAATTTTGGGATGAATTATCATTAAAATTGTGAAAATTGGTGCTCGTAATCCCTTTATTTCATGTTTTATACTTAGGTGAGCTTAAGGAAGAGAAAAGAATAAGGAACGGGCCAAAAAGGGCAAATTAGGCCCAATTCAGTAATCAACACGGCCTGAAGGTTCGTCACATGGGCGTGTCACACGGCCGTACCACCTAGTCGTGCCACCTCGAGCTCGAACACGGCCCAACCCCGACTCATACGGCCAGGCCATACGGTTGTGCCACCTTAATAAGCCCGAGCACGGCCTGGGCCTCGATCCACACGGGCATGGCATACGGGGCGTGTCGCTGTCGTAAGGAAATTCAATTTCACTCAGAAAAAGATGCTTAGAGGCTAAGAAAGGCATTCCAAAGCTCTATATAAAGACCCTAGGAGAGAACTTCAAGGGTGTGCTTTTCTTCCCCCAAGGAGACACTTTATTCCTGCTAAGACGGAGAGTTAAAGATAGGGAATTACTTGAAGGGAAGCTGATTGATCCATCTCAAAAGCCAGGATCTTCATCAAGGCAGAGGATCTCCCTTTAATCCTTTAGGGAGTTTTGGGTTTTCTTATGTTTTGTTATTCTATTTCTTCTGAGATGTTTTCTTTTATAATTATGAACTAAAACCCCAAATACCTGAGGGGATGAAACCTAAGATAGATCTTGTTATTATTATCTGAGCTGTGTGATAAATATTTGATTTATTCTTAATTGTGCTTTTAACTCTTAAATTGGTATGTTTGGGATATTGATTTAAGTCAAATGTGCTTATGTAGAAGAGCAAAAGTCCCTACATAGGAGTAGATCCAACACAATTAAGCAGAGTTGATCACAATCCTAGACATAGGACGACGAAAATCTGTCGGATTAGAGTCAAATATGGGAAGTCATAAATCAAGTTAATACGAGAATAAGGGTTTTAACTAGAAAGAGATTTCAGTTAATCAACCTAGGATTAGTTGTTTTTATCCTCGAGAGAGGTATTAACATAATTTAGGGATCCCTACGGATCAAATCAAATAAAGAAATCATCTGGTTCAGAGTTAGATAACAAGTGAAGTCTAGGTGGATTCTTCCTTAGGTATTGCCTTAATCAATCAGTCTTTCCCAAAAGTAATCTCCTCCTTTACTCTTTGTCACTTCTTTAGTTAGTTTATTTTAGTTTACAACCAAACCCTCTTTATTTTTAGGCTAGATAATAGAAAGAAAGTCATTACTAGTACTCATAGTTCCTTGGATTCGATATTCCGGTCTTGCCACTAACTATACTACTATTCGATAGGTGCACTTGCCTTTTATTGTGATATTAGTTAGTTTCCAGGTACGATCAGATTTTTATTACTTCATCAAATCATGATCAAGTTTTTGGCGCCATTGTCGGGGAACTAAGATATTAGGAACACTAGATTTCTATTACTTTAGCCATTACTATATATTTTTTTATTTTCAGCCTTTATTTTTATTTTCTAATGTCTTGACCAAAAATATCCAAGCTCACAATAAAATATCATTCATTTTGCATTGAACCAATACAATGCATAAGGCTAAAAACACTATTCATTTGGTCACTTCAATAAGTTTTAACCGAATACATGAATGCCTAATCCATATGATTCATTTAACAACCAAATCATTACTAACCCAAACTTCATACATAAAACATTCCATAGCATTATAAATATGTCACTAACTCATTTTGCATGCATCCAATTTGGTAAACCACAAAGGCATGATGGCTTAAATATCGACTATCTCATGTCATACACTACTTCAACCTTCCATTCATTAAACGAATATACACACACCATAATTTCAAATATACCTCACGCATATGGCATAAATTATTAACAAGGTCCATATATATACATACATGGCCGAATTATCAATTACACAAATTCTAACCATGTCTTATTACCAAAACAAATAAATCACATAAAGATTCAATCTCAAATTTTCATTACCGAATACATACCAACTTTGAATATTAATAAGCCATTTTAGCCTCACTCAGTTTTATACCATAACAAAACCTATACAAATACCAAATCTCAAGGATCATTCAAATATATCAACATCTAACTTATTCATAGTCAAATACCACAAATTATTCACTTTTAACCAACCACATTAAGCATACTTAACATCTAATTATAACCAAAGCCGAATAGACATATCATAAACACATATAGAAACCACATCATTTAATCACTTCAAGAACTATACTTAGCAAAATGAACAAGCAATTTTCGCATGGCTTATATATATACATGTCAAAATCAAACATATCCAAAAGATAGTATAGCTTATACATGCCATAGCTTTAAAATTTAACGTTTAAAAGTACTGATAGATAGATGATAGTGTGATAGACTTCACTGACAATCCTCGAGCCCATAACAACCTCCAAAATCTATAAAACAAAGACAAATGAATACACACAGAGTAAGCTAACTTAGCTTAGTAAGTCTTAAGTAAATAAACAACTCAAAAGCATTATATACTTAACTAAATCAATCCATACTATCATGATTCCATTTAATTACAAACTTACAATTTCATAACCATCATATAAATTCATATACAAACCTTATCTTGGCCGAATATACACTTATATCTATTATCAAGGAATACATCGTGAATGCAATCTAACTCCGGAGGTAGCTGCAACTAATACACAACTGGCCCTACTCGTCTCAGAATCTGGTACGACCCAATAAAATGAGGGCTCAGCTTACCCTTGTGATCGAACCTCAAAACCTTCTTTCATGGCAAGACCTTAAGCAAGATCATGTCCCCTATAGAATACTCAATGTCTTTTCTCTTCAGATCAGCATAAGACTCCTGTCCATTCGAAGCTGCTTTCAGTTGCTCTCGAATGAAACAGGCTTTCTCCTCAATCTCTGATACTAACTTTGGACCCAGAACACGTCGCTCACCCAACTCAGTCCAGCACAGTGGAGTACAACACTTACGGCTATATAGTGCCTCATACGGTGCCATCTGTATACTAGACTGATAGCTATTGTTGTAAGCGAACTCAGCTAATGCAGGTACTCTTCCCAACTGCCTCGGAAGTCTATCACACAGCTCCTCAACATGTCCTCCAATATCTATAGCACCCTCTCTGACTGTCTATCTATTTGAGAATGAAAAGCAGTACTGAAGTCAAGTCGTGAACCCAAAGCCTCGTGAAGCTTCTTTCAGAATCTAGAAGTAAACCGAGGATCCCTATCGGAGATGATCGACACTGGAACCCCATGCAGTCTCACTATCTCAGAAATATATAACTTAGCCAACTTTTGTAGTGAGAAGTCTGTCATAACTGGGATGAAATGAGTGGACTTAGTCAATCGATCCACAACGACCTAAACAGAATCCTTCTTAATGGGTGTCAGAGGTAAGCCACTAACAAAGTCCATCGTCACTTGCTCCCATTTCCATATCAGTATCTGAATAGGCTGTAGCAACCCTGAAGGCAACTAGTGCTCAGCCTTAACCTACTGACAAGTCAGACAGTGAGCAACAAAATCAATCACCTCACGCTTCGACCCCGGCCACCAATACAACTCTCGAAGGTCCTTATATATCTTGCTCCCACCGGGATGCATAGCATAAGGGCTACTATGCGCTTCCCTCAAAATTGACTATCTTAAGACCTCATCATTAGGCACACAAATCCATCCTCGGAAGTATAAAACCCCATCATTATTAAGCCCAAAATCTGTAGTAGTCCCAGTCTCAACCTACCAGAATCATAACTCGAGAGATTTATCCTCTAACTGCTTAACTTTAATCTGCTCAGTCTACATCGGATTAACTTACAACTCAGCCAACAAACTCCCATCCTCATATAAGCTCAATCGAGCAAACAACACTCTCAAATTAGTAACAGTCCTACAGCTCAACGCATCGGCCACCACATTGGCCTTACCAGGGTGATACTCAATGCTACAGTTATAATCCTTTAGTAGCTCAACCCATCAACGCTGCCTAAGATTTAACTCTTTTTAAGTAAGGAGATACTTAAGGCTCTTGTGACCGGTATAGATAGTTCACTTCTCACCGTGCAGATAATGCCTCCAAATCTTAAGTGCAAAAACCACTGTAACCAGCTCTAAGTCATGCGTCGGATAGTTCACCTTATAAGTCTTGAGCTATTATGATGCATAAGCAACAACCTTACCGTCTTGCATCAAGACACAACCCAAACCCACATGTGACCCATCACTGTACACCACGAAGTCCTTTCCAGGCTCAGGCTGAATCAACACTAGAGCTTGTGTCAAAACTATCTTGAGCTTCTCAAAGCTCTCCTGCTATGCATCAGTCCCTACAAAGAGAACTCCCTTACGCTGAAACTTAGTCAGTAGAACTGCGATCAAAGAGAACCCCTCTACGAAATGACAATAATATCCAACCAATCCCAGAAAACTACGAATCTCTAATACTGTCTTCGGTTGTTTCCAATCCAACACAGAATCAATCTTATGAAGATCCACTTGAATCCCCCTCAATGGACACCATATGCCCTAAGAAAGTTACATCGCGAAGCCAAAACTCATACTTGGAGAGCTTCACATACAACTGGTTCTCTCGGAGAGTCTGCAGAACAATCCTGAGATGTTCATCGTGTTCATCCTCTAACTTAGAATACACCAAAATGTTATTGATGAACACCACCACGAACTGGTCTAAGTAGGGTTGGAACACACGGTTCATCAGATCTATAAATGTCACTGGTGTATTGGTAAACCCAAATGGCATAACTAGGAAAGCGTAATGTCCATACCGAGTCCTAATTGCCGTCTTATGCACATCGGCCTCCTTTACCCTCAATTGATGATATCCAGAATGTAAGTCCATCTTTGAGAACACTGATGCCCCTCTAAACTGATCAAACAGGTCATCGATTCTCGAAAATGGGTACTTATTCTTTATCGTCAACTTATTTAACTGACTGTAGTCAATACACATCCTCATAGTATTGTCCTTTTTCTTCACAAAGAGAACAGTTGCTCCTCATAGAGACACACTGGGATGAAGAAACCCACGATCCAACAACTCCTGAATCTGAGCCTTAAGTTCTATCAGTTTTTTTGGTGCCATAAGATAAGGGGCGATGGACATCGGAGCCATGCCAGGAATCAAAGTCGATCCTAAACTCCACCTCTCAGCTTGAAGGTAAACCCGGTAGCTCCTTTGGGAACACATCTAAAAAGTTCCTTACTATACAGATGTCCTTAATTAAAGAGTCCCCAGAATCTAAAATACTGATGTAGGCTAAGAATGCCTCACATCCCATTCTCACCAACTTCTCTGCTACCAACTCAAAGATCATATTACTCAGATAATTCCGTTGTTCCCCGATCACAACTATCTCCTTATCCTCCTCGGTCAACCTTCTTTTCTACACAATCTAGACTCATACGGTGCTTCACCAACCATTCTATGCCCAATATTAAATTGAACTCCCTAAACAGAAGCTTCATCAAATTTGCCAGAAACACTGTCCCTTGGACCTCTAACGGAACGTCTCTAAACAGTTTACTAACCCTAATGGACTGTCCTAATGGACTCACCACTGAAATCTCACTAGAAGTACTCTTACATGCAATGCCTAAAGTCTCAGATACAATATATGCAACATAGGAGTGTGTAGATCCTACATCTATCAGTGTAACATAAGGTACATTAAAATCAGAAATGTACTCGTGATGACATCTGGAGCATCTTCATTCTCGTGACGATATGCAATATAAACCAGTGCAGGCTACCTCGCCTCAGTTGATCCCGTACCTCTGCTCGGTGCTCTCTGACCTCGATCCACACTATTACCACCCCTAGCCTGTTCTCGGCCCCTAGGTGGCTACTATACCCCTCTCTGCTATTGTGCAGTCTCATCCACTGGTGCCTGCATCTGTTTACCCCTCAGTAGGTAATCCTTAACTCTATACCCAGAAGACTCGTACCTCAAATATGCTCCAGTAACCCTCCAACACTCACCTAGATGACTCCTGTTACAGTGCTGACGATAGACGCTCTAGCAGGAACAACTATAGTAGGTGCCACAGTAGGCCCAACTCTGACAAGCCCATCAGTCCTGGCCTTTTTCTTAGGCCTTGCAGCAGAATTAGAAGGCTCTGGATCCCTCTTAGCCTTCCCTCTATCATGGTTCTAGCGCTCCGTGCACTTCACCTCCTCAACTATCTTGGCCTTCTCGACCAAGACAAATAAATCCCGCTCCCTCTGTAGAGCATCAAAACACGCAAACTGTCGCAGAGACCATCCTCAAATCACATACAGCGCTTATACTCAATTGTCACCATGCCCCTCGTATAGCGACTCAGCCTCAGAAACTTAGCCTCATACTCGACCATAGATCAATCCCTTGTGTGAGATTAAGGAACTCACATCTCCTAGCATCAGTATAGCTGGCCCCAACGTACTTACTCTAGTAAGATGCCTTAAACAGATCCCAAGATAGTCGATCGGGCTGAGTCCCTTCCTTAACTATAAGCTACCACTGATAAGCTTCATCTCAAAGCAATGATACAGCCCCCTTGAGCTTCTGTTCATTAGTGAAGTCCAAATCGTTCATAATACACTTTGTCGCCTCTATCCAGTACTCAGCCACACTTGGAGTAACTCCAACAATGCCCCTAAACACCTCTTCCTTATTGGACCGAAGTCGTTCTGTAACCGACCCATGGCCCCCAGATCCAGCATTGGGTCTAGCCACCCCTTTAGAATACGAAGCATGGCCTGTGACAGTACGTCGTCCCCAGCTGTACGATCATACGATCTCGTCCCACTATCAGTCATAGGCAATACCGGTGTCTCACTAGCGTCCATCACCAGTATGGTATCAAAAGCAATAGACTCAACTCGAGCCCCTCTATGGCCTCTACCTCGACCTTTAGTACCCCGTCCACGGGCACCATTTGTACTCATCCTATCTATCAAATTAATCTGTATTAAGAGTTTTATGCAAATCAGTTTATAGTTCCAATATATTATTAGCAAATGTTTTATGCGGTATAATTATCAAAGTATTCAGTATTGGTTATTACAAGAAAGTTGTCCCACTACAATTTCAGTCTACTCTATCTAGAGTGTCTCAGTAGAGTCCTACCTAAGTAGTCTCATCACACAAACAATGTTTTTCAATCAGATCATATAGTATTTCAGTATATGTTAAACATGCTTTCAGACAATATCTAATAAAATTCAGAAAACTTACTTAGATTGGTGTCGGAGGCTTGGTGTACCACTTACTCAGTAACAAAACATTTCCAAAATTGTTTTATCAAAACCATACTTTAAAACCCAAAAACTACAGCCGAGTTTTGTAACTTGGCTCTGATACCACTAAATGTAACACCCTAAACCCAGCCTAGAAGTTATGACTGAATCTAGTGGCGTCACATGAGAGTGTGTTTGAAAATCATTTTGAATATCAAAATCTTGTTCAAATTATTATCTTTCATTTATCGCTGAAGCTTAGAAATCACTCATTAAACAAAAATCTGAAATTTATGTTTAAAACGCGTTTGTAGTGTCGCGGTTTATAAATTATTAAAACTAGCAAATTGATACCCTAAGTATAAAGTAAGACAGTCTAAAATAATAAAATAATAAAATAATAAAATAATTAGTGTTAAAAATAGAAAGTCCATCAACGGTCACCCTCGAGCCTGCCGCTGCACCGATCCATCTACTGCTGAGGATTACCTGGCAGACAATTAAAGTAAAAGGGTGAATTTTCGCAAACTTAGTGTGTACATCCCCCACAGTAAAGCAAGCATACATGCATATAACAGAAGTAGTCATAATTCAGGCCTGAGCCCTTAACAGATACGGTGTATGCCTTAGCCTACTCAAATTGGTTTCAGATACATTTGGCTTTAGCCTATACACATAAGGATGCATATCAATCAGTACAGTATATGCCCACCAACCCTGCCCTCCATCTTCGTCCATCCTACATACCACGTAGGGACGAAGTCGACCCACCCAACTCTACACACCAAGTATGGGGATAAAATCGACCCATCCAACCCTACATACCTCGAGGTACGATAAAACATCACAATAATAAATAAAGGCAGAGAGGCTACAAGTAACTGGCTAAATAGCCTTACAGTCTTCCTTCCTTTCAATACCAAACCCAACCCAAATGAAATGCAACATAAATAATGTCATGGCATGCTTTCGTATAGTAAACAGATTATACGTGTCATACTCAGATCATATCAGAACAGTATCAATACACATACTAGATATAACATGCTATCTCATACATACAGTTTATCATGTCGCAGAACAAGGTCTGAGTAACACTTACTGACCCTTTAAATCGGTCACAGTTGACTAGGGCGACCCGTGCAACCTTTCAAAACAATTCAGATTAATAGGCTTGCATGCCTATGTAGCCTGCCCGTGTGGGCCCAAACACCCGTGTAGCCCACACGGCCCAAATTAGCCTTGCCCATGTGGATCACACAGCCTGGTCCAAAATCCCATATGCCCGTGTGGTTCACTTATGTGGCCCACACGACCCAATTGGCCTAGCTCGTGCCTTGTACATGGCCTAGTCGGCATCACACACCCGTGTCTATCGCGCCCGTGTAGCGCACGCACGGCCTACTTTATCGACCATACGGTCGTGTCTCACACACGACCTTTACACAGGCAGTCTACACGCCTCTGTGGCCTCGACAGCTTTATTTTTGCTTTCGTTAAAATGCAATTTCAGAGCGATTGGGGTACACACCTGGTTTCGATTAAAGCCTAAACACTCCTGAGCACTTCCAGAACCTAAAAATCAGAATAATTCCACTTCAAAACCCAAAATCAAGTCTTAATCTCTAAATCTCGATAATACAAAATTGACTTACCATTCTTGAAATCGAGCACAACTCTGATTCAAACGTCGATTCGCTGATTTTTAACCTCCAGATCTCCTCTTAAATAGCAACAAACCCTTCTTAATATCTCATCCAAAAGCAACCAAAATAAAAATTAAACGAAGCTTATCGAAAATGTAGACAACCATTGCTACCGGAATGAAGAAAGAAATAAAGACGAATAAGGAAAACAAATAGAACAGTAGCAAAGAATGGTAAAAATTTGACAATAGGGAAGAGAATTTTGGGAAAAATGATAGCAATGGAGACTAGGGAAAAAAAGAAACAAAGATAGGTTTTGTCAAAAAGGAGCTAGTCAGAAATTATTCTGATAATCACTACTACAGTATTCTAAACCACTTCAAACACTAGCCGAAATTTGTAACAAAAAAATAATACTCTTGTCACTACGGAGATTCAAAAGCAAGACCTCTCACTCATAACCATACCACTTAACCACCAGACCAGTAGGCCTATTCTGTCATAACTTAACCAAATTTAGCTTAAAAGCCTAAACACCAAAGGCTAGACTTATTTCAATAAAAACTCAAAATTTTTTTCTTATGGCATGACTTGAACTTGGGACCTCCCCTAACACACCTAAAGGACATATCCACTAAAGTAGCCAAATAATTGTGTCAAAATCATGCAAAAACTTATTCAGAAAATTTTATCACCACAATTTCACAAAAAAGCTAAAACTAGGAAAATTGGGGCGTTACAAATTACTAGTATCAAATTTCATATGTCATTAAACAAGATACTAAGTTATACTAGTATCCTTTAATGCACATCAATCATTTATATCCATAATAGAACACGTGCACTATTTATACCAAAATCATATTCGGCATTAGTTAAATAACACCATGACTGAACATACCATAACTTAAATCTGTTATAAAATTATTGCATCACCAAAGCCCAATTTACTATTCCCATGGTCATTTTTCATAATCTTAATCGAATGTAATCATGCTTGTTATTGACACATGTATTTGGTACCCAAGATGGCATATAAACTTAACTAATCATCGACGGCATGATATTCATTACTACATATAATATACAATTAACCATTTAAAACATACGCAAAATTACTATTCATATGGTCATTTTCTAATGTCTTGACCAAAAATATCCAAGCTCACAATAAAACATCATTCATTTTGCATTGAACCAATACCATCATAAGACTAAAAACACTATTCATTTAGTCACTTCAATAAGTTTTAGCCGAATACATGAATGCCTAATCCATATGATTCATTTAACAACCAAATCATTACTAACCCAAACTTCATACATAAAACATTCCATGGCATTATAAATATGTCACTAACTCATTTTACATGCATCCAATTTAGTAAACCACAAAGGCATGATGGATTAAATATCAACTATCCCATGTCATATACTACTTCAAGCTTCCATTCATTAATCGAATATATACACACCATAATTTCAAATACACCTCACGCATTTGGCATAAATTATTAACAAGGTCCATATATATACATACTTGGCCGAATTATCAATTAAACAAATTCTAACCATGTCTTATTACCAAAACAAATAAATCACATAAAGATTCAATCTCAAATTTTCATTATCGAATACATACCAACTTCGAACATTAATAAGCCATTTTAGCCTCACTCAATTCTATACCACAATCAAACCTATACAAATACTAAATCTCAAAGATCATTCAAACATATCAACATCTAACTTATGTTTCATAGTCAAATACCACAAATCATTCACTTTTAACCAACCACATTAAGCATACTTAACATCTAATTATAACCAAAGCCAAATAGACATATCATAAACACATATACCAGCCACACCC
Organism: Gossypium stocksii; assembly: GCA_020496765.1. NCBI lineage: Eukaryota > Viridiplantae > Streptophyta > Magnoliopsida > Malvales > Malvaceae > Gossypium > Gossypium stocksii. The sequence goes on from CM035631.1 coordinate 103,094,729, forward strand.
TTTAATCACTTCAAGAACTATACTTAGCAAAATGAACAAGCCATTTTCGCATGGCTTATATGTATACATGTCAAAATCAAACATATCCAAAAGATAGTATAGCTTATACATGCCATAGCTTTAAAATTTAACATTTAAAAGTACCGACAAACAGACGATAGTCTGATAGACTTCACTGACAATCCCTCGAGCCCGTAACAACCTCCAAAATCTATAAAACAAAGACAAATGAATACACATAGAGTAAGCTAACTTAGCTTAGTAAGTCTTAAGCAAATAAACAACTCAAAAGCATTATATACTTAACTTAACTAAATCAATCCATACTATCATGATTCCATTTAATTACAAATTTACAATTTTATAACCATCATATAAATTCATATACAAACCTTATCTTGGCCGAATATACACTTATATCTATTATCAAGGAATCATTTAATTTTGAAACCATAATATCATTATGTAACTGATTATATAACCATGAATCAACCTTAATATCACATACTTATACATTTAACCACATATAGATTGTCATGTACACAAACATCACCATTAAACATCCTTTATAACTTGTATCACATATCAATAATTAACTTACCTTATTTTCAAATAGGCAATCACAATCACATACCTGATCACTTTAGCTCGATTTTACGTTTGATCATAACTTATCATTGCCCGTAGAACCATTCAAAATTGAAAAGGATACTCGGATAATAAAATGTATCATACAATGCCAACGTCCCAGAGGTGGTCTTACATGCAATCACATATCGATGCCACTGTCCCAGACAGGGTCTTACACGAATCACAAATATGATGTTGATGTCCCAAACATGGTCTTACACGCAATCACATATCGATGCCAACATCCCATACGTGGTCTTACACGAAAACACATATCAAAAATCCTATGTCATGACATATGCATCCTAACTATTCATAGGGTTCGTACGGGGCTTTCAGATGACATAACTCAATCGACTCGTACTTGAACGCATTATTTCCATGCAAATTGACATTCGGCTAGCATAATTACATAATCTTAAAATTTGAAACAGCATATTAAGTTCACATATAATTAAAATTAACAACGTTTAATTGCCTATAGACTTACCTCGGATATCAATGGACAATACTGAACGACTATTCAACTATTTTTGTTTTTCCCCGATCAAAGTCTGATTTCTTTTGTTCTTGATCTATACAACTTCAAATTAAGCTCATTCAAACACAATTTCATTCAATTTAATCCAAAAACACATAAATGGGTAAATTACCATTTTACCCTTGACATTTTACACTTTTTACAAATTAGTCCAAACTGCACAAAACACAAAACATGCAAAATTTGCACACGTCATGCTTAGGTTGAATCTTCCTTATGCTCATACAAGTCCACACATTTCATTTATTTCACATTTTAGTCCTTCAATTTACCATTTGCAATTTAGCCCTAATTACTTTAATTCATCAAAAACTCCAACACAAAACATGTTAATCCAAAACATATCTTTCAAAATTCTTCAACTAACATCACAAAGCTCAAATATTCAACAATGGCATAGCTCAAAATAATCATCAAAATTAGAAATTCAAGCATGGGCTTTGTACATTACACTGCAACGATCTCAAAAATGTAAAAATTATCAGAAACCGAGCTAGTTACATACCTTAATCAAGCAAAACCATGGCCGAATATTCAAAAGTTTCTAACCTTTGTTTTTATTTTATGTTTCGGTCAAAAAGATGAGTAAAAATGCATGGCCATTTGTGTTTTCTTTTATTATAATACATAGTAATATACTTTTTACTATTTTAACCTTAAAATTTTAATTAGTAAACTATATAACACATGCCCAAAACCGTCCAAGCTAATGTTCCATGGTAATATTGCATCATAAATACTTCCAATTATAAAGACATCATCAATTCGGCCATTGCATATTTAACCACCAAATATTCATTTTACACGATTAAGCCCTTTTATTAAATCGGGCACTCAAACGACGAAAGTTTTAAATGAAATTTTAGCACACATAAATTCACACATTATAAACACCAAAAATAATTTTAAAAATATTTTTCTGACTCGAATTCATGGTCCCAAAACCACCGTTCCTAACAGGGTCAAAAATCGGGCTGTTACATTGTTCATCTCCACCGAAGGCGGTGTGACCTTTTTAGTATAACTTGTTGCACCCCAATGCTATCACAGGTTATAATAATGGAGTCATCGCTTTCAGTGGTGGTGGATAAGACGCATTACTTGATTATACTGAAACGCCACTGTGTTTTTCTTCCCCTACTTATGTTTGATTTTTGTAAAGCATCCTCTTATGATAAGAAACTCGTTGTTGTGCCCACATAACCACTGTAACCTACGGCCCCATTTATGCTCCATCCCTTGATAGTATAACCTTTGTAAACTTGAAGTCATAGTTACACTTCAACCTAGACTGTATAATCACCATCAACTGAGCAACGCGATCCGGGTTCCTAGGTGATGACTCCATACTTACATGGCAAATGAAATTTATAGGTCACCCAGCTCCATGGCACCATCGTAAATTCAAATATTCCTTAAAACTATAACTATGTTTATCTCAAATACAGACAAAAATAAATCTGCAAACTTTTAATTTCCAATTGCAAGAAAAAAATAATTTTTAAGTTGTGAAAACGCACCTGTACTGTGGCAATAAAAACTCACCATGTAGGTTGCATTTTTTTGTCTCTCCTGAAAACGCGTCCTACATGGCACATTTTCAATGATGTGGCATTTAGGAGAGAGAAGAAAAACAACGTAGATCAACAATTGTTTACAAAATCAGCCTAGTTTCTCAATTTTTTTCAGCATATTTGACTAAATTAACTAATGTGTATCCATATTATATTTAAATTCATGATTGACTTAATAACACAAATTATTTTATTTATTATATATTTATACACTTAAAAAATTTTAACTAAAACTTTTTAGTTAATGGAAATAAGCAAAGTACTAAAATTTCTTTGAATATAGATTAAAATAAGTTTAAATAAAACCCATTTAAAATTAAACATTTTTAACCAAGTCATTTTAAGCAAAGTATTCAATTTTGATTGTGGATGTTTAATATTTTGAAACATGATTTATATTGAAGTGTTTAAAAAGTGAATTAATAATTGAATTTAAGTGTAATTATTTGTAATTATATAAGGATGACATGTTTAGATAACTATTATATTTGGTGGGTTTCACTGAATTGGGTGTAATTGGAACACCTCAATTACACTTTTCAATTCTTAAGAGGTGAATAATTACACCCAAATCCAATTACCCCATAACTTTCCAAACAATCATATATATTTTAACTTTAAAAAAATATTAAAATTTTATTATAAATATTTAAAAAATATAATATAAAAAATTTGTGTATTTTATAAAATTATAATAAAAAATTTATATTATTTAAATCCTAACAAAATCTAAAATTGTGACAAAAAGAGAATATTATAAAAAATAATTTACATGCTACCTTCTTAAACTACATATTACGTATGATGATTTGATTTTAATTTTTTACTTATTCAAAAAAATTATCATGTTGATAATTTTTATAATAATTAATATTTTTTAAAATATAAATTATATAACTATGTAATTACAAGTTACACTACTACTAAACATGAAATAAAAAATTATAATATAATTGCACGTTATCAACTAAATACGTAACCTAATAATTATACTTCCACGTAGCCGGCAATGAAATTTTTAATACATTTAATTTTATCCAACCTGCCCAAGTATAATTCAATATTTAACTGGATAGCTTTTTATTAAATGGCATATTAATCGATCACAAATATTAATATAATTTAATGTATATGTGCCATTTGTCAACTTAAAGAAGCTCTTTCGAATTGAAAGTTACCAAAAATGCAAAAAAAAAACTTTTTTTTTAAAAAATAAAATGGATACAAACGCAATTAGTCTAGGTCCTGAAACGAATATTATCAAACAATTTTAAATCGAATTTTTTTATCGCAAACCAGTTTGATAAGACTATCCGCAATTATATTCTCTTTTTGAGGAATATGTTAGATTTTTCACTGCTTAGTTGTCAAAAAAGTTTATCGTATTCTCCTAATTAGCGTAGAATTAGAGGAACTAGCAGAATCAACTAAATTTTAACTTAAGATTATATTAATTAACTTAAGAATTTTACTAATAATATAATAACCTAACTTAAGATTATAGGATTTTTTTCAAATTTTGTATTAATTAACTTAAGATTTTACTAATAATCTAAGTACGAAATTAATACATAAAAAGTTTAAAATTAATTTGTTTTATAGAAATAGCTTAGAATTACCTATAGTCTCTCCCCATCCCTTCAATAGGAGAATAAATATGCTTCAACATACTCGAATCTACGTTCTCCTGCATAGATAACGATACCAATACTAACCGAGTTAAGACTCAATCGATAACCTAAAAAATGTAAAATAATTATTTTTAAAATGTGTGAATAAAAAAAACCAACAAAAAGAAAATGTTTTCAGCATCATATCATCAAAAAGCTTTTTGGGAAAAATGTTTATACAAATTTTTTTATATAAATTGATTAAAATTACTTGTCATATCTCCTCAACCCTTCATTAAGAAGATAAATACATTTTATCGAGCTCGCACTTGTATCTTTCTACATAGATAACAATGTTAATGCTAATAGAATTAAAACTCACAATTTATAATAATAAAAAAGATGAGGTAATATGTAACCAACACGGCCAATTATCACGATTTCAACTCTTCACTAACCAATGTTTACTAAAATGTGTGAAAACCTTACTTTCGATAATATATATATATATATATATATATATATATAATTTAGTATAATATTGACACTTAGTAATATCTTACTTCAATATTTTACTAAGTCAATATATATTATATTATAATTTGGTAACAAACAATTGAGAGTTTATTGATTCAACTTACGTTTAATAAATTTGAAAACTAGAAATATTTTAATGATTTATTATAAAGATTAATTATATATACTTGGTCGATTGAGTCTTAATTCGGTTAGTATTGGTATTGTTGTCACACTACAACAAAAATACCCTAATACGACAGTTATGGGGCAACACTTCCCTAAGTGTTGGGATAGACTGGCCAAAATACGCTTTAGGCAACTCTTTCATAAGTGTTGGGATATGTAAGCCTAAAGCAACGATTTTATAAGAGTTGGCAAAAGTCTAGTCCTAAGACGACACTTTTGGGGCAAGTGTTGCGATAGACTGGGCTTTAGCAACTCTTTGTATAAGAGTTGGGATATGCATGCCTACAGCAACGCTTAAATAAGAGTTGGCTTTGTCTAGTCCTAAGACGACACTTTTGGGGCAACACTTTCCTAAGGGTTAGGATATGTATGCCTAAAGCAACGCTTGAATAAGAGTTAGTTTTTGTGTAGTCCTAAGACGACACTTTTGTGGCGACATTTTCCTAAGTGTTGGTATAGACTATGCTTTGGCCAACTCTTTGTATAAGGGTTGGGATATGTATGCCTAAGGCAACGCTTGAATAAGAGTTGGCTTTTGTGTAGTTCGAAGACGACACTTTTGTGGTGACACTTTCCTAAGTGTTGGGATAGACTATGCTTTGGCCAACTCTTTGTATAAGGGTTGAGATATGTATGCCTAAGGCAACGCTTGAATAAGAGTTGGCTTTTTTGTTATCCTAAGACGACACTTTTGTGGCAACACTTTCCTAAGTATTGGGATAGACTATGCTTTGGCCAACTCTTTGTATAAGGGTTGGGATATGTATGCCTAAGGCAACGCTTGAATAAGAGTTGGCTTTTATGTAGTCCTAAGACGACACTTTTGTGGTGACACTTTCCTAAGCGTTGGGATAGACTACGCTTTCGCCAACTCTTTGTATAAGGGTTGGGATATGTATGCCTAAGGCAACGCTTGAATAAGAGTTGGCTTTTGTCTAGTCCTAAGACGATAGTTTTGGGGCAACACTTTCCTAAGTGTTGGGATAGACTTGTCAGCATACGCTCTGGCCAACTCTTTGTATAAAGGTGTAACGTCCTAAATTTCCTTAATTTCGGCATTTTTTGAATGTGTAGCACCAAAAATTTGGATTTAAAATATGAATATTCTTAAAATTTTACATCATCAGTTTGTGAATAATTATATTTATTCATATTAAAAATAACTTAATAGCTTCGAGTGTGAATAAGGTTTTTAATAAAAATGCCGTAAAAAATCAATTTAGTTTAGGGTTTAAGTTTTAGTGTTTAGAGTTTATGGTTTAGGGATTATAGTTTATATAGTTTAAGGTTTTAGGGTTTTGTGATTATAGATTTGGGGTTTAAGATTTTAGGGTTTTATGATTATGGGTTTGGGGTTTAGGATTTTAGGGTTTTTTTAAATATAAATGTTTCAAATTTTATATTATATATATTTAAAAATTTTAATCATAAATAAGATAAATATAAATTATTATTTTTCAAAAAATAAAATATCAAAATGGGATAAATCCCAAAAGCATACATGAACAATGGTTTAATGTGCAATTGAATATATGAACTTTAATTTGATCCAGTTCTTGTAAATTATTAACACAATTATTGATATAACATAATTTTATATTTATATATTACATACATAAATATTTATATTTATTCAATATAAAAATAAATTGATGTATTTATTTTTTAAAATGTGTATGATTAAATCAATAAGAGATTTGAAGGCTGAAGCTGCTGAAGCACTCTTATTGATAAAAGAACAATTTGATGAAAATAAATTGCTAAATCAATAAATCAATAAAATGTGCAACAATTTGAATTGGCAAATTAATTTATGTAATAAATATATTTATAAATGATTGACACTAAAAAAATATTTTGATTGAAATATTTAAATAAAAATATTAAAGATTATATAGATATTAAGTTCGCGAATCTTATTATAATTTGTTAATAGGCTAGAAAGAATTTGTTATTTTGTAAAATAATCGTGTTGCTAGATGTTAGCTAGCCATCTAATGTATAGTATTTATTTTGAGGAAATATATATTATTGTTATTATATATTGATCTATTTCTTTGGTTAAAAAGGTAATTAGGGCAAGAAAAGAATATATTTGTTATTCCAACACTTTGCTAAGTTTGGGGATAGACTTGTCAGCATACATTTTGGCCATCTCTATATATAATTTGTTGGTATTCTAGTTAATTAGTGATTAATCTCGGATTTTTTAATATGAATTGTATTGCGATGTAAGTTTAACTTTAAGGTTTCGGTGTTAGCTTCTATAGTTATGACAAGGGTTTAGGGATTTAGGGTCTAGGGTCTATGATTTTAGGGTTTATGGTTTAATGTTTAGTGTTTAGGGTTTAGAGTTTTAGGGTTTAAGATTTATAGTTTTAGGATTTATGGTTTATAGTTTAGGGTTTTTGATAAAAATGTTGCAGAAAATCATTTTATTTTAGACTAAACGGCATCTTTTTACTCTTTATATTCTCACCTTTCATTCAAGTGCCCATCATGTATTCTTTTCGACACGTAGAAAAAATTTGAAAGTAAAAATATAGAAAAATATATGTTTAAAATGAAAAAAAATTAAAATACTATTATCTTTAGATTTAAAATATCTGAAACTAATATCTTTAGATTTAAAATATGAATTGTCGAAACCATTTTTTTGAAAACGTGGAATCGACTTTGAAAACGAAACATGGAGTCGCCACCAATCCTTTTTTGAGGTGTAATTGGGCCACCTTATAAAACATTTTGGTCTACGATAATAATATCACAAATAATTGATTAATTTGGAAATGAAACTACAAAAATAACGAAAAAGGACTAAAACAAAACCTAAAATTGAATTTCGGGACAAATTAGAAATAAATAAATAAGAAAAAGGACTAAATCATATGTATGAATAAAGAGGAGGGACTATCCACAAAAATATCCCTTCCTCTCCCAAACACACAATTTAACGGAGGATCAGAATGCAATTAAAATAAAGAGCGGGGTCAAAATTAAAAGAAAGAAAAGTAACTCAATCAAATAGCACTGCGAAAAAGAGGGACTACTCGCACAAATGTCCCAAAATTCCCAAAATGAACAGCCCCTCCCTTCCTTAAACGATGGCGTTTCAAATTTGGTTTAAACATTTTCCTTCAAAACGTTACAGACCCCATTTCCCCCTTTTTTTTTAAAACGAAGATTCTTCCTCTTCTTAAAAAGAAAAAACCAAATCCCTAACACCCCCATTTTTATTCCCTTGGCAAGGGTTTTGAACACTTATATCAAGCCATTGCTGAACGACCAACATGAGGTGGCTGACAACATGCAAGAGGGTTCCTTAGCTCCATTTCCGGTGAACTTAAAGCCTAGACGGCAAAGCTCGACAAACAGAGGTAAGTCCTCTTTCTTTCGTAGTTTTGTGTAAAAGTATGAAAAGTGGAAACAAGAAGAGAAGAAAAGGTAGAAATAGACTAAAATTTTTGAAGAATCCTGAAATGAAACCACCTTTATTCAAAATTTCTGTTTTCAAATTTTCTTTCGAATTCTATGTTATTGTTTTCAAAATCTTTAACAATGGATTTGGACCCAGAAGATGTTTTCAAAGACGAAGAAGACGACCCAGATAACAAATTCTTCCAGGTTTTCTCTCTTTCTCTTTCTTTTCTTCTATATTCTTCTCCATGATTAAGAAACGAGAGATGTAATTGTGTTGTTTTTGTCCAATATTTGCAATTCCAAGTTCCATGGTTAAAAAATAATGGCTTCTTTGGTTCTCTCTTCTTTCTGTTTCCCTTCTCAAAATGCTTGTTCTTTTACGTCTTCTTCTCTCTGATTCAGAATCAGAGCTCCAACTGATTCTAGGTTCGGTGGTCCTTTATTTGTCGGATTCAGATCGGTCAAGAAGGGAAATGGAAGAATCGAAGCCTCAATTATGGATCGAGAAATTAATAGTTCCGATATGAAAATAGATGATGATTATGAAAACGAAGAGGATTTGCAAAGTTCCTCGAATCGAAACGGTTAGTCAATTTTTATACCTACGGTCAATCAATTATGATAATACTGTTTACATTTTGAATTCTCTAATAGGAGAGATTAAAATTTAAATATTGACATTTGTTATAAATTAAAATTGAATGGCTATTGAAGATTTTAGTGTTTTAGGAGCTAAGGAGATGAAAAAAGAGCACATTAATTTTTAAAGTAGGAATAAAGATATATATATATATATATATATATATATATTCTTTTGTTTACATTTATTCAACAAATTGATTGGCATTTCAGTTGAAACAAAGCATTTTAGTATTTGACAAATTTTGTATCCATTTTTGTGATTTGCAGTTAGCTTTTAACACTGTTATAGAGTGTTGCTGACCTCTTAGCATCAGCTGAATTGGTCTTATATTTTACTTGTTGTTGCAGTACTGCCATGAAACAGTAGTGCAAGCACCTGAATTTGTTTACTCTTTGCTTTGGCTGGTGATTAAACATTCAAAAATCTGGAGATTATAAGAAAACAAAATGTAAAGATTTCATTTGTCGTTAAGTATAATTTCATAGTGTGACTGAAAAATTTGGTTAATTTTTGTCATCTTGATTGAGTTTTTCTTTCATGTAGATGCTTGTAATGTTGTGGAGTCTAAGGGGCATGATGGACAACTCGGGTCAGATTTGTCATCTTGATTGAGTTTTTCTTTCATGTATATGCTAATATTTACCTTTAACCTACCAGTGGTATCTCAATTTTGTTTGAGATTTGTTCCTTCATTGTTGCACCTGACATTTTTTTGGTTGCTCATTTGAAGTTTGGGGATCTGAAACTAGGAGAGCCGTTGGATACCCCTCCGTCAGGTTTAGATGAAGCTATAGCAATTTCCAAGGCATGTATATACCTTGATCCATTTCTAATTACTTTTTTATGTTATTTTCCTTCATTTGGGACTTTTTTTCATCCTAAGCCTGCAACTGCTTTGTAAGTGATGCAATTTGTTGAATCACCACAGTACAGTATGTTTAGCCGGATAGTGTTTGATACTGCACCCACGGTCAGTGGACACTAAATTACTTTCAACCTTTTAGCATATTCAATTGCTTTTGAAGTTGGTGAATAATTTTATTTTCTATTGAATATTTTACAGGGGCCATACGCTTTGGCTTTTGTCCTTGCTTGACTTCTTGGATGCATCTATTGGGAAAATTATGAAGGTATAATAAAATGACACTTATGCTTGAATTGGAAGCTTCAGTACTATTACTCTCGGGCCAGTACTGTATGGATCCCACCGATCAGATCAACTTATCTATTCACCTTGCTCGAAACCTAGTAGATATAATCAACTTCTGATCTATTTTGTGAAACTCAGTTCAAGCAGAAATTAGCTTCAGCAGCTTCAGCCTTCAAATCTATTCTTGGGAAAGCACACTTATTGTTATAGTAATCAATAAGAGTGCTTAAATATATGATGAATTGTTGATCTTCTAAAATATATGATGAATTGTTGGTCTCATAGTAATCAATAAGAGTGCTTGAATGGTCATTCAAATTGTTGCTTATTTGTTTTAAAGCAGTGTTGTCAATGGCGCAAGGTGTGCTCTAGGCACTAGTATTGATTCTAATGCTTAATTGTTTTGGAAAGGATTCATTTGCAGATTTCACTTTAAACCACATTATATGTTGCTTTGAGCATAGGTATTTTGGGGTTATTTCCAGACTGCACGATTTGTAGAGAGTTTAAAGCATTTTATTTACCTTTAGAAGAACTTTTCTATTATGAATCTTCAGTAGGTCGAGTTTTTTCAACAATTATGCCTTTCTGTGCAGATGGGGAAACACTTCACTTGATGAAGCCTGGATGTGTGGCAACAAGAATTTGATCAAGTTACTGGAAGATGCAAAATCTACTCGGTTATCAGAACTCCCTCATTGCTCAAAAGAATTTACAGGTATTGCTGAACCTATGTAACCACATTCTAATTTGCATTTCACATGACCCCGTCATTTACTGATCATAGCTTGCTTACAACAATGAATTCTTGTGTTTTGACAGAAAGTTGATAAAACTGAGACTATATTTACTACTGGAGATATTTCACTACTTGGGGCTAACTTTGTAGAAATAAGAGATCAACAGAGTTTCTTGGAATTGAAGTTGCAATTTCAAACTGTATTAGCTTTTATATAGTACAACATCAATATCAATGTCCATCATCTTAGGTACTTTTTTATTTGTTTACTTTTGTACATTGAGTTGAATGTTGGTGGTATACATTTAAGCTAAATGTTAGTGTATTTTGATTGTTGGATTGATTTTTGTATTGAATATTCAATCTTTATTTTGATTTTAATTTTAATTTTAATTTTTAATTTTTAATTTTATATTTTATATTTTTTTAGTTGTATTTAAAGCACAATTATTCACGGTAATTATTTATAAAAATATATTAATATTGGAATAATAAAAAATAGAAAAAAAATTATATTATACGTGTCTGTCCCAATCTTTTAAAGGTTACCTTAGACGGGTTTATACCAACCTTTTTTAAATGTTGTTTTAGACAAGATTTATCCCAACCTTTTTAAGGTTGCTTTAAACAGGTCTATTCCAACCTTTTTTAAAAGTTACCTTAGACAAGGTCTATCCCAACCTTTTTAAGGTTGCTTTAGACGGGTCTATCCCAACCTTTTTTAAAGGTTGACTTAGACATGGTCTATTCCAACCTATTTAAGGTTGCCTTAGATAGGTCTATCGCAACCTTTTTTTATAGGTTGTTTTAGACAATGTCTATCCCAACCTTTTTAACGTTGCCTTAGACGGCTCTATCCCAGCCGTTTTTAAAAGTTGCCTTAGACAAGAACTATACCAACCTTTTTTAGGTTGCCGTAGATAGGTTTATCACAACTTTTTTCAAAGGTTGGCATTGACTAGGTCTATACCAACCCTTTTTGAAGGTCGGCATTGACTAAACCTTTAGCAACTCTTCCATAAGCGTCGGCTTATGTTGACCTATTCCGACGCTTATTCAAAAGTGTCGCGAAGCCTATACCAACTGCACTATATACAACCTTTTTGGAAGCGTCGGAAGAAGCGTCGCGAAGCCTATGCCAACCTTTTTTGCGTCGCCTTAGGTCAAAAAATGTGTCGCAATAGGGTATTTTTGACGTAGTGTCAATGCAGAAGGACATGAGTTTGAGTGTATCGAAGTGCGTTTATCCTCTTATTTAAAAATTGAAATACATTATGAATAGTTTCTAGATATTGTATCAACTTAAAAACTTTCAAAGATTTTCACGATTGAATTAGATTATTAATATATAATACAAATTATCATTTTAAATATTCAATTTTCACTTTCAATGTTTAATTTTTTGAGACATACTTCATATTCAATAAAACATTTAGTTGTTTTGACTGAATTTTAAATATTTAATATTTTCTAGCCGGCAATGAAAATTGTAATACGAAAGACTAAGTCACATTGGCTATCTAATCTATCTCAATCTGCTCAAATATGATTCAGTATTTGATAGGATAACTTACTATTAAATAGTATATTTAATTGGATAGCTGAATATGAATGAATCACAAATATTATTATAACATAATGTATATGTGCCACTTGTTGCTTTGGAATTGAATGTTACCAAAATTGCAAGATATCATAGCACGATCAGTTCAATTTTTATTTTTATTTTTACTAATTTCAAAAGTCAAATTTGAAAGATATTCTCTTAGTTAAATTCTATTTATTTGTTTCATTTAAATTTGGTTAGTCTAGATTATTTTATTATTATTTGACTTATGAATTTAGAATATAAATAGGCTCTTTTACAAACTTAAAAAAAATTCTTCCATTAAAATATTAGAATTCATAACACTTTTGGAGAATTTTTGTTTTGAGGGTTCTTTATTTGGGGTTTAGTTTTTATCTCCATATTTTGTACTCTTCGTTCTTTTTCCATTTACTCGTGGTATTTTATCCTTTTTGGAGAGATTTTTTCACATTAATTTTGTATGTTCAATTTCTTAATTTGTTCTGCTATTTTACTTGTTCGTTACTTAATCGAGTTAATTCCCAACACAAACAATTAAAAATTTAAGTATAATTTATATATTACATTCCTAATTCAAGAATAAAGATAAAATACAATATTTGCATGAAAATCTAAGTTTAGATGTAATATTGCACCAAATGATTTTAACTTTGATAAAACTAGTTCTACGACTTCAAAAACATTTCAATGTATCTTTACTAATATCTTTATTAAAATTAGGTTTAACTTACTATGTTTAAAATCTTTCGTTTTTCATTTTTTGGTACTTCAAAATTTTTTGGTCTAATTTAGTATTTGAAGTTCTTTCATTTCCTGGTTTGGTATTTAAAATATCGTTCAATTATATATTTTAGTCCAATTTTTTAATGTCGCTTTAAAAAAAGGTGGGCCATAAGAACATACCACATGACGTTTTTAATTAAAAAATATTTTTGTCATATATTTATATATTAAATTTCTAAAAATTATAAAAAAATAAAATCTATATTAATAAAAAGTAGAAAAGAAAAATTATAATAATAAACACTCATTAATGCCATAAAACAATTAAATGTTTTTAACTCAAAAAATTTAACAAAATTTCCGGATATTTTTCACGTGAGAAAAGAGAAGATTTAGAATCTCTACCCAAAAATTGTTTACTATTTACTTTAATTAACTTAAAATTTAAATCATCAAACTAAAACCTAAGCCAAATCTAAAAATTTTAAATTTTGATATCAATGGTCACGTCAACCACCGTGCTCCACCGTAGGTAGCCGCTCACTAGTAATAGTTTGAGTCCAAATTTCATCATTCTCTTATTTTTGGCTTTTATTTTGATTTTCAACCTTTATTTTTTTAAAAAAAAGAGAGCACTATTTTTCTAAATTTATAAATAAATCTCGAAAACTTAACTCACTAAATTTAGTTTTTTTTCATTGTCGGATTGCCTTCTAATTTCAGTATATTCTTTCCCTCTTTTAAAGCTTATTTTTTATTATTTAAATTAACCAAACAATACCCAAAAAATTCAATCTTGCTTTGTGTGAAATTTGGATCGATGCTTTACTATTATTATTATTATTTTTTATATTTGGATCGATGCTTTACTATTATTATTATTATTTTTTATATAGAGATGATAGTTATGATATGAATATAGCTATGGTAATGGAGAGGAAGATTTTAGCCATATTGATTGTGTTAGGAAAAAAGATGAAAGAGTTGATAAGATGAAGGAGTGGGGAAGAAGATGAAGAAGGTGGAGAGAGAAAGAGAGAACGTGGCAAAAAACGAATCATAATTTTTTTATTAATTTAATTTAATTTAATAAATGTAATTTTAAGTAAAAAGTAACTTAAGTAGTATTTTTTATGAAAATATAAAAGTCATGATGTTACCTTTTCTAATTAGTTGAATTTTATTTTTTAAGTTTGTTTGGCATTTATAATAAGTGATTTGAAAATTAGATAAAGTTTGGGTCGTCCACTTGTTACTTAGATAGGGCTCACTAGTTGAATATGTGCAAGCTTTACGGAATGGATCTTGTAAAGGGTGTTCACAAGGGAAGCTCGTAGATCTAGCTCGTACAGGACATGAGGAGTTTGCAAGGGGAGCTCGCAGGTCTCGGCTTGTAGGAGCCTAAGGAGTGTCCAGCAGGCTGTGTTATAGGCCAATTTTGGCCATTACAAACTAACCCATACAATTATTTAAACCCTTTTACATTAAACCCAATTACAAATACCTTACCCTACCCAATACAACCCATTCATATGAAACACACCCAAAATTAAAACCCAATACCCATTACAGAGACCCATACCCGGTCAACCCACTAACCTAACCCAAACTAAACCACAACCCAACACTCAAATTGACCCAATTAGGCCTAATGCCCTAACATCATCCCGAAACCCTAGCCTCCTACGTTCGGCGCCACCCTTAGGCATCCCACTTGCGCAACCACCCTCAGCCAAGAAGCTGCCCACTCCAACTGCTCCTCAATGTTGCCCATACCCTGCAAGCAAAACAGTAGCAAACACAGCAGAGACAGAAGCAGTACAGTACGCAAACAAAGCAGAGAAATCAAATGGCAATAACTTGTAAAGGCTATAAAAGCCATCAAGAACATTGTAAACGGGTCGGCCATTGATAATAGCAAACAAAGAAAGCATTCAATATAAAAAAAAAAAAAAACAGATTCTAAACACCAAAGGCAGCAATACCAAACGAATTCCAGAAATAAAGCAAAAAAAAAACAGAAACAAAAAGGTTGCGTTTCTCTTCAACTTTGATTTTCTTTCTTCTTTTTCATTTAATTTTACTTTTAAATTTGAAGAATAATAAAAGGGGGACTCTTGAAATTAAAAAAAGGGATTTTGAATACAAAAAGGGGTAATAAAATAAAAAAGGAGCCTTACCTCTATACTTTCCCCCCGATCGGAGAAGAGAGGGCCGAATCCTCAGGGTCGGTTCGATGATCTCTCCGGGAAATAAAGCACCATTTTTAGTTTTTTTTCTTTTTTCCTATTTCTTTTTCTAGTTTCAAACACAGGTTAAGAGGGGTTGGAAGTGGTCGTCTTCACCACTCATGGTGACGGACCATCAACGGCGGCGATGAGGGGTTGAAAACCCGAGCCGAACGGATGAGAAAAGAGGGAGAAAAGCTTTGACGTTTTAGCTTCTTCTCTCTAAACTTGGCTGCTGCAGTTTTTTTTCTTTAGGTTAGGGTTAAATATAAAACCAAAGAAATGGACCATTTGTATCAATTAAAACGGCATAGTTTCATGTGGGGGGGGGCTGATAGCTCCAATATTTGGGCTATTTGTGCACTTGGGACTTCTGCTTTCGTAGATTAATTCAATCGAGCCAATTCCTCTTTTCTCTTTCTTTTTAAATTCGCCTGTCAATTTTTTTTTCTTCTATTCAGTCCACGGTTTTGTGAATCGAAATGTAGCACATTGAGATTAGGGATATTATCCCGTTTGGTCCTTCCTTTGTGTTGCGTGTTTCAAATGGGTCCCTCCTTTCATTTTCTTTCTAAATTTACTCCAAAATTCTATTTTTTTAATTCCACTTTAGTCCTTTTTGTTTATTTTCATCTTTTATTATTAAATTCGTTATTTTTAATATATTACTATTATTTTTTTAGCATATTATACTTTGTGTTATTTCTAATATTACACTTTTACATCATATTTACTATTATAACTATTATTCTTAAATATATGCATCGTTATTATTTACTATTTTTATTTTTAAAATTATTATTGTACGAACCCCAATTTGCCCGGCCCATCTCAAACCCACATCAAACCAAAAAAATAAAGGAAATGAACCAAAATATAAAAGAAAACCAAAATACATTTAAAGTCCAAAAACTTAATGTCCATTTACATTAAATCATAACCCAATTCGGCCTAATGGCCCAAATGCCTAAATTAAAACCTTAACAAACCTATCCCAAATAAACTAAACTCGATTTGGCCCAAAACAGATTGACCCAAATGCAGCCCAAACCCTAAAGCTAATTCAGCTACCCGAAACCCTAGCCACAGCCAGCTGCGTCGCACCAAGCCTCGATCGTATCGCCTGTGTCTCGTCCTAAGGAGCCTCGTCCCGAGGCTCGTCACCGAAATGGCAAAAGGTCAGCCCTTCCCTCCGCAGTTGACCCACGATAGACCTGCAAACAGAGACCAAAATAGCAAGCAACAGCAAGCACAAAAATAGCAAGCAGAAAGCAAGAAAGCAGAAAAAAGAAAGATAATAGAAAATAGTAGCCTAAAATCTTTGTATTTGGGTATAAAAAGAATCAAAAAATTTGTATACGGGGGGGTTTTACAACAAAAAACAGAAGATTGTAAACACACAAGGGATCCCTCCGTATATTGAATATAAAAACAAGAAAACAGAAGGTATTTGGAAGGAAAAATTGACTTTTCTGATTCGTCTTGCTTTTGGATGTTCTTTAATTTTCTTTTTTTCTTTTTCTTTTTCTGTTCTCGTACGAAAAATAAAGAAATAAAAGGAAGGAGAAACTTACATGTGTATCGCCATCGATTCCCCATCACCTCGTTGAAATCGGGGTTTCGAGTGGGGTTTCGAGGCGAAAGAGACAAAGCCTTGGTTGGGCTTGTAAATCGTGTCTTGCTTGACCCATGTGTGTCGTCGATCGCCGATTCTGATGGCGTTTTGGCAACTGAAACCGAGGGCCTCCATTGATCGGCCGAGCGAGAAGAAATGGGAGGAGCACCGCTTATTCTCTCTGTTTAAAAATGGGTAAATGTGTAGGTCTAGGGTTTTGTTTTAGGTCTAGGGTTTGTTTTCTTTTAGTTTTGTTTTAGATGTTGTGAAACGGCGCCGTATCGTGTTGCCCGTGAGTGACCCGACCCAGGAGACATGGGATCCACGTGTTTCTGGCTTAATTGGGCTATTTGCGCCCTAGGTCCCTCCGTGTTAATAGCGCTTGCAGCGTGATCCTGTGTTCTCTTTATGATTTGGCCCGCTTATTTTGTTATCGTTTCAATTTGGTCGGTGCACTGGTAACTGACCATGATGTGAACGGTGTCGTTTGAACGGATAGGGGTATTTGCCCTTTTAGCCCCCGTTCTTCCTGCGCGCATCCAAATAGGTCCCTGTTTCGTGTTTTATTTCTTAAACTAGCCCCCAGAGTTTTGTTTTGTTTTCAATCTCGTCCTTTTGTTCCATTTTATATATATATTTTTTAATTTTGCCTATAATACCACATTTTATTATTCATTATCGTCCTTTTTATTATTAATATTTATTATACTGACATCATCACCACCATTTTTATTTTATATTATTAGCATGATATATTTAGTATATTTTTTATATTATATTTTCACTATTATGCTTATTATTTCTAATACCATAATATATTACTTTGTTTTACGTATATTATTATTATTACCATAGGTACTGTTATTATTTTTAATATATATAGTACGTACATACATTTTTTAATACTATTATATATTTTTTAAATTTTGTCGTTATATATGTTTTAGCATATAAGAGTATATTTGCATTTATGGTTTTCCAATATGACCTTTTTCCCTATTATATATATATATTGCGCATATATTTAAACATTATATTGCATATATATACGTCTTCTTTCGACATTATTTTTTTATATTATATATATTTCTCACTCTATATTGTGTATATATTATGTTTTGTATATTATACACGTATTTTCATACTATTAATTACATATTTTTGTATGGTATCATCTTAAATATATGTTTTTTAATGATGTTTTTATACTATTTTGTATACATATTCTAATAACTATATTACGTATGTCTTTCTAATATCATATTACATACATATTTTCGGTATTAATATATATACTTTTAAGTGCTTTGTATACATTACGTATTTTTTTTAACTCTATCAAGTATGTACATATAATCTTTTTAGCCTTACATCCTTTTACATTATGTATACATTTTCAATAGTATCATTTTTTGTTCTCTTTTAATGTCGTGTTTTTATCCTTTCATGTACCACTATTTTGTGTTCATATGCGTGTACATGTACATTCATAATTTTACTCTTTTATTATGTTTAATATCGCATGTATTATTATTATCTTTAGTATTATCGCCATGTTTATTATTTACTTCAATGTATTTCTAACTCATTCTTTATTTATTCTTATTTCATGTCAATTTCCTTTTCATTATTTCAAAACCTTAGTCTTGTTTTTAATTAATTTCAATACATGAGGCAACGTACCGGTTTTACATTAAGTCGTTGATTTCATCGCTATGTTGGGTGAATCATATCGGCTTGTGTTGCAAACGGAACGCCCTTCTAACAAATCAAAATTTAAAAAATTCTCGTCTCTTCAATCGGATCATGATTAAAGATTACATCGAATTCGTATTTTTAAAAAATCAAGACAACACGTATTTAATAAGATACCAATTTTGGGCGTTGCGGGGGTGCTAATACCTTCCCCGCACGTAACCGACTCCCGAGCCCTATCTTTCTTTGAATTTAAAACGTAGACCTAAATTTGTCAAGATTTATTAGGTGTCCGATCTCACCTAGAAAAAGGATCAGTGGCGACTCCCTTTGTTCAATAAAATCGAAACCTCAGTTTTAAAACTTTCAATCAATCACCCCAATTAGCAACCCGAAGTAAAATTTTTACGTCGCTACAATTATTATACTATATTTACTTTTCGTATTTATTACTAGTATTATTAACATTTACATGTATTTACATATTATTATTAATGGTGTTTTTTGATACTATTCCTGCTGCTAATGTATATATATATTAAGTATTTTTGCTATCTATCATTTTAATGCTATATTATATATATGTTTTCAATATTATATTATATAGACATTTTAATGATATATTATATATATATTATTATGCATATTTTTCCAAACACTATTATTACATACATATTTCTCGTTTTTTTTATATATTTCATTATTGTTTTAATATGTATATATATAGCATGTATATTTGTTTTTTTTTTAATTTTTTATTTTTATATGTGATGTATATATTTTGACTTTATTTTATGTACATATATACTTTAATATTATATCTTTTTATACGTATGTATATGTTTTTTACAACCATGCTGCATATATATTTTGAATACCATTATTACGTATTATTAGATATGTATTTTGTAACTCTATTATGTATATATATCCTTTAAACATTTTATTTTTTACATATTGTGTATATTATTTTTACTCTATATTGTGCATATATTATATGTTCGTATATATTATGCATGTACTATTTCATATTATTAGTTACAAATTTTTATTACACTATCTTATGCATGTATTTTTGTATATATTTTTAACCCTATATTATATATACACATTTTTTCTTATTATAATTTTTATTTATATCATGTGTATATTTTTCTAATATCATATTTATACGTTGTGTATATGTGTGTAGTGTGATTTGTTTTCATTGTACTTCCGTCACTTTACTTATCATTATGTTTACATATATACGTTCATTGTTTTATTTCGTGTTTAATTAGATTATCATGTTTGATATCGCTTATATTGTTATTGCCGTTTAATGTTATGGTCATATTCATCATTTGCTCCGACGTATATTTCTAATTCTTTACTTCGTTTATTTTATTTCATATCAATTTGCTTATCATACTTCAAAAATCTTATTTTTGTTTTAATTCATTTCAAAAACATAAGGCAATGTATCGATTTCAACATTGAGTCCGTGATTTCATCGCTATGTTGGGTGAATCATGTTGGCTCGTAGTTTAATTTGTTAAATTTTCCATGTTTTTGCTTATATTCGATTACTAACCAAGGTTGCTTGTCTTTATTTTATTTGTCATCATGCATTCTAGGCATCATATTAGGAAGGTGTTGACTAGAGATCGGTTGCCAAAAAACGGGTTTCTGATGGAAGAGTCGATTGTACAAACAACCGAGAAGAATACCGTGGTTAGGAACTGGTCTCTGAAAACCTGGAAAGAGAAAGGGGATAGTCTAATGGAAGGATGTGTTGCCAATCTAAAGGGGACAGTCTAATGGAAGGATGTGTTGCCAATCTACTCGAGCACGTAACTGTGAATGTTCGTCAGAATAACCTCTCAGACTTGGTTCAAATTTGGAATCAGTGGGACTTGGACACCAAGGGAATCTTCACTGAAAGATACGGAGATATAGCTAACCTGATCGCTATCAACGTCGACGAGCGATTGATTCAAGCCATGATCAGATTCTGGGATCCGGCGTATCAATGTTTTACCTTCAATGAAGAGGATATGACTCCGACTATAGAAGAGTACACGGCTTTACTTCGTATCGATAATGTATAGTCTTATAAGATATATGTGAAAGAGCCTAAGCCGATGACCTTCAAGAAGAAGTTAATGAAGTTGACAGATATGACCGACACTTGGGCTGAAAAGTAAATAAAGAAGAAGAATGAAGTCATCTGTGTCCCGTGGTTTTCCCTACGAGATTTGGTTATAAACCATCCCGATATGTTGAAGCGAGTGAATCTTTTTGCTTTAGCCATATATAGATTGATCGTCTTCCCAAAAGTTCTCGGACATATAGAAGTTGCAGTAGTGGACTTCTTCGAAAGGCTAAAGCAAGTAATCAACCCTATCCTGACTATACTGGTCGAGACCTTCAGATCCCTAAGCAGTTGTAGGAGAAAGGGGGAGGGACGTTTTATCGGATGCGCACCATTACTCAATGTTTGGATTTTGAGCCACTTCTGGAAAGTGGAGCGTACACCATTCCATATGTTTTCAAAGACATTTGCCTCGTTGGAAGCTTATTTTAAGAAGCAATGGCCAAAAGAAGTCTCTAAACAATATTTGGTTTCAGTCTTTCAAAACCTTCGAGCCGAGGATGTAACTTAAAGAGCACCGTGGGTACGCCCGTCGGTTCTGTTGTACAAGGTTGGAAATCAAGATTGGGTGCCACTACTTAGGTTATAGGGAGGAGTTGGATATGCCCCGCTAATGGTCCAAAGGCAATTTTCTTCACGGCAAATTATACCCACCACTAGAGGATTAGCACAATCTGAGTTTGCTTTCGTGGGAGAAGGCTATATGAAGAGGGTCCGAGACACTGCCAAGTCTTGGAAGAAAATTCATTTGATGGAGTTGGCTCTATATGCTGATACTCTCACCCAAGATTACGATGTATGGAGAAAGCAACAGGTGAATAGTCAGCAAGTTTCATTGACAAATTACTCCTTCCAGAATCCTTTCTCGGAAGAAATGCCATCCAAGCTGAAAATGGCAAGGCAAGAATTCGAACGAAAAAAGGCCAAGATGTTGCGGGACCTTAGTGTTCTGCAAGAAAAGAATTACCAGCTGAAGATCGACGTTCAGATTGAAAGGTCCAGAACCGAGAAAGTGCAGAAAGAAGCTGAAGTTGTAAGAAATGACTTAAGGGACCTTCATCTAGAAAATAAGAAGTTAAGGGTCACCATAAAGAATAGTGGATTGGGCAAGTCACCAACGGAATGGAAAAAAGAATTAAACAACGCTAAAGGGGGGATAAAATTTTGGAAAAAGAAGGCAAAGAAGGAGGAAGAAAAGGCTGCGCGGGTTGCGATAGAATTGAGAAAGAAGAACGCCGAATACGAGACAGTGTCTACTGAATTAATGACTAGCCGATCTGAATGTCAAGAGTCAAGAGAAAGAATACAAGATTTAGAAGATGTGCTACAAACTCGACAACAACATCTAGATACTCTCTTAAAGGCTTTGGAAGAAAAGAATAGTCAGTATGACAGAGACATTCATGCCTATAAAACAAACCTCCAAGAAAAAGAAATGCAACTCGACTTTTTGATCAACGAAATTTGTAAAGTAGCCATGCATGTGGTACAACTATCGGATGAAGCTGAAGATCTCAGTTGAGCATATCGGAGTTCCTGGAGCGAGTAAAGAACTATAGCGATATAGCTAGGAAGTTTGTGTAACGGTTGAATCAAAAGATAGTAAAATGTTTTGTAATTGACTCTTTTGATAAATGAAATGCCTAAATAGGGGCTATCTTGAAATCAACACCAAATTCTTGCATATGCATTCATGACTAACATTCATATGGCATTTTCATGCATTCATTGCACATACATATCCCATAATCATTCACTAAGGTCAAAATCATACAATTCGTAGTTGCGATAATATAAAGGCTGGAACCACATCATTCGTATAGGACGAGCCGACAAGTTAAAGTAATGGAGGCTGAATTTAATGAGAGAATCGAAAGAATGGAAAGAGTCCAAAGGGAATTACAAAAACAACTAGCCAAGTCACAGCAAGAAACGAGGGATCTAATGGTGAGATCTTGGGAGGAATCGCTGGAACAAAAGGACCAAATGGCTAAGATGATGGAAATAATGTCAGCTCTGGTAAAAGGGAAGGGACCCATACAGAACCCTAAGGTTGTTAATCTCGATCAGGATCCGCCCTATCCCCTAGGATTTACTCCACCCTATGCAACACAAAGAGGGTACACTTAAGGGGAATCCACCAGCTTGGAGCAACGACCTATACCACCTGCTCATCTAGGGCAGGGAATATTTGTGTCAAATCCTGGACTCACTCCTGCTAATCCACCCGTTCTGGATTTGGATGATCTGGCAGAAATCGCCAGGTTAAGGACGGATGACCACGAAACTTAAGAGAAATATAGGAGCTTAGAGGAAAGACTCAAAGCAATAGAAGGCACTGAGGTCTTCTCGGCACTAAGCGCTAAAGAGCTTAGTTTCATACCCGATTTAGTTCTACTGCCAAAATTCAAGGTACCAGATTTTGAAAAGTACGATGGAACGAGATGCCCGAAAGCGCACTTGGTCATGTTTTGCCGGAAGATGATCGGCTATGTGAATGAAGATAAGCTTTTCATACACTGTTTTCAAGACAGCCTAGTTGGATCAGCTCTTCGCTGGTATAATAAGCTTAGTAGAGAAAAGATCCAAACATGAAAGGATTTAGCGGCTGCATTTTGTGAGCAGTATAAGCATGTGTCTGACATGGTGCCCGATCGTATGACTTTGCAAATGATGGAGAAAAAGTCATCGGAAACTTTTAGACAGTATGCACAGAGATGGAGGGATGTCTCGACCCAAGTGGAACCCCCACTGACAAAAACTGAGATAGCCGTCCTTTTTATCAACACCTTAAAGGCGCCGTTCTATGACAAACTAGTAGGAAGTGCCACGAAGGATTTTGTGGGTATTGGATTATCCAGCGAGCTTAAAGAGAATGCCGTTAAGAGCAGTAGAATGGAAGGTCAAGAGAGTTCAAGAAGGGCAGCGCCCATGAAGAAGAAAGAACCAGAAGCACATATGGTGGGAACGGGAAGCCATTATACCCCTAGTCCATACCCAAACCATCCCTGACCTCGAAATTACCCACCTCCGAATTTCTATTACCCACACCACCTCCTTACCCTTCTTACCCTGTTTACACCACAAGTAACTCGAGACCACCCGCCACATTCCCACAAAATACAATGCCCGTCCAAGGCCAACCCAAAAACGAGCAAATGCCAGTAAGACCCAATTCCAAGAGACCACAATTTACCCCTATTCCAGTGTCGTATAGGGAACTGTACCCAAAACTTTTAAAAAAACAATTGATATCCCCGCATTACATGGCACCACTGAAGCCTCCGTATCCGAAATGGTATGATCCAAACGCTAGTTGCGTGTACCATGCTGTGAATCAATGGCATTTTACGGAAAACTGCCTTGCTTTTAAGAAGAGGGTTCAAGGACTCATTGATGCAGGTATTCTGCGATTTGACGGTACTGGTGGTACCGCCGGGAGCCCATTCCCAAACCACACCAAAAGGAATGTGAATGCAGTGGGAGAAGAGGACAAACGGCAAATTAGAAGATGGGTTTCTGAGATAAGAACACCTCTACAGAGAATCTGGGAGGTACTAGTTGAAAAGGGGTTGCTATGTCATCCTGACAGAGTATTCGAAGAAAGAAATGTAAAGGGTCAAAGTTTTTGTGATTTTCACGATACAGAAGGACACAACATCCAGTCTTGCGAAGAATTTAGAAGATTACTCCAAAACTCGATAGATAATAAAGAGATCGAGGTTTTTAATGCAAAGGAAGAGGCGAATGAAAGAGAGGTGTGCGCCACCGACAATCAATCATCCGGTTTACCCTATAGTGCCAATCAGCCATTGGTGATTTACTATGATGAGAAGAAGGAACAGAGGAAACCGAAAGTAATAATTGAAGTACCGTCTCATTTCCCCTACAAGGACGATAAAGTAGTACTATAGAAGTACGATGTTAACATCATCACACCTAAAGGTGAAAAGTCTGAAGCCGTGACCGAAAGTGTTGGAGAAGTAGGTCATTTCACCCGTAGTGGGAGGTGTTATTCTAAAGAGGTTGAGCCGATGAAGAAAAAGAGTGACCCGAAACAGAAAGGAAAGGCAATAATGCATGAAGCCGAAGCCAAGCATGAAATTATGCCCGAACAGGAAACCAAAAGGCCTATGGACGAGGAGGAAGCACAGGAGTTCTTAAAGTTTATCAAGCACAGCGAGTATAACGTGGTGGAACAATTGAGCAAGCAACCAGCATGAATTTTGGTGTTATCTCTACTACTGAATTCAGAACCCCACCGGAATGCTTTGTTGAAGGTGTTGAATCAAGCATACGTGGCAAACAATATATCTGTCGAGAAGCTTGATAGGTGGGTAAATAATCTGAACACGGTCAATTTCATTTCTTTTAGCTATGATGAAATACCGCCTAATGGTAGAGGTTCCGTGAAAGCATTACATATCACGACCCGCTGTAAAGGTTACATAATACCGAACGTACTTATCGATAACGGGTCAGCACTTAACGTCATGCCTTTGGCCACGCTATCCAGTATTCTAATAGATTTGTCCTACCTAAGGCCTTGTCATTCCATAGTGAGGGCATTCGATGGGACAAGGCGTGAAGTCATGGGAAAAATTGAGATCCCTTTGGAAGTGGGCCCCTACATATATGATTTTGAGTTTCAAGTCATGGACATTACACCCTCATATAATTGCCTTTTGGGAAGACCCTGGATCCATTCTGCTGGAGCGGTCCCATCATCCCTCCATCAAAAGGTGAAATTTATTATGGATGGCTGTTTGGTCACTGTCGAGGGAGAAGAAGACATTGTAGCATCTATTTCTACCGACGCACCATACATTGAAGTGAGCAAAGATGCTATAAAATGATCCTTCCGATCCTTTGAATTTGTCAATGCTACCTTCGTCGCTGAGGGAAACAGAATTCCCGTGCCAAGACTGTCAAGAAATACCAGGATAGGTATTAAGCTGACTGTGGGGAGAGGAGCCCAAGCGAGAAAAGGCTTGGGAAGATATCAACAAGGAATAGTCAGGGCTTTAAAGCCAGTACCTCACCAAGCTCGATACGGTCTAGGGTTCCAGCCAGATGCACCTCAAAGAAGAAAACAGTGGAAGAAAGATCAAGAAAGAAGGATAGCAAGAACCTTAGGCAGAGAACCGGAATGGGAGCCCATCGATTACCCTCCTTTGTCAAGAACATTTACGTCTGCGGGAATGATATACCCAGGGCAGGATAATGCACAAAGCATGATGTTATTGATTGAAAAAGGTTTTCAGAACGTCACTGTAAATGTCATTGACAAAGGAGCCGATTCAGGCAAAGATGTCTCAATGATACGCCCTTGTCCTCCAGGTTTCATGTTGAACAATTGGACTGCCAAGGACCTTCTTATAGTTTTTAAGTCTTCAGAGTGCTCGGATATCAATGACATGAACAAACCCGTTACGAATCTTGAAATCGACTTCGAGAAAGCTGTTTGTTTAGGAGAATTTAAAGCCGAGGAAAGTGTTGAAGACTATGTCTCATCGCCTGACTTGTTGAGAATGGTGGAACAAGAGGATAAACAGTTTTTGCCTCATCAAGAATCTGTTGAAACAATTAACTTGGGAACTGAAGAAAGGAAGCAAGAAGTGAAGATCGAAACCTTCATTTCAGGGGACACCAGGCACAACTTGATTGCTTTTCTCCGTGAGTATAAAGATGCCTTCGCATGGTCATATCAGGACATGCCAGGATTGGAGGAGGATATAGTGGTTCATAAACTCCCATTAAAGCCAGAATGCAAACCCATTTAGCAAAAATTAAGACGGATGATGCCTGAGATGTTGTTGAAGATAAAGGAAGAAGTCAAGAAGCAGTTTGACACTGGCTTTTTACAGGCCTCCAAATATCCAGAATGGGTGGCTAACATTGTCCCGGTACTAAAGAAAGATGGCAAAGTACGAATGTGCGTGGATTATTGTGACCTGAATCGTGCAAGTCCTAAAGACAATTTTCCCTTACCGCACATGGATACATTGGTGGATAATACGGCAACGCATTCATTATTTTCTTTCATGGATAGATTCTCGGGGTATAACCAGATCAAGATAGCTCCTGAAGGTATGGAAAAGATCACCTTCGTAACGATGTGGGGAGCATTCTGCTACAAGGTGATGCCATTCGAATTAAAGAATGCTGGGGTAACATATCAAAGGGCCATGGTGACGTTGTTCCATGACATGATGCATAAAGAAATAGAAGCCTATGTCGATGATATGATTGCCAAATCTCGAGGGGAAAAAGAGCATGTTGTAAACCTCAAGAAGCTGTTCAAAAGATTGAGAAAGTTTCAACTGAAGCTTAATCTAGCCAAATGTACATTTGGGGCTACCTCGGGAAAGTTACTAGGCTTCATTGTCAGTGAAAGAGGTATCGAGGTTGACCCAGACAAGATAAAGGCCATACAAGAATTACCACCTCCGCGCACGCAAAAAGAAGTCAGAGGATTTTTAGGAAGGTTGAACTACATCGCTCGATTCATTGCTCAGCTTACCAACCAGTGTGATCCAATTTTTCGACTCCTTCGAAAGCATAACCCGGGAGAATGGGATGAGGAATGCCAGGTGGCTTTTGACAAGATAAAACAGTATTTGTCTAGTCCCCCGGTGCTGGTACCGCCAACTCTGGGAAGACCATTGATATTATATCTAGCTGTGTTCAAAAATTCAATGGGTTGCGTACTGGGGCAACATGACGAGTCAGGAAAGAAGGAAAAGGCGATTTATTACCTCAGCAAAAAGTTCATGGAATATGAGGCAAAATATTCGTCAATTGAAAAATTCTGTTGTGCTTTGGTTTGGGTAGCTCGGAGACTCAGACAATATATGTTATATCATACGACATGGTTAATTTCAAAGCTAGACCCGATAAAGTATATGATGGAATCACTTGCACTCTCAGGAAGAATGGCGCGATGGCAGATCTTACTATCAGAATACGACATCGTCTATGTGAGCCAAAAGTCGATAAAAGAAAGTGTAATAGCTGACTTCTTAGCAGCTCGAACGATGGAGGAATACGAGCCATTGAGATTTGATTTCCCAGATGAAGACTTGATGTGCGTTACAAAAGAAGAATGTGAGTCATCAAAAGCCAAGTCATGGAAGATGTACTTTGATTGTACATCGAATGCATTGGGGCATGGGATTGGAGCAGTCTTGGTATCACCCGAAGGGAGCCAGTATCCGTTCACCACCAAATTGAACTTTTGCTGCACTAATAACATAGCAGAATACGAGGCTTGCATCAGGGGACTTTGTGCAGCAATTGAACGAAACATCAAAATCTTAAAAGTGTACGGAGACTCAGCATTGGTTATTTACCAAATTCGTGGAAATTGGGAAGTGAGAGATCCGAAATTGGTTAAGTACAGTGATCTAGTGGCGGATCTGATCAAAGAATTTGAAGAAATAGCGTTTAATTACCATCCGCGAGAAGAAAACCAATTGGCAGATGCCTTAGCCACTTTGGCCTCAATGTTCAAAGCAAATAGAGAAATAGAAATGATGCCTCTCAAAATGAGCATATACGAGGCCCCTGCACACTATTGTAGCATTAAGAAAGAGGCAGACGGACGGCCGTGGTTTCACGATATCTTAGAATATATCAAGAATCAAAGGTATCCCGAACAAGCCAATGAAAATGACAAAAGAACAACCAGAAGAATGTCAGTGGGATTTATTCTTGATGGAGACATCCTGTATAAAAGAGGAATAGATCAAGTGCTTCTAAGATGCGTGGATGCTATTAAAGCCAGAAAAATACTTGAAGATGTCCATGAAGGAATCTGTGGGATGCATGCTAATGGTTTCACTATGGCCAGAAAGATTATGAGACTCGGTTACTACTGGCTGACAATGGAAAATGACTGTATTAGTTATGCAAGAAAGTGCCACAAATGTCAAATTTACGGTGATAAAATTCATGCAGCCCCATCATCGCTTCATGTTATGACTTCTCCATGGCCTTTTTCTATGTGGGGCATGGATGTTATAGGGCTGATTTCCCCAAAAGCTTCTAATGGACACCAATTCATTTTTGTGGTTATAGATTACTTCACAAAATGGGTAGAAGCCACTTCATTTGCTAATGTGACGAAGACTGCAGTCTGCAGGTTCTTGAAAAAGAAAATCATTTGTCGATATGGCTTGCCTCAGAGAATCATTTCAGACAATGCTTTGAATCTGAACAACAAGATGATGAAGGAAGTGTGTGAGCAATTTCAGATAAAGCATCATAATTCCTCACCCTATCGCCTGAAAACGAATGGAGCTGTTGAAGCGGCCAACAAGAATATTAAGAAGATTATCGGGAAAATGATTGAGACATATAAAGACTGGCACGAGAAGCTACCATTTGCTTTATTTGCATATCGCACATCTGTGCGAACATCTACGGGAGCAACTCCTTTTTCTCTAGTCTATGGGATGGAGGCCGTGCTGCCCATCGAAGTTGAGATTCCCTCTTTACGAGTCTTAATGGAGTCAAAATTAGAGGAAGCAGAATGGGTTCTAGCTCAATATGACCAGCTAAACCTTATTGAAGAGAAACGCTTGAAAGCAATTTGCCATGGACAGATGTACCAAAAGAGAATGATCGCGGCCCATGATAAGAAAGTGCGGCCAAAAGAATTTCATGAAGGAGAGCTCGTGCTGAGGAAGAGTCTCCCAATACAGAAAGACTTACGAGGAAAATGGGCACCAAATTGGGAAGGATCATACGTCGTAAACAAAGCCTTCTCGGGTAGAGCTTTGATTCTCACGGAAATGGATGGAAAAGAGTTACCGAATCCAATAAACTCTGATGCTGTGAAGAAATATTATGCTTAAAAAAAAGGGGATCAAGGTGAAAACCCGAAAAGGGCGTCTTGATTAACACGAAAGATTAGGATGAAAACCTGAAAGGGCATCCTAATGAAGCAAACCGAAGCCTAAGGGGCAAGACTATTCGAACATTAAGTTAGACAGTAAGACTACAATATTTGAAGCATTTCCGAAAGCTCGAAATCTTCTACACAAGAAGCCAGGCTCGAAACGATTCTTGATTAAAAAAAACGTGGAAGAGTTCATGTGTTGAATATCCAGAACCTTTGTATCCACTAAAAGCAATTCTTTTCTTGATTTTTGACTCTTTTAACATTTTTGGTCAAAATTTCTTTGTTTGTTACCTTTGAAATAAATATAAGTATGGGGCATCTCTTTTACGCCCATTCTGACCATTTTCTTGCATCTCATTGTGTGGTTTATTTAAATAATAAATAGTAGAATGACATACTCTGAACAAAAGAAATGTTAAGTATTACCTGGATGAAAATTTGAAAAGTACAAGAGCCTCAAAGCAAGGACAAAGTTCAACAAGGGATAAAAGAGTGATATCTGAGAGACACAGATTACTTGAAAAGTTTGAGGTCAGGTACAAAGCACGAAGAGAAAGCCAAGAATCGAAGTATGAATACAAATCATCACAAGGATCGTGACGAAAGAAATACATGACAAACGAGCCCAAGGTTCATAGCATAATCATTTAGGCATAAAGGCATTTAAGGCTAACACGCGCATATCATGATAACGTCATGCATGAACACATACAGGTACTCTAGCAGAGCAAGAAATTTTGATGATAGTGATACTGGATCAAAGAAAAAACACCTAAGTTCCTCCAGATGACATGTTTTGGTATTTTGATGTTTTTATGTCTGTTTTTCATTTTATGTTTCAAAAAAATCAACTCATATTGCCAGGGGTGAGTTGAGCCTCAGGCCACGCTGAGGTATTTTCAATTTCTGTTTTTCAATTTATGTTTCAAAAAATCAACTCATATTGCCAGGGGTGAGTTGAGCCTCAGGCCACGCTGAGGTATTTTCAATTTCTGTTTTTCAATTTATGTTTCAAAAAATCAACTCATATTATAGAGGTGAGTTGAGCCTCAGGACACGCTGAGGTATTTTCAATTTCTGTTTTTCAATTTATGTTTCAAAAATCAACTCCTATTACAGAGGTGAGTTGAGCCTCAGGATACGCTGAGGTATTTTCAATTTCTGTTTTTCAATTTATGTTTCAAAAATTAACTCATATTACAGAGGTAAGTTGAGCCTCAGGACACGCTGAGGTATTTTCAATTTCTGTTTTTCAATTTATGTTTCAAAAATCAACTCATATTACAGAGAGGACACGCTGAGAGAGAGGACACGCTGAGAGAGAGGACACGCTGAGTTGCAGAAGAGACGACCACAAGCTTTATAACATTGAAGTGTAGCAGAGACGATGGAGGATATCAGATATTACCTCCCTGAAGTTGCAGTAGAGCAGATTGAAGATACCAAAATCTCATTTTTGAAGTTACAGAAGAGCAGATCATGACGGATTTTGTATCCCTGAAGAGGCGGTAAATTGAAGCTACAAGTTTCCATCTCTTTGAAGTTGTGGTGGATTAGACTAAAACTACAAGAAGCGGTGGACTTGAAAGTGACTACCTGAACAAGAAGAGCACCAAAGAAGTCAAGATTCGGCGATACCGAGCAAAATTGGCCTTTCTTTATGTCTTTGCTCTATTACTGTTACACGACAATGAGCAAAGAGGGGCAGGTGTTATAGGCCAATTTTGGCCATTACAAACTAACCCATACAATTATTTAAACCCTCTTACATTAAACCCAATTACAAATACCTTACCCTACCCAATACAACCTATTCATATGAAACACACCCAAAATTAAAACCCAATACCCATTACAGAGACCCATACCCAGTCAGCCCACTAACCTAACCCAAACTAAACCACAACCCAACACTCAAATTGACCCAATTAGGCCCAATGCCCCAACATCATCCCGAAACCCTAGCCTCCTTCGTTCGGCGCCGCCTTTAGGCATTCCACTTGCACAACCACCCTCTACTAAGAAGCTGCCCACTCCAACTGCTCCTCAATGTTGCCCATACCCTACAAGCAAAACAGTAGCAAATACAGCAGAGACAGGAGCAGTACAGTACGCAAACAAAGTAGAGAAATCAAATGGCAATAACTTTTAAAGGCTATAAAAGCCATCAAGAACATTGTAAACGGGTCGGCCATTGATAATAGCAAATAAAGAAAGCATTCAATATAAAAAAAAAAACAGATTCTAAACACGAAAGGCAGCAATACCAAACGTATTCCAGAAATAAAGCAAAAAAAAAACAGAAACAAAAAGGTTGCGTTTCTCTTCGACTTTGATTTTCTTTCTTCTTTTTCATTTGATTTTACTTTTAAATTTAAAGAATAATAAAAGGGGGACTCTTGAAATTAAAAAAAGGGATTTTGAATACGAAAAGGGGTAATAAAATAAAAAAGGAGCCTTACCTCTGTACTTTCCCCCCGATCGGAGAAGAGAGGGCCGAATCCTCAGGGTCGGTTTGATGATCTCTCCGGGAAATAAAGCACCATTTTTAGTTTTTTTTCTTCTTTCCTATTTCTTTTTCTAGTTTCAAACACAGGTTAAGAGGGTTTGGAAGTGGTCGTCTTCACCACTCACGGTGACGGACCATCAACGGCGGCGATGAGGGGTTCAAAACCTAAGCCGAACGGATGAGAAAAGAGGGAGAAAAGCTTTGACGTTTTAGCTTCTTCTCTTTGAACTTGGCTGCTGCAGTTTTTTTTCTTTAGGTTAGGGTTAAATGAAATAAAACCAAAGAAATGGGCCATTTGTATCAATTAAAATGGCATAGTTTCATGTGGGGGGGTTGATAGCTCCAATATTTGGGCTATTTGTGCACTTGGGACTTCTGCTTTCGCGGATTAATTCAATCGAGCCCATTCCTCTTTTCTCTTTCTTTTTAAATTTGCCTGTCAATTTTCTTTTTTCTTCTATTCAGTCCACGGTTTTGTGAATCGAAATACAGCACATTGAGATTAGGGATATTATCCTGTTTGGTCTTTCCTTTGTGTTTGCGTGTTTCAAATGGGTCCCTCCTTTTATTTTCTTTCCAAATTTACTCCAAAATTCTATTTTTTAATTCCACTTTAGTCCTTTTTGTTTATTTTCGTCTTTTATTATTAAATTCGTTATTTTTAATATATTATTATTATTTTTTTATTTTTTAGCATATTATACTTTGTGTTATTTCTAATATTACAATTTTACATCATATTTACTATTATAACTATTATTCTTAAATATATGCATCGTTATTATTTACTATTTTTATTTTTAATATTATTATTATACTATATTTACTTTTCGTATTTATTACTAGTATTATTAACATTTACATGTATTTACATATTATTATTAATGTTGTTTTTTGATACTATTCCCGCTGCTAATGTATATATATATATTAAGTATTTTTGCTATCTATCATTTTAATGCTATGTTATATATATGTTTTCAACATTATATTATATAGACATTTTAATGATATATTATACATATACTATTATGCATATTTTTCCAAACACTATTATTAAATACATATTTCTCGTTTTTTTTATATATTTCATTATTGTTTTAATATGTATATATATAGCATGTATATTTGTTTTTTTTTAATTTTTTATTTTTATATGTGATGTATATATTTTGACTTTATTTTATGTACATATATACTTTAATATTATATCTTTTTATACGTATGTATACGTTTTTTACAACCATGCTGCATATATATTTTGAATACCATTATTACGTATTATTAGATATGTATTTTGTAACTCTATTATGTATATATATCCTTTAAACATTTTATTTTTTACATATTGTGTATATTATTTTTACTCTATATTGTGCATATATTATATGTTCGTATATATTATGCATGTACTATTTCATACTATTAGTTACAAATTTTTATTACACTATCTTATGCATGTATTTTTGTATATATTTTTAACCCTATATTATATATACACATTTTTTCTTATTATAATTTTTATTTATATCATGTGTATATTTTTCTAATATCATATTTATACGTTGTGTATATGTGTGTAGTGTGATTTGTTTTCATTGTACTTCCGTCACTTTACTTATCATTATGTGTACATATATACGTTCATTGTTTTATTTCGTGTTTAATTAGATTATCATGTTTGATATCACTTATATTGTTATTGCCGTTTAATGTTATGGTCATATTCATCATTTGTTCTGACGTATATTTCTAATTCTTTACTTCGTTTATTTTATTTCATATCAATTTGCTTATCATACTTCAAAAATCTTATTTTTGTTTTAATTCATTTCAAAAACATAAGGCAATGCATCGATTTCAACATTAAGTCCGTGATTTCATCGCTATGTTGGGTGAATCATGTTGGCTCGTGTTAAAAATGGGACATCCTTTGAA
This sequence comes from Gossypium stocksii, assembly GCA_020496765.1. Taxonomy (NCBI): domain Eukaryota; kingdom Viridiplantae; phylum Streptophyta; class Magnoliopsida; order Malvales; family Malvaceae; genus Gossypium; species Gossypium stocksii. The sequence goes on from CM035631.1 coordinate 103,129,076, forward strand.
AAATCAAAAACTCGAAACTTCCCATTTTTTCAATCGGATCACGATTAAATATTAAATTGAACTCGTATTTTTTAAAATTAAGATAACATGCGCTTAACAAGACACCAATTTTGGGCGTTGCGAGGGTGCTAATACCTTCCTCGCGCGTAACCGACTCCCGAACCCCATTTTTCTCTTGAATTTAGACGTAGACCTAAACCCGGCCTTCTTTTTACCAAAAAATAAATTTTCTTTGTTAAAAAGAGGTTTTATTAGGTGTCCGATCACACCTAGAAAAAAAGATTGGTGACGACTCCCTTTTTAAATAAAACCGAAAGTCGATTTTTCAAATTTTCAATAATCACCTCAATTAGCGACCAAGCTAAAATTTTTTACGTCGCTACAGGCTGCCCAAAGGAGTAAACATGCCCAACATGCATAGAATTTGTTAAGAGTGTCAATTCTATGAACAATAGCTATGTATATAAAAATTCGATTGTCCCTTCAAATGGGACACAATGGAAAAATTACTCAACAAAGTAAGTTACATTTTTAGACTAAAATTACAAAAAAAAAAATTTAAATACTAAATTGGGAAAAAAAATTAAAGTATCAAAGTATCTTTACTAATATTTTGATTAAAATTGAACGTTTTGTTGAAGTAAAATTATTTTGTCAAAATAATTTAAAATTATATAAAATATAAAAATAATTATATATTTTTAAAATTGTAATGAATTTAAAAAAGCACACACAAACTTTTCTCAACAGAGAAGCTAATTGAAATTTTTAGAATTTTAGACACAATTTATCATAAGAAACATCATCATTCATAAATAAATTAATAAATAAAATTGATTTGGTAAAAGAAGAGTTTTTTTATTGTCAAGTCTTCTTCGTTGACACCACTAAGTATCCAATAGGCTGCATTTTGGGTCCAATGTATGGCAAGAATGTCAAGCTTTATTTTAGTGAAGAAGGAATTATTTGTTCAATACCTGGAAATAAATTATCTTGCATGCATTTGTAACTTCGCTCAAAATCCTAACTCTGAAAATGAAGAAAGCTGAGAATGTGTATCTTAAATCTCTTAAACCTGAATTTCTCTTCATATTATTACTATTATTATACACCCTTCCTATGGGGTTACTTTTTCATTTTACCAGGGCTGCATCAATTGATTTTGGTAACATCCAGTTCAATTTGACTGCTTTCACCCCAAATATGCCTAGCATAGAGTTTGAAAATGATACAACCCCATCAGATGGCGCAATCCAACTCACCACCAACATAAGAAACAAGGAATTAAACAATAGTGTTGGTCGAGCCACTTATTACCAACCAATGCACCTTTGGGACAATTCATCAGGGAATCTCAGAATTGCAGATTTCACCACTCATTTTTCTTTCTCCATCAATTCATTGAATAACCCCTCCGGAGATAGGGGCGATGGGTTTGCCTTTTTCCTTGCTCCCGCTGGCTCAAAAATCCCTCCTCACTCCGGAGGTGGTTGCTTGGGACTTCAAAGTTGCGATTCAGATGCCAACTCTAAATTTGTTGCAGTGGAGTTTGATACGTTTCCCAATAAACGATGGGATCCTCCGACGATGTCAGATCACGTGGCCATTGATCTCAACTCTGTCAAGACTTCTTTTTACCCTGTCCAATGGCTGTGGAGTGGCATTGAACATGGAGGAAAGGTTGATGCTTTCATCACTTACAACTCTAGTACAAAAAACCTTAGCGTTCTTTTACTCCATGCTGATGACCTTACTTGTCAAAATTTATCTAGTCTTTCTGCAATATTGGATCTTAGTCTATATTTACCAGAATGGGTCACTTTTGGCTTCTCCGGATCAACTGGGTCTAGCATTGAGCTACACACTATTTATTCCTGGAATTTCAGCTCCAGCTTACAGGTTTCCATGAATCCAACCATCAACTCTCGAAATGTGAAACCAAGCTTTTCTATCAACCCCAAAAGGAAGAGAAAGACATGGCTATGGGTAGCTCTAGCCATTGCCGGTGGCATTTCTGCATTACTCCTAGTTCTGAGTCTGGTTTGGCTTTTCTGTAGGAGGAGAAAGTACAGAAGGATGAGGAAAGATGGGACCATGTCTGTCAACGTAGACATGGAAATGATGACAGCACCTAGGAAGTTTTCCTACAGGGAACTCAGGCTTGCAACCAATAATTTTGCCGATGAAGGTCTCCTTGGAGAGGGAGGTTTTGGAAAAGTTTATTTCGGCTTCTTGAGGGACATCAGTTCCAATATTGCTGTCAAAAGGATAACTCCAAATTCTCAACAAGGGGTGAAAGAGTACGAATCCGAAATTACCACTATTATCAGATTGAGGCACAGGAATTTGGTCCAACTCATCGGTTGGTGCCATGACAATAAGGAGTTCCTCATTGTGTATGAGTTCCTTCCAAATAGGAGTCTCGATTACCATCTACACAAAGAGCCATGCTTGTTGACATGGGATACAAGGTATAAAATCGCCATGGGAGTGGCCTCAGGGTTGCTTTATCTGCAAGAAGAATGTGATCGATGCGTGCTGCATCGAGACATCAAGTCAAGTAATGTTCTGCTAGATTTTAGTTTCAATGCCAAGCTTGGTGACTTTGGGCTGGCTAGGCTTGTTGACCACGGACAAGGGTCTCAAACAACAAAGTTGATCCTTGGGACTGATGGTTATATAGCACCCGAGTGTCTTGAGACATACAAAGCCATTAAGGAATCCGACATATACAGCTTTGGTATTGTTGCCTTAGAAATAGCCTCCGGAAAGAAGGCCGTAGCTGTAATTGAAAGGAATGGCAAGAGATTCAAGACAAAACTGGTGGAATGGGTTTGGGAATTGTATAGGGAAGAGTGTCTTTTGGATGCTGCTGACCCAAGATTGTCTGGAAACTACGACATGGAACAAATGCAACGGTTGCTGTTAGTTGGGCTGGCTTGTGCTCACCCAAACTATTTTGACCGCCCATCCATAAGGCAGGCTATTGAAATCCTTGGTTCGAAAGCCCCACTGCCCAGTTTACCACGCGAGATGCCGGTTCCACTATACATCGCAGCTCTGCAAGACAATATCGTTACATCTTCACTATCCACTTCATCCTATACCAGTGCCTCCAAGAAGCCACACTCAAAGTTCAGGCACTGCGTCAAGTATCCATTCCTTTAAGGATAAAACAATGGCTCCAGGTTATGACACGGAAGCCAAAGTGAATTCCTGGCAGTTGGTAGTTGAACCTTCTTTTGTTGTATATATGGCTTCTTGTTGTCTAGTTTTGATGCTTTGTTATATCCATGGTTTCCGCACCTTGTGTTTTGTTCTGTTGATTGGGTATTTATGAAGATCACTGTATTTAAAGATTTTAGTTTTCTTAGTGTAATGATTGCTTTGGTTGGATTTTTTTTTTGTTTTGTTTTTTTTTTGCTTCATTCAAACTGCACTGTCAAAGAGAAAACAGAGCAGCATCCAAAAAACTCAAAAACTTGCAGCAAAACAGAACACAGAACACAAACCAAGCACAAAATATAACCTGCTAATTCTTCACAACAAAACTTCACCACTATACTTTAAACATTTACGTTTGATTAACACTTGCCATCGCCAAGGAGAAAGCCATATCGTTACCTTTCTTGTCCGCCAATGAGAAGACAACATTTCCCACCTTCATCTTAGCGATCTCAATCTCTGCCAAAGCTGTTTGGAGCGACCAAGGTCTTAAAACCTTGTTAACACACCATGAGAACGCCAGCAAAGAACATAATTCAATAAATAGAGATTCGTTTGACTTCCAATTCATAGCTAAAAAAACTTCTAGAGCAATCTTCACCGCACTAATCTTAGCCTCCTCGGTATCATTTGCAATGACAGCACTCGAAAATATCGCTCTTGCAACTCCCTCCAAATTTCTCAATACACCTCCGCACCCTGCTCTATCTTCTAACTCAATCCCACACACGTTGAATTTTAACTAGCCAAATGGAGGGGGCCTCCAAAAGAAAACGGCAGGATTGGATTTAAAAGAATCCACTTGACACCTATGAAGTTAAATCCACCAAAGATTTTCCTGAAACAAAATTTCATCATGAATAGATCTAATCCACAGCAAGGCTCTCATCTTTGATTGGAACACCAAATTTTTCATATACACTCTCTTTTTATTAAAAATCAACCCATTTCTTGCTAGCCAATTTGTCCAGCAAGTTGCCGCAATAGCTATCAACCATAATCTTTTCCTAAATTCGGCTATTTGCACATTGTTGCATAACACAAAGAAATCCGCAAAATCTTCCACCTGCTTCCACTCCACCTACCACCAATTGAAAATTCTTCCCCAAAACCCTTTAATAAATTTACATTTAAAGCACAAATGAACCCCTTTAACCCTAAACTGTAGTCGGAACAGGGTTACGGAGCACTATCGAACATATCGGATAACTTACGAATAATTCATAAATAAATAACAAACATAGCATAATTTAATCTTTTAAGTCTTTATAATGGACCCTCGAGGCCCAAAACACGTATTAGAAGTGGAACGGGACTTATTCGAGTACTCCAAATTTTTTTTTAAAATTCAATACAACCCCTTTATAAATATTTAACATTCCCTGCAATTTCAAACCAAGACTAATCCAAAACCAATATATTTCAACCAATGCAATTTCATATTTAATCGCATTAAAATCATACCTATAACATTAAAATGATAATTTACCCTTAAGAACATCCATATTCTCATAAAAAGTTTTAACTTATAATTTCATTCATTTCATTCTAAATTTAGCATCAATTATATCATGTCTATCATATAAATTTCTATACCATTTCATTAGTTTAAACACCAAAATACCAAATACCATTCTTTACAACAAAAGTAATGTAACATTTTGAAGTGACCAAAATAACACTTATGTACATGCCATTTTTACCGAAAGAAAAATACATCATCGAGTTCTGTGCTAGAGTCGGGATTGCCTTGGATGCTGAACCGGGACTTTGAACACCTATTAACCTGCGCATGGAAACAACCGTACACTGAGTATACATATACTTGGTGGTATTACCATAATTCAAATTATAATAACAACAAAATCATAAATATGTATAGATAATTGGAAATTCTCATTTAATTAAGCATGAACATATAATTCATATCTCAATCACATCCCCCTATATCATTTCTCACATTATCAAATGCATAAAACTTATTCATCTCCAATTAAATTAGTCAACTGTTTATTTACTCCTATTAACATAATTCGGACTTGGCGGATACACAGATCCAACCAAACACACCAAGATGGCGACCAACGCCTCATCGGATAGTTCGAAGCAATAAGTGACGACCAACGTCTCATCGGCTAAGCCGAAGTAAAGTGTTGACCAACGCCTCATCGAATCTATCCGAAGCAATATAATGACACACCAAGTGTCTCATCGACTCAAGGTCGAAGAATCCCTAAACTCTTCCAATCTTATGGCATGCCAACTATATCCAACTAGCCTGACTAGTTAATAGGGTTTCCAAATCACACATTTCAATTTCACTTTCACATTTCAATTTGATCACAATTCATTCAATCTCAGATTTACTGACAGTTAGTCTTAATCTCGATTTCACATTTGTAATCTCATGTCTCAATAATAACACTTACCTCACATACACATAATAAACATAAATATCAAATAAATCATAAAAAAATAATTAACTCGAATTATAGTAATACAAACCGATATTTCTCGAGCTATTCTTGATAGCTTTTTCCTTCCCTTTCGAAACTGACATCTCCGGTTCTTTGTTCGCCACGAAAATTAGCATAATTACAAATAATTAATAGTACACATTTTTTACATTAAATAATAAATTTCCATTCAACTTTTATTTAAATTCCAAATTTATCCTAACTACATTCATCTTCTTCCTTTTTACAATTCACATCTTTTTCCTACTCAAATTTCAACTAAACTCAAATTTAACTAATAAATTTTCAGCATAAATCCCTAATTTCAAATTTCTCTCAATTTAGTCCCTACAACATAAAACTTATAACTTAGTTTACAATTTAATCCTTTAGTCAATTCCAATTAAAATTTCTATCAAATAAAGCCCTAATTCAACCATTTGTTCAACATGACCCATGCCTAAAAATCTAATAACTTTCAAAATTTCAACTTAAATCAAGTAGTATTTCACTCTAGGATTTTAAAAACATCAAAATTACAAGAAATGAGACTAAATTGACTTACCAAATTAAACACTAATGTATAAACCCAAATATGCCCGGGCTTATGCAAAACTAAAAAACAAAACAGAAAAGGAAAATCCAATTAAATAAAGTCCAAATGTCCATTTACAAGCCCATTTCGGGCGTGGCCCAAACAACAATGGCCCAAACCTAAGCTAAGCCTAAACAGGAAACCCTAGCAGGTGCGCCGCTACCCATGTGCCTCCACCGGCACTCACGACGCTCAAGGCTCGGCCTCTCTGTCGGGTTAGCACCAAAATGGCCCTCTTTGCCCGTTGACCTCCTTCTCTGCCTGCAAACAATTCAAAAGAAGAAACAGAAGCAGAAAGCAACCACGAATACAGAAACAGAACGGAAAAAGAATTGTATTTTTTTCATTTACCTTTATTCTCGGCTATAAAAAGAGCCAAAGGAACCATTGTAATTTTGACGTTTTTTGAAATACAAACAAGAAAAACAGAGGTATTTCTCAAGATTTCGGGTGTATTTCATTTCTATTTTACTGTACACGCATAGAATAGCAATAAAAATAGAAACTTTACCTCTTTGTGGTCGTCGGAGCCCGAACCTGAACAGTCTTTCACTCCTTTGGTGTCTTTTGGGTAAAGGTTTCGGATGTTTTAGGCTTAGATATGGTTTTAAAAAAATTTTAAAGGTCGAAAACAGCCCATTTTACGAACCCCGACCACCGTATATGGTGGTGGGTACGGCGGGGCACGACAGTCCGATGATCGGAGCGCGACGGCCCTTTGGTCGGTGCTCGAAGGGCCGAATCCTTTTTGAGAGAGTTCTCTCAAGCTTTTTGGAAAAGGAGGCTGCAAAAATGAAATTTTGTGGGGTTTTTTGGTATTTATAGCCTTACGATACGTCGTCGTTTTAGTGTGGCATAATAATGCCAGAAACGGCATCGTTTAGAGGCTCAACCCGCGCGAGTGACTTGACCCGATGAGGATCCGCGCATTTTTGGTTATCGGGATATTTATGCCCCGAGTCCCTCCGCATTTTCATTTATTTGAGATCTGATCTCGTTTCCTTTTTTTATTTTTTAAATTCGCCCCGTTTAATTTTAAAACTCACATTTTGGTCCACATCTAAACGCTGCGTTTTGGAGCTTGAAATATTTGCGCTCTTAACCCTCCTGGGTTTACGCGCATTGTATTTTAGTCCTTCTCACTTTTATTTTCATCTGATTTGCCCCGAAATTTGATTTTTAGTTTCGTTTGAGTCCTTCTTGCTATTCTTGTTGTTTGATTTTCAAATTAACTGATTAATAGTAACATTATCATCATCATCATCATCATTATTATTATTATTATTATTATTATTATTATTATTATACGTTACTAATGTTTTATTACTATTACATTACTATAATTATTACGTTTAATGTCCTTACTATTTATTCACCTACTATTATCTTCATAGTGTTAAATTAATTTATTTGCATCCATTTACATTATCACTTTTATTTATTTTATCTTCCCCTTTTTTTTTAAATGCATATTTTATTTATTTCAAGTTTTTAAGTAGCATTTCTTTTAAACTATTTTGTTTTATTATTCATGTATCATTTATTTTAAATGGTCTTTTATAATATTTATTTTATTCATTATTTTTACATTGTTATAATTATTATTTTTTTATTATTTTAAAATACTTTATATATATTATTTGTCTTGAAATCGTTTTTTTAACATTTTAATTTGTTGCATTGAAAATTGTTTCGTATATTATTTTAAGTTTTATTCTAAACTTGCACATATTATTTATTTTAATATTTTCACTTAGTGTTGTTTTCATTTTGACATCTTATTGGCTTTTAGATTTTATTATTATTTATTTTGAATTTTTTTATTATTATTTTAAATTGTTCTATGTTCGACTGCGATTTGCTTGATATTATTTCTCTTTAAATTGTTATCCACTTGTCTTTAATTACCATGTTAGCTTGTAAATAATGTGATCATCACAATGTGTTTTGTTAGTGCGTTCAATCATGTTTGCATATTAATTTCATTCACGAACCGCGATTCTAAATAGAAAGCATTGTTACATTTCATTCACAAGTTTTAAAGAAAAGTAACACTCGTGTTTAGGGAATTTTGAGAAAGTCGTGTCTTAACTTACTAGGTTCTGATTTTTCTCGTCAAACCTAAGCCATAAAGTGTCCTTTTAAAACGCAAAAATTTTCAAATAAAAACGTACTCTCGAGAATTTAAGGCATTACATCCTAACTCACTGGATGTGATGTTTCATTTTTTGAGATAAGAATTTTAAAAAAAATCAATCAAGGCAATACTTTATGTTTTGGGAATTTGGAAAATCAAACCCTAACTTACGGGGTTCTGGTTTTTTTTATTCGACCCAAAATAATCAAGTATCCTTTTGAGTTTAAGCACATGAAATTCCTTTTTGTAAAAAAGGGGACACGTTTAATTTCGAAAGATTGAAATGTCGCATCCTAACTTACTGGGTACGGTATCTTACATCTTTGAGATAAGCGGGTCTCGATATTCACATTGATTTGTTCAAACGTTCTTTCAATTAAAAGGATCGTATCTTAAAATCTTTTCAAACATTCGACGATAGGACATCAAATAATCAATTAGGTACCAATTTTGGGCGTTACAAGGGTGCTAACCCTTCCTCGTACGTAACCGATTCCCGAACACATTCTTTTCGAGTTTCGTAGACCAAAACTTGTTTTAATAAATCAAAGTTTTATGGTGACCCGATCACACCTCATAAAGGGTCGGTGGCGACTCCCATTTTTGACCTTTTTAAATCGATACCTATTTTTCAAAATTCAAAAATAGAAAAATGGTTTCAACAACTAAGCTTTAAAACCCTAAATTCTCCTTTTTCTTTTCTGTTTCTCCTTTCCCTGCTTTGTTTCAAAATGGATATTCTGTTTCTTTTATGTTTTGTTTCCTTTTTGTTTTTTTAGTTTATATATATAATATAACTGTAATAGGCCCAATTTGCCCGGGCCCATACCAAAAACAAAAAAACAAAACAAATTAAAATTTAAACTAACAATCTAGTTTACAGACCCAATTTCACAAAAAAGCCCAAATACAAACCCAAATTTAAACCACCTAGTCTAACTAAACCCCTAAACCAAACAGCCCAAAACCTAAACTAACCCAAACCTACTGGCCTAAAACCCAAGCCCGATTACAATAATGGGACCAAATCAAAATAGGCCCAAATGGCCCAATACCCAAACTTTTCAAAAACCCTAAGGGTTTCTGAAATCCCTTGCGCCGCAGCCTTTAGCCCCATCACCGAGTGTCGCCTCCATTAGCGCTCGAATCGCGCCCCTATTGCTGCCTTATTTCTCGTCATTGACCTGCAAGAAAAGGAAAGAATGTAGATAGAAGCAAATAATCAGCCAAATAGTCATAATCAGAATCAGGATTTGATAATTTTTAGATTCATTTTCGGCTATATAAATGGTTGTAAAAAAAACAATGAGGGGGAGTTTTTTTTTTGGAATATACAAACACTGAGAAAAGCAAAGAACAGAGGTATTCTTTATGATTTATTTCGAATAAGAAGACATATATGCATTTATGTTCATTACAAGTAAAAAAGAAAGATTTTTCTTACCTTTTGACAAACGGAAGAGAAAACCAAAGAGTTATCTCACCTTTTTTGCGATTTAGAGATATTTTTAAGAGGTTTAAGCCTAGGATTCGGTCTTGAGGAGGCCTAAAGGATCAAAAAGCCTCTATTTTTGGGTTCCGACCACCAGATACGGTGCAAACAGAGGCGGAAGGTGATGGCTCGATGACGGAGTAAGGTCAAGCATCGGCCAGTGCTCTGAGAGCCCTTTCAAAGAATTCAAAGGTTTTTTTAAGGGGTTTGATAAAAATCAAAATTTTTTTATTTTTTTATATTTATAAAGCTCCTATACGACGCTGTTTTGGGGGTTGCCTTTAAAGGCCAAAAAAACGTTGTATTAACACCAGGATCCGCGTGTTGACACGACCCAAGGGAGGATCCGCGCGTTTTTATAAAAAGGGAAATTTATCCCTTTGGTCCTTCTGCATTATTGTTTTTGTGTAATTTCGTCCCTATTGCATTTTCCTGCTATTTTCAATTTGACCCAAAAATATGGCCTTTATTTCAATCTAGTCCTTAAGGCCATTTTAAGACAGATGTTGGAACGGCGCTGTTTAGGAGATAAGGCATAATTGCCCAATAGGTCCCTATAGTGTGGTGCGCGTTCCAATTTGGTCCTTTTACATTTTTACTTCAAATTTTATTTTTTATTTTGATTTAATCCCTGTTTACTTAATTTTTAATCCTCTTTTATATTTTTGTTTTATTTTTAATTATTTTAGTATTATATATTAAATCATTTCATTTTTTATTTATTATTTACATTAGGTTATTTTATTAAATTCTATATTATTTACATATTATTTTAAAATTTGTATATTGTATAATATTTAAATTATTTTATCATTAATATAAAATTTTCCATATATTGTATATTTTAAATATGTGTATTATCTTTTTTTATGTATATATATTAGATTATTATATTATATATGTTATCCCTTATATTTTTTTATATTTAAAGTTTTATATATATTATTTATTTATTTTATTTTGTACATATATTATCCATTTTTAGATTTTGCCATATTGTTTTTTATATTTTTTTAAAAAAATTTTGTTATAGCGTTTATTTATTGCTTTGTGTACATCATTCACCTTATATTGTTATTTTTTTTATACATTTAATCTTTTGTGTAAATTTTCATATTTATTTCTTAATTTTCGCATAGATTTTTGAATTGTTATTATTTACTTTATATCTTTTATCTGATCATTCATATTCTTAAAATTAAAGTTTGTTATCTTTTATTTACCTTAGCATTGTTTTTATATTGCTTGCATTGTTAGCTTTGTTATGTCATTATTTTACTAAATTGTTTATATTAGTACTAATTGTTAATATGTCTTGTAATTTTAGTGAATTGCTCTTCGGTATTTATGTTTTGTAATGCATTAATGTTACATTTTATTCAAGTCATTGTTTTAGAAAAAATATATCTCATTTTTAATTGCCACAATTTATCCAAAAGTTTTTCTTAAATAAGGCAATATTTGGCATTTGGAAGCCTCGAGAGAAATTGTGCCCTAACTCACTGGGTTTCAATTTTCCTCGTTGAATTTAAATAGCCAAGTATCCTTTTTGAAATCAAAAATTGCAAATTTTAAATAAAAAACCAATTCTTGTGAAGTTAAGAGGTTGTGTCCTAACTCATTGGATGCGACGTTTTGTCAACTTGGGGTAAGGATTTCTAAAACGCAAAGGATATTTGATGTTTGGAAAATTTGAAAGATCGTACTCTAACTTACTGAGTTTCGATGTTTCTTTTAAAATTCAAATAATCGAATGTCCTTTAAATGGGTATAAGTTGTAAAAAGGATTTTGTGTTTTTAAAATCTTTTCAAAGTATTCCACATTAGGACATTAATTAATCAATTAGGTACCAATTTTTGGGCATTATAAGGATGCTAATCCTTCCTCGTGCGAAACCGACTCCCGAGCCTGTTTTCTCGAATTTTGTAGACCAAAATCAGTTTTTAATAAATCAATACTGACATCGGTATTGATTGTAGGTTGAGGCTGAGGATAGTGTAGTGCGGATCATCAACCAGGTTGTACATACATTGCACACACGAAAAATCAGTAAAAGTCAAAATCCCGAAATACCGAAATGCTGAAAAGTCGAAAAGCCGAAAGAATGGCGCCGGCAATCACAGGAGTCTATGAACACTCATGTAGAGATTCTAATATGATTACCGAGGCCTAGAGAGCGGTCTCATGGTCTCGGGCCACTATTTGGCCAACCAGGCCAAACAGGGCTAAATGGGCCTGCCGAGTTTGTGGGCCCAAATTTGGCAAAAGTTGTTATGTGGAATTGTATGGTGGATTGATATGGATGATTGTATGATTTGAGTATGATCGGGCCTAATGGGCTACATAAGCATGATTGGGTTTAATGGACTTTATGAACATGACTGGGCTTAGTGGGCCTTATGGGATTGTAGAAATGCATGCTAGGGTTTTAATGGACTTTAGGCCTAGTTCTAATGAATTCTTAAATTGTATAAAACTTAATTAGGTAATTAAACATGTTTGTGGACAAGTCGCTAGGCTAGGATATGGCAATGGATGTGTGCATGTCTAGGATTGGATCTAGGAAGAGCTTAGTACTTAAGCGGTCCGAGTGACCCACCTCCTCTTCTCTGGTATCTTACCTGGTGCATAGTGTCTGTTCACTTTAGCCGCAAGGACTTGTTGATGGGCTAAAATCCATAATTAAAACCCGTACCATTAGGAAATTACTAAAATGCCCCTCTAGGGTAGAATTACTAAAATGCCCATCTAGGGTAGAATTACTAAAATGCCCATCTAGGGTAGAATTACTAAAATGCCCCTTTAGGGTAGAACTACTAAAATACCCTCGTAAGGTAGAATTGCCGAAACACCCGTGTAGGGTAGAAATTACAAAAATACCCCTAGGTAGTGAAATGACTAAAATACCCCTAAATGCTTAATGTGTAGAAAAACTTGTATGTTGCATTCATGAAATGTATGTTGCAGTTGGGTGGGTTTAATGGAACAGAGGAAGATATGTAAGGATCGCATAGTAGCTGGATGACCGTAGATCCACCGGTGGCTTTAAGCTTGAGTAGTGCCGCTGTTGGTGCTACCTTTGGAGTGTAGGGATGGGTGGGTTGATATTTATATCCCCACAGGAGCGTAGGGTTGGAAGGGAAATGGAGTGCAGGGTTGGATTCGGGATGAGTGCATTGCATTCATGTGAAACTGATGTGATTTGAGGTCAATGTGGGCTAAGGCCCAAGACCACCGATATTGTTAGGGCTTAGGCCCAATGTGATATTTGTATATTGAATTGATTTGATTGCCAAGGGTCGTACACACTGAGTTTTGAAACTCACACCCTTTAATTTAATGTTTCAGGTGACCCTCAGTAAACGGCTCGACGTGGGAGAGGTCTCGGAGATGGCCACACTGCAAGCTATTTAGAAATTTTTGAATAGTTTTCGAATTACTTTATTTTAATTACTTGTTTTTCAATGGGTTGTAATAAGACCTTGTATCTCCGATTTGACTTTTCATCTAGGTTTATTTTTGTTACAACTGTCGAATCATTAAACTTAAATGAATTTTTAAAGCTAAACGTGGTTTCCTAAGTAACCTTAATATGTGAACGTTTTCTTAAAACATAGGCTTTCATTATAACTTAACAAGGATTTTGATTTTTTAAGTCACAAATTTAAGTTTTTAACCAAGCAACTTTTCTACGAAACATGGTTTCAATTGAGCAAAGTCGTTTTGGAAATTATCCCTTCAATGTGACATCGCCGGATTCAGCCATAACGTCTGGGCCGGGTCTGGGGTGTTACAAGAAAAGCTCAAATCGAGGTTAACATTTTTAAAGCCATCAATTAAACCCAACTCCACCGCACTATCCAACGCCAAATGAAGCACCTTCGTTACTAAAATGAATAGGAATGGAGATAATGGATCTCCCTATCGAAGCCCTCTATGGAAACTGAACTCCTTAGATGAGGAACCATTTAAGATCATTGTTGCACGAGCCGTAGAAATATATTCCAACATCAAACCTCTCCATTTATCCACGAACCCCATTTTGCACATCACCAACTCCAGGAAATCCCACCTAACACAGTCATAAGCTTTTGAAAAATCTAATTTAAAAATCAGATATCCCCCATCTCCACCTTTCTTCTTTTCCAAATGGATTAATTCATTCGCCATTAAAACCCCATCAATAATTTGTCTTCCTCTAATGAAGACACATTGAGTGTCACTAACTACCTCCCTGACAATCTCTCTTAATCTTCGAGACAACACCTTTGACACAATCTTGTACAGTGAGCTCACCAAACAAATTGGCCTAAAATTAGAAATTTCGATAGGATTTTCCACCTTCGGAATAAGAGTAATAAAAGATGAGTTTATACTCTTCTCAAGCTTCTCGGTTGTGAAAAACTCCGAAATCAATCCAAATAAATCATTCTTCACAATCTCCCAACATTTTCTGAAAAAACACAAGTTAAAGCCATCCAGCCCAGGGGCTTTAGATTCATTGCCACTCCAAACTGCTTCTTTAATTTCTTCCATACAAAACGGTTCCTCCAATTTCCTCAACCTATCCTCGCTAAGAATTTTAAATTCCAAATCCAATTCCATTTTCCATCTTCTTGCAAAGCAATCTAAGTAATTTTTGAAATAATTGAACAGTGCCTCTTTCATTCTTAGGCTCCTTGAAACACCGACCCCCAATTCTTAAGCTAAACACCATTTTCCTCTTAGCTTTGATTTTCATGGCTAGTTTAATTTGAAATATTCTATAGATATTCTTCCTTTCTAGTTTGCTTTTATCTCTAAGAGATTGAGATTTGAGACAACTATGACTTCATATTGCCCAACAACCACTAATGGAACTCAGTCACATTCTACAGGATGATGCAACTGGTCGTGTTATGCTAAGAAAAATATAGGATTAGGTATGTAATTTAACCTAAAATTTTCATTTGAAATAATGATATAACATGTCATGTAATAGCAAATTTTGGATATTATAATTATTTATAATTATATAAGATATTATAACTATTTAACTTTATTTTTATCAAATTAATCTTTAGATGTTATTTTGTATTAGTTTACTAAATTAAATTATAAATGTTACTAAATTTATCATAAAAATTATACATTCTATAAAAGAAATTAAATTTTACAAAAAGAACTTTAAAAATTTTTGGGGTCAAACACAAATTTTTCATTTCTTTAAGCACTAATTATAATATCAAATTTAAAATTTTTAAAACTTAAAAGGGTTAAAGAAAATTTCACAAAATTTAGAGAGATGGAGGCCCTTGCCAACCCTTGAATTCAAAATTTACTTTGACTAGAGTTTCATCTCATTAATTTTTTCCAAAATTTTGATTATTGCTTTCTTTGTTTTTTTTTTTCAAATCTTAATTTTAATTTTTAAGTTTTCTTTAAACAAAACTCCCCATTCCCCTTTATTTTATTTGTTTTAGTTGAAAGAATAAATTTCTACTGATCCCTATAGATTCGACCCTACTTGCTGCTTCTACTTTTTTTTTCAAGTAGGTTTTATTTTTGGCGGCTTTGACAATCATACATTCTGCAATGAACATGATCATTACTCATACTATTAATGATAAAATAATTTCACGCAAACAAATGACTCTTGACCTTATGTTCCATTTTCATAATACATACAATGTCAATGAAAGAATATCATTTACTATTTTAAAAACTTTTGGGGTCAAACACAAATTTTTTTCTTTAAGCACTAATTATAATATCAAATTTAAATTTTTTTAAACTTTCAAAAAATTTAGAGGGATAGAGGCCCTGCCAACCCTTGAATTCGAAATTTTTTGTTGGGGGGTAGAATAAGAATATAAATTGTTGGGGGAATAAGCATAAAATTTTCATACTAAAAAGATTTGAGTCTAAAATTACAATAAACTCATTTTATTGTGCCAAATGAATTATATTTCATCCTACCAAAAAATAATAGTATTGTCGAAACCATTCTTTTAAAATAGGTGGAATCGACTTTAAAATTTGAAAATGGGAGTCGCCACCGACCCTTTTGAGGTACGATCGGATCACCTCAAATTATTTTAATAAACTATTTTTGATTTATTAAAACAATTAGTTTTGGTCTACGAAAATCAGAGAACAGGCTCGGGAGTCGGTTACGCACGAGGAAGGATTAGCACCCCCGATACGCCCAAAATTGGTACCTAGTTGATTACTTAGTTTCTTAATGTCGAAGGCTTTAAGAAATTCGGGAAAACTTAAAACACGATCCCTTTTATTAAAAACGTTTGAATATGTAGAGGTAAAAAAACGAGGCTCGCTTATTTCAAAGGAATGAGGATGCCGAACCCAGTGAGTTAGGATACGACTCATCTATTTCTTGGAATTAAACTCGCCTTTCTCACTTAAAAGGTTTATATATTTAAATTCCAAAAGGATATTTAATTATTTTGAGTTAAATGAAAAAACAGAACCCAGTGAGTTAGGGCTCGATCTTTCAAAACCTCAAAATGTTAAAATATTGCCTTGATTTTGAAATTCCTATCCCGGGACACCGAATGCCGCATTCAGTAAGTTAGGATGTAGCATTTCGAGGTTTCGAGAATAGGTTTTATTTAAAAATTTACACATTTTGATCTTGAAAGTGACATTCAATTGTTTGGGATTAATGAGAGAAATCGGAACCTAGTAAGTTAAGGCTCGATTTCCTCGAAATACCCAAATGCGAGTTATTCTTTTGAAGGCTTTGAATAAAATAATTTTTAATAAAATAGGGTTAGACACGACTTTTGTGAAATACAAACATGGAATCATAAAATACAAGCAAAGCGAGAATTCATAAATAATATTTCATCGATGAATTATAATAATCAATAAATACTAAATAACACGTGTAATAACAATAATTAGATAGCATGTCATTGAACGCAGGTAATAACATTAACATTCAAAGATTAAAGCAAGATTTAAAAAGTATAAAACGAAAATAAAAAAGTGAAACCTAATTAGGTCTTAACAAACAAGAATATATGATTAAAAGAGGTTTAGAACTATATGAGGTCAAATGGAAATTTAAGCAAGTGATACGTTATAATAATAGGAGACAAGGTTTTTAATGTAAATAAATCATGTGCACATACATGTATAAGATTTGAAATATTTACACGGTATGTTATAAAAATATATGAAAGAATGGCCAATACATAGTATGAAAAATATGAATAACATATAAATAATATATGGATACATATATATGTACATAATACATGAAAACATTTATACACAATAGTATTAAAGTATATACGTGAAGTGAAATAAAAAACAAATACCAAGATATTAAAATATACATAATGTAAAGTTAAAAATACGTGCATAATAGTAACATTTAAAAGTGTGTATGTAAAATATATGTAAGAACAATCATAATATTTACAATAAAAGGAGAATAATAAAAATAATGTATTAATGATATAATAAGAAAATAATATACTTGTAATAACAACAGAAAATAACCATATATGAATAATATATATATAAATAATCGTGAAAAGAAAGTAGTAATGGTTCACTACTAATACGGTGCTAATAATAACATGCTAGTAATAGTAAGGATATATACAAAACATTAAATGATCAAAGAAAATAATAATAATACTAATATATTAAATCAATAATAAAAGCGATAATAAATACGAAGTGAATAATAATAATAATAATAATAATTTAATTAACCTTAATGATGAAACGACAATAATAATAAAAAAGGGATTATATTGGACTAAAAATTAAAATAATGGGGGCGAAATCAAATATAAGCAGAAGATTTAGGACCAGGCCGAACACGCATGAAACCAGGAGGGACCGAAATGGAGAATATACCCAACCTTCAAAAACGGTACAACACTACAGAGGACTAGATTGAGAAATATCGTGAATTAAAGGGCCCAATTAAAAGAAAAAATAAGTCAAAACAGGACTAAGTCTCAGAACACTAAACAGGGGAGGGACTAAACGCGAAAATAGGCCATTAGAGGCTTAAAGGCGCGAATCCGGGTGCTATACGGCACCGTTTTGCGCGTTATATCAAAGCCCTAATTCTCTTTTCTCTTTTCTTTCAGCCGTTTAACCCTTTCTTCATTTTTAGAACAGTAGCCACACTCCCTTTTATTTTCGTTCTCTGCTGAAACAAATAAGAAAGGGGATTTAATCCCTAAAGCCTTCTGCTAGGGTTTCGAAAGAAACCCCCATCGCAGACAACGCAGGGCCGCCCCATACGGTGGCTGACCGGTCCGAAAGTCCTCCTTTCCCTCAGTTCCGTCGAAGAAGGTAAGGGATCCGGCGATCCATTCGCAAATGGTGAGCCTCATTTCTCCCTTCTTTTTTCGTTTTCGAAACCCTATCTAACCGACTGAAGCGAGAGGCGACCACCGGACCACCATTCGGCTATCAACCAGCAGCGGTGATCCGTGAAGGCCGAATCGACCAGGTTTGCCGTTTTGCTTTCCTTTTATTTATTTATACTAACTATAAAATGTTTATGAATGCAGGTAAAGACCGGGTAAAAAGAATGACTGAGATGGGAGCCAAGTCGGCGTTTCCTACCCTCGTCGGAGCCCCGGGAGTTTCTCCGCGACTCAGGGTCACTGGAATACTCCCGTTTACACCTCCCAAAATCACAGTCAGGTAACGATAGCTTTCTGACTTTATTTTAATCCGAAATAAGAGAAGAGAAAAGAAAGTAAAAACAGAAGAAAAACAAAAGAAAAAAAAGAAAGAACTCAAATCAGAAAATCACCTTTCAAACGTTGTTTTCTTTTTTTATTTGATTCTTGCTTCAAGATTACAAGCGTTTTTGGTTACAATCGTTTTTTTGTTCTCTTCAAGAAAAAAGGAAGATCAGAAAAAGGAAAAAAAAAAAGCCCTTTTATTTTTGTTTTTTGATGACTTTATAGCCGAATCCCACACTGCTAATTTTTGCCTTCATTTGACTTTGCCTCCGTTCTCCCTATTCTGCCGTCCTTTTCTTTAAACTTTGCAGGAGCTGGCACCAATAAATGCGGAGGGACGGGGCTGAGTGGCGGTGACCCTCGGCTGCAGTGTTGAAAGGTTGATGTGGCCGTGCCAGTGGGAGCTCCAGAGCTCGAGGACCTAGGTGCGGCGCACCTAGGGTTTGCTGTTTCCCATTCTGCCGATCGGTGTGGGCTGAGGTTTAGCACTTGGGCCTCATTTGGTTTTGGGCTGGTATTAGGCTGTAGTGGGTTGAGGTATTGGTTAGAAACGGGTTAGGGTTGCAATTCTGGGCTCCGGGTATTAGGCTAATTATGCTTTAGGGGTTTTAAGCCTTTCACAAAATGTAAATGGACATTAGATTGGTATTATTATTTTGATTTTAGTTTTATTATTTCTTGTACTTATTTAATTAATTGGGCCGGGCAAAATTGCCCTATTACAAGTATAATTTAAATGTGATATTAATAAAATTTTGACAGTCATTTCTTCTCTAATGTTTCATACATTTGAAAAATCACCCCAAAACTCATTGAGTAAATTTGTTATGTTTAAACCAAATGTAAAATAAGTTTAAAAATTACAAAAAAAAAAAAAAAAATCTAAAGGACTCCTCAGCAGTCATGAGTGTGGAGCTACTATAATTGTATTTTTATTAATATTTGTTCTAATATCTAAACACATTGAATCTTCTCAAAATTTAAAAAACTTCAACAATTAAATAGGTTGGTAATACAAAGAAATTGAGAAAAAATTCTAGCTTATAACGTTACAATTTGATAGAATCAGAAACTCTATTGAGATTTTTTAGAAAATTAGAGTCTACAAATTTATCTTTTACCCTTTTAAAAAACAATATAAATAAAATATCATTCTCTTTATATAGAACACAACAAGAGAAAAAATAACTTCTTTCCTCCTTCTATTCTTTAAATTTTGGTGTTCTGCGAAATTATACGAGAGAGAAATTCTGTCTAGGAGATTAGGTTTTAAACGGGATCGTCTGTGACCCCTCTAATTTTTCCTGAGAATTAAACCTTGTGTGGTTTTATCTTTTTTTTCAGTTTAATTTCCGATCAGATTTTCAATCAACTGCTTTTTTTTTCAGTTTCAATTCCTTTCGAGAAGAGTAATATCAATTGTGTTCGATCTTCTTTTTTCGAGTGTACGAATATCGAAGTATTGTGTTAACTTTGAGGGCGACGTCCACTACATAATTACACCAATCAAGGTGAATTTACTTCTAAGATAATAATTCTTTCACAACACAATGATTGTTTTATTTATTTACACATAGTACAATTTCCTAACAATTTTATTTTGCATTTTAAACAATGAGAACAAATTTTGGTAAATAATAAACTCTTACAATATTTTAATGAAAAGAAAAAGCATTATTAGGAAGTCTAGGTCTTTCGTTGTCACCACAAAAGTTGTAGATTCCAATCTTAAAAACGCTGCTTTTTGTGTCCACGTTATTCACAATGCCTAACATTTATTTTTTTTTTATTTTATTCACCAACTACTTATTATTTACTCCACCAAAGTACACCTTTCTATACGTATAAGCAACTAATACAAATATTTTATGTGAAAAATCCCTCCGAAAATGATAAAAATTAGGAAAAAAGAAGGCTTCAATTTTTCACTAAATGAATAGACAAACAAGAGTACAATATTGAGAAAATAAACTTAAATGTACGAATCCAAAACCCGAATAAAAAATGAGCTTAAAGTTTATTTTTGACAAATTTTTATGGTTTGGACTTTCAACACAATACAGTTATTTCACTATTTTGACTAGAACTTGAGTTACAGGCCTCTGTTTTAAGCTCATAATATATGTTCAAAAGGAATTAAGAGATCTAGTTAAAGTTATTTCACTATTTCAGCCCAATAACATCAAAAAGGCATCCAAACATGGTCTAGAAGTTTGACGCAAAAATTATTGAAAAACTTAAAAAATTCTACTTAATGTATTTTCTCCATTAAGTTATTTTTGTGCTATAAATAAACATTTTAACGTTGAGAGAGGGAGGTAGTCGCTCCTAGTTTTATTCAAATTTCGCATTTTTTTTCCTTTATGGGTTTCTAATTTTTTTTTCCTAATTGAAGTAACGTTCAAATTTTGATTTTACAAGTTTGTGAGATAGAATTGTTCTTAATCTTTTTTTGCTTTCTAATATTTGCATGCAGGGGCAAAATTATTTTTTTTTAAAGAGAGTCGAAATTAAATTGTAATTTTTACTTTAGCAAAAATACAATTTCACCATTTTAATAGCGTATATCTTTATAATTTTTAAATGACTAAATCAAATTTTTATATCTTAGGGGGGCCACAAAGCAATTTTACTTTTACTAATTTAAAATTTTAAAAATTTTATAGGGACTAAATAAAAAATTTTCCATTTTAGAGGGGATCAAGGCCCCTAGTTTTGCCCCTATTTGCAAGTCTTCTAGTTTAATTACAATTGTTCGTCAGGATTGTTAAATATTCGACTAATATTTGATAGCTTAGAACAATTGCTTTGCCAATTAGATAATTAGTCAATCTATTGATTTCTAATATTTGTGGCAACTGCATGATTATTTATGTAATATGCGCATTTGATCTAACCTAAATATACCTTGATGATGTGTTTTTTTTTTGCTAGAATTGGGTCTCTTTCGTTATTAATGCTATTGATAGTTTAAATTCTTAAGTGATTGTTATATGATTGTTTGTTAATAACGGAAGTAATTAATGACAATTGTCTTAAGAATCGAGAAGGTAAGAAGAGATTAAGTTGCTACACGATCGTCGACAACTATAACCAATTTATTAAAGAACATTGAAAATCATATTTGCATCAATGATCAAACTCTTGAATCAAATGGATAATTTACTTTGACTAGAGTTTCATCTCATTGATTTTTTTTCCAGAGTTTTGATTAATGCTTTCTTTTTTTTTTCAAATCTTAATTTTAATTTTTAAGTTTTCTTTAAACAAAACTCCTCATTCCCCTTTATTTTATTTGTTTTAATTGAAAGAATAAAATTTCTGCTAATCCATGTCGATTCGGCCCTACTTGCTGCTTCTACTTTTTTTTTCAAGTAGGTTTTATTTTTGGCGGCTTTGACAATCATACATTCTGCAATGAAAATGATCATTACTCGTACTATTAATGATAAAATAATTTGACGCAAACAAATGACTCTTGACCTCATGTTTCATTTTTATAATATATACTATGTCAATGAGAGAATATCATTTACTATTTTATTAAGCTATGCTTCCACTATTGTGAGTGAAACATTACCATGTATAAGTCATATACCCCACATAATAGCATTCAACCCACTACCTTAAGATCATAGGATAAATTCAACTTGGTTCATATCTAAATTATTGTCAATAAAGACAATCACATCTATATCTTTATTTTTGAAAGTTGTTTATATAGTTAAGACAAGTTATCCCTCTAACTGAATTTATAGACAACAAAATAGTGCTAAGATTAGTCGTTTGCTTAATTTAACTACAATTTAGATTATCTACTAATTACAATCTGATCTTGTAATGCTAGGTAGGGTGAGTAAAACTCGATTCGATTCAAAAAAATCGAAAAAAAATTTCGAATTTCGAGTTAAACGAATCGAGTTATTCGAATTAATCGAGTTATTCGAGTCAACTCAAATTTTTTTTCGAATTTCGAGTTTGAATCAAGTTGAGTTTTCAAATTCGAATAACTTGAATAATTCGAATAATTCGAATATCAAACTATAATATTTTACATATTTACCCAAAACTTCCAAACCTTTTTACTTTTCCCTCAAAACTTTTACTCCTTTCCACTTTCTCCCCAAAACTTTTACTCCTCTCCCATCCCAACCCCCCATCTACCCAAAATTCATTTTCCACCAAAATTTTACTCTCCCATTTACTTTTCCTCAAAATTTTATTCCCAAAAACCCTCAAAACTTTTTATTTTCCCCCAAATTTTTTACTCCCTCTTATTTTCTCCTAAAACTTATACTCCTTTTCCATCCCAACCTCCCATCTACCCCAAACCTATCCCCCCCAAAAAAAATTTTAGTAATATTTTCCATCCAAAATTTTACTCTCCCTTATTTACTTTCCCTCAAACTTTTACTCCCTCAAACTTTTTTTATTTTCTCCTTACCTTTTATTCCCAAATAAAAAATCAAAATTATCCATAAAAAATCCCTAAATATAAATAGTAATAATTTTATTTATATCTACTATTTATTATTAAATTAAATTTCATATTTTATATTATTTATATTATTGAATTGTTTAGTCATATTGGATATTTATATTAAAATTGAATTATTAATAATGTCATAAAATATTTGTGTTAAAATTTTATATTTATATCAATTTCACATTTTATCTTTAAAATAACTTTTATAAAAAAATCATATTTTTACATTTAATATATTTTTTAATTCTAAAATAAATGGTGACAAGAATCTGAAGATAATTGAAAGAACTAAGTAAAGAAGCTTACCCGCATATAAAAGATTAATAAATAAATTATGAGGTGATAAAAGTTAATAAAAAATTTAATTACGGTAGACAAATTTTATTACGGTGGGTGATAGTAATTATAAGGACCCAAAATTATTTTTTTAAAATTTAACTCGAACAAATATATTCGATTCGATTCGATTCAAATTCTCTCTCACTCCACTCGATTCGAGAAAATTTCAAATAAAGTTTAAATGATAAAATAAGATTCGAAAACTCGATTAACTTGAAAATTTTTTATTCGATTCGATTCGATCGAATGCTCACTCCTAATGTTAGGTAATTAACGAAACCACTTCAATGAAGGCACCAATCCCCTTTCTTCTTTTTCCGAGAGTGTGTTCAATGTTAAACTTGATAATACCAATGAAGATATTGGTTGGATTCCTTACTGCTTTTTGTTTGTTTTTAACACGTCCATTGACTTGTAATAGTAAAAGTCTTGGCGCTTTTATTATTAATAGTAAAAGTCTTGGCCCTTTTATTATTATTGATAGAGCCCCAACGATGCACATATTTATGCAGTCTTGTGGTGGAGCCCAGACAAGCTATCGACATCCTTGGAAGGCAATGTATTGTCACATCTTCGGCATTCCATACCAGTGGTCCCAGAAGAAGCGAAACCCAAACTTCAGGCAATGGTTCCAATATCCATTCCTTGAAGGATAAAACAAAGACTCCAAGTTCAGACACAGATAGTGAGTTCTTGGTTAGTATTTTGTTCTTTTCATTGGCTATGAAGATTACTATTTTGTTCTTGTTCTTATGGTTTTCCAAGTGTAAAGTAATGATTGTTTTAGTTCTTAATAAAAGTTGAATTTTCTTAGCAAAATGAACAAATATATAAAATATTATCAAAAAAATCATTTCGAACGGTTCTTAAGAGAACCATTGACTTGTAATTAATCCAAAGTCTTTGTGGTTTTATTGCCTAATTCATAAAAAATATTCCAAGTCTTGCATTGATGGACTCCATAAACCATGCTTTTAAAAGCACTTGCTAGGAAATAAACTGGATTAAAATAAATTCCACCCAAAAAAGTAAGCAACAGGACCAAATTAATTTATAACTTGTAATTGGGGTAGGTTTAATTGAATAAACATTAAAATTGTATTTGAAATTTAATTTAATAAACACTATCATATATAAATTTTGATTTTATGTAATTATATATGAATCTTTTATTTGATTCAATTTTCACAAATTACTAACAATATTATCAAATTAGTATAATTTAAGTTGTTATATTGTATACACAAACAATTATATTAATCTATTATGAAAATATGCATTTAATTTAAATATGTACAACTGAATCAAAATTAAAATTTAATATATATATATATATATAATTACATCAAATTAAATTTTAGCATCAAAATTTATTTATAAATTAATAAATAGTTCTTTTAAATAATATAATTAATGAATTTGACAAAAAAGAAAAAAAATTCTTATTTTTGTCCAAGTTCCCACCACAAAGTAGGAGATTCAATACGATGCTTGTAGGTCCAATGTAGGGCAAGAATGTCGAACTTTATTTTAGTGAGGAATGAATTATTTTATGCCAGGAAATGAAGTAGCTTGTGTTGCAGCAACTTTCCTCAAAATCCTTACTCCGAAAATGAAGAAAGCTCAAAAAGCTGAAAATATGTATATCAAATCTCGTAAACCTGAATTTCTCTTCATATTATTATTCTTATACACCCTTCCTATGAGGTTACTTGTTCATTTTACCATGGCTGCAGCAATTGATGATGGTAACATCCATTTCAATTTGACTGATTTCACCCCAAATATGCGTTACATAGAGTTTGAAGCTGATACAACAGCATCAGGTGGCCAAATCCAACTCACCACCAACCAGAGAAACAAGGCTTTAAACGGTAGTGTTGGTCGAGCCACTTATTACCAACCAATGCACCTTTGGGACAATTCATCAGGGAAGCCCCGACTTACAGATTTCACCACTCATTTTTCTTTCTCCATCGATTCCTTGAATAAATCCGCTGGAGATAGGGGTGATGGGTTTGCGTTTTTCCTAGCTCCCGATGGCTCAAAAATCCCTCCTCAATCCGGAGGTGGTTGCTTGGGACTTCAAAGTTGCGATTCAGACGGCAACTCTAAATTTGTTGCAGTGGAATTTGATACGTATCCCAATGTATGGGATCCTCTGGGGTCAGATCACGTGGCCATTGATCTCAACTCTATCAAGACTTCTTTTTACCCTGTCCAATGGACGTGGAGTGGCATTGAACGTGGAGGAAAGGTTGATGCTTTCATCACTTACAACTCTAGTACAAAAAACCTGAGTGTCTTGTTACTTGGTGCTGAGGACTTTAATCGTCTAAATTCATCTAATCTTTCTGCAATATTGGATCTTAGTCAATATTTACCAGAATGGGTCACTTTTGGCTTCTCCGGATCCACTGGATCTAGCATTGAGCTACACCCTATTTATTCCTGGAGTTTCAGCTCCAACTTACAAGTTTCCATGAATAAAACCATCAATCCTCCAAATGCACCACCAATCCCTCCATTCGACCCCAGAAGGAAGAAAGAGACATGGGTACGGGTAGTTCTAGCCATTGTTGGTTGCATTTCTACTTTGCTCCTAGTTCTGAGTCTGGTTTGGCTTTTCTGTAGGAGGAGAAAGTACAGAAGGATGAGGGAAGATGGGACCATTTCTTTCAACGTAGACGTGGAAATGGTGACAGCACCTAGGAAGTTTTCCTACAAGGAACTCAGGCTTGCAACCAATAATTTTGCCGATGAAGGTCTCCTTGGAGAGGGAGGTTTTGGAAAAGTTTATTTAGGCTTCTTGAGGGACATCAATTCCAATATTGCTGTCAAAAGGATAACTCCAAATTCTCAACAAGGGGTGAAAGAGTACGAATCAGAAATTACCACTATTATCAAATTGAGGCACAGGAATTTGGTCCAACTCATCGGTTGGTGCCATGACAATAAGGAGTTCCTCATTGTGTATGAGTTCCTTCCAAATAGGAGTCTCGATTACCATCTACACAAAGAGCCATGCTTGTTGACATGGGATACAAGGTATAAAATCGCCATGGGAGTGGCCTCAGGGTTGTTTTATCTGCAAGAAGAATGTGATCGATGCGTGCTGCATCGAGACATCAAGTCAAGTAATGTTCTCCTAGATTTTAGTTTCAATGCCAAGCTTGGTGACTTTGGGCTGGCTAGGCTTGTTGACCACGGACAAGGGTCTCAAACAACAAAGTTGATCCTTGGGACTGACGGTTATATAGCACCCGAGTGTCTTGACACATACAAAGCCATTAAGGAATCCGACATATATAGCTTTGGTATTGTTGCCTTAGAAATCGCCTCCGGAAAGAAGGCCGTAGCTGTAATTGAAAGGAATGGCAAGAGATTCAAGACAAAACTGGTGGAATGGGTTTGGGAATTGTATAGGGAAGAGCGTCTTTTGGATGCTGCTGACCCAAGATTGTCTGGAAACTACGACATGGAACAAATGGAACGGTTGCTGTTAGTTGGGCTGGCTTGTGCTCACCCAAACTATTTTGACCGCCCATCCATAAGGCAGGCTATTGAAATCCTTGGTTCCAAAGCCCCACTGCCCTGTTTACCACGCGAGATGCCGGTTCCACTATACATTGCAGCTCTGCAAGACAACATCGTTACATCTTCAGCATCCAGTTCATCCTATACCAGTGCCTTCAACAGAAGCCAAACTCAAAGTTCAGGCACTGCGTCAAGTATCCATTCCTTTAAGGATAAAACAATGGCCCCAGGTTATGACACGGAAGCCAAGCAGTGAATTCTTGGCAGTTGGTAGTTGAACCTTCTTTTGTTGTATATTTGGCTTCTTGTTTTCTAGTTTTGATGCTTTGTTATATCCATATGGTTTCCGCACCTTGTGTTTTGTTCTATTGATTGGGTAAATACTAAGATCACTCTCTTCTTAGTGTAATGATTGCTTTGGTTGGCTGTTAATTATAGTTTAATTTGAAATATTCTATAGATTTTCTTCCTTTTAAATTTGCTTTTATCTCTAAGAGATTGAGATTTGAGACTATGTAGTCGGTTTAATTTGGTTAAATTCATTAATTTATTAAATGAATAATAAGATCATACAATTCGAGAAAAAATATTCTATTATACGCACTAAAGTACAAGCTCTATCAACACAATAAAAACTTCAACTTTTGTATCAATAAAATATCATGGCATGTTAATAATTGGCTTTATCAGAATTCAAGCACAATATATCGTAAGTGATTATAAGCACTTAATGCAATAAGGAAATCAACCTCAGATGGTCCAAACATGCGGACATAAATCAGCAAAAGAACCAAGCATCCATCAAACTAGAAGGGACGGCAACAAAATCAACCTTAAAATTACTCATAAAAACAAGACTACATGCATAAGTAAGACTAAAAAGCGTATTACAATAATAGATAAAAACTTCTAAAAGTCGAGACTTATTAAATGATGGAAAAACAAACAAAAAAACATATAAAATTTAAGATAATACGAGCCCAAACTGAAACTCTCAAAACAGAAACAAATTAAGAAGTCAAACAAAAGCTACCTACTTTCTAAAAGAAACTATCGATGGTCGACGGTGTTTCAACGATGATAAGCACCGTTATCTGTCCATCACAACTTGTGAAGACAACAAAGATATCTACATAATAGATCTATAAACTAAAAAGAGAAAAAACGCATGGAATGAATGAAAAGAAGAAAGAAAAAGAGTGTTGATACGCAATAATTTGGTTTTTTTTTTTTTTTATCTCTATAGATTATTTTATCTCTATAAATTTTAGTCTTCTTAGCGTAATTTTTTTTGAAATTATACATGTAGTCACACATGTAACTACATAGAATATATACACATAATTATAATAATAATTAATCATTAAAAAGTAGGATCAATTGACAATCAAAATATGTTCAAATTTATATTGAAATAAATCTATATAGAGTATATGTAGAATGTGATATAAATCAGAATAAATATAAATGGAGAATACTCAATGAATTAATATTATTCTCAATGGGAAATTTTGTCTCTAGATTCTATTGAGAATCCAAGTGTTTAAAGATAATTTAATTAGGTAAAAATTTTGTTCCCACCTTAATATTAGTAGGTCATATCATGTCTATCTATATATATTATATTTAAACTCATAATTGAGTTGATGCATCAATTTAATTATAAAAGATAAATTAAATGTATTCATAAAAATTTATATATTAATAAGGCTATAAAGATAAATTAATTTAAAAGAAAAAAACCACCAACAAATATTCTATATGAATATTTATTTTTATTTTATAGGGTGAGATATAAAAAAATTATCACTAAGGTAGTGAAGGTGTGAATAAATCTTGTATTAAACTATATGGAGTGATAAGTGGTGCTTACATGAATATAATAATTAAAATTTTAACATTAGCTACTTATGTTTAATGAAAATTTTAATTGTATTTTTAGATATTTTTATTTCGGATAATCTCTTGATAGGTTCTAACGGAATTAATAGATATAGAAGTGGGTGTTTGAGTGTAGTTTATTGACTCAAGTTAGTGATCCTAACTTTCAGTCCAATCTTTGTTATTCGTGTATCTTGATTTATTGTTAATTTTACGAAGCTTTCGATTAATTTTAGTTTTTATACGTTACGAATTGGTTCAATTTAATTCCTGTAATCTAAAGTTTTAAAATTATAATTTTAGTATTTTAATTTATTCAATTTTAATTTTCATATTTTTCGAATGGGTTAAATTTAATTCTTGTAATTTGAAGTTTTAAAATTGTAGTCTTAATATTTTAATTTACTCAATTTTAGTTTTTATACTTTTTGAATTAGTTAAATTTAAACTTAAACAATAGCAATTAAATCTATTTTGTTAAATTCTAATATTAGTCCTATATAGTATACAAAAAGTTGAAGACTTATTCTACATTCTCTAGATTTATCTGTAACACCCCTAACCGTATTCGTCGCCAGAATAAGGTTAATGAGTATTACAGGGCATATAACAATAACAATCATACATTTAACATACAATTTCCAATTCCAAATAAATATCATTCACATTCATTCATATCGTCCCTAATACGAGCCTACGAGGCCCAAATCATGCATTAGGTGTGGTTCGAGACTAAACCGATAACTTAGGAAATTTTTGGAAAACTTAGAAAATTTCAAAAAATACAAGGGACACACGCCCGTGTGGCCCGGCCATGTGTCTCACATGGCTGAAAACACGCCCGTGTCATAGGCCGTGTGGACATTCGAAATGGGATCACATGGCCGTGTCCTAGCCTGTGTCCAACCCCGTGTAACTTTCTGACTTGTGTCACATGGCCAACCACACGCCCGTGTGACTAGCTCATGTAACTCCCTGACTTGCTTTCATTAAAAACTACAGGGGACACACGGTCGTGTCACCTAACCATATGTCACACAGGGCTAAGACACACGCCCGTATCTCTGCCCGTGTGGACAAAAATAGGCTATTTACCAAACCATATTTCTCACCCAATCTTTCATTCATCTACACAAACCAAATAACATATAACATGGCATAAATATGCATTCCAACCAATCTCAATCAAGTTTAATTTATGCTATCTCTATACTAACAATCACAAAGCACATAAGTATCACAATAAGCCATTCAATTCATACCAACTTCACATTCTCAAATCACCTAAATGGTCATATTCAATTATGCATTATTTTACCTATAGCCACAAGCATACCAATCTCAAATTCAACCATTCATACTTAGGATACCAAATTCATAATCAAGCACTCATGTTGCAAGCCAATTTTTGACCCACATAAATAAACCCTTAAACCCAATTTTAAACCCCTCATAACCCAATAACAGAACCTAACAGCAGCCCAAATAACCCCTAGCCCACACCTATTACAAACCTAATACAACTAAATCAGCCCAAACAATACCAAATCCAAAACAGAAAAAAACAAAAAACCCTAAAAACCCTAGCTGCAACCACCCCCCAACTTTCGGCGCCACTTGCCTCTGCCAAAGCCTGCAAGCACCGCCACCGGTCACCTCTACCAAGTTGCACCTGCAAGCATTGAAGAGAAATGACAGAAAATATAAACAAATCTTGTAAAAATAGATATAAAAGCCAAGCCAAATATTGTAAACGGATTCGGCAATTTTCAATGTATACAATATTTTCTAAATACAATAACAGTAACCCTAGCAATATCGAAGCACGAATAGCATCAGATCAGAATCAAAATAAAAAAAATCAGTATCGAAAGCCCGAAGGTGATTTCTTTTTTTTTTTTTCTATTTTCGGACCTTTTTTTACTTTCTTTTTTCGATTTGTAAACATATATATATATATATATATATATATAACATACATATATTATTAAAGAGAAAATAATAAAAAAAAGAAAAAATACCTTTTTTGAAATTTCCGGCCACCGTACGGAGGCGGTCGGCGGCGGTCCGGCAACCGAATGTTGACCGGTCCTGTGGCCGGAAATCCCCAGTCCAGAGAGAAAATCTGAAATTTTTTTTAGAAAGTGGGGTAAAAATGATTTTTTTTGAAGTTTTAGTGGCTTTTATAGAGTTCCAAAATGACGTAGTTTTGGGGTGGCCTTAAACCCTCCAAAACGACGTCGTTTTGTCCCTTTACCCATGCACCGACCCGATCCGACCCACTCCAGGCCAGGGTCCGCGTGTTTTCAATAAAAGGGCTATTTGCGCGTGCGGTCCTTCCGCTTTTTCAAGCTTTTGCAATCAAGTTTTTTTATTTATAATTCGGCCCTAAAATTTATCGCGCTTTTCAATTTAGTCCCCTATGCTATTGCGCTTTTTAAATGCTTGGGAAATTTGCTCTTTTGGTCCCCATTGTTTTCGTGCGCATTCAAATAAGCCCTTTACCCTTTATATCTTTGTAAATTTGTCCCAAAACTTCGTCTTTAATTAAATTTTGGTCTTTTTTTTATATTTTAACTATTAGTATCATTATTACTATTACTAGTATTTTTTATTAGTATTATTTTTAGTTTCAATTAATACTTATATATATATATATATATATATATATATGTATATGTATATGTATATATTTATGGTTGTTTTTAATATTATTATTACTCTCAATATATATATATATATATATATTATGTATACGTTTTTAATATTATATTGTATATTTTATACCATATTATGTATATTTATATATATACTATTACTATATATCTATATATGTAGCATTATTAATAGTTGTTTTTAATATTATTATTATTCCTAGCATACATATATATATATATATATATTATGTATACAAGTTTAAATACTATAATATATATCTTTTTTAATACTATTATTATATATATTTTAATATATACATGTATATATATATATGTAACATTATTAATTATCTTTTATATTATTGTTATTATTTTATATTATTATATTATATTTAGTTTTATTTTTTATCACGTTTTTACCTTTATATATATATTATCATTATTATTATAATATTATATTTATTATTTTCTTTTCATCAGTATTAATATTTTTATATATACACATTATTATTTTCTACTATTGTTAAATATATTATTTTTCTTATTATATTATTATATACATTTTCTTTTTATTGCAGATATTATTATTATTATTATTATTATATTGTATTTTTATATTTTTCACTAATTTTTATCATTATTTTTATAATTTATTTATTTATTATTTACACGTGTAATTTAATTATGTAGTTCTTGTCATTATTTTTCGTTATTTCTTATCTGTAATTAGTTCATGTGATTGCTAGTTCATTTATTCTTGTCTTTTATATTATCTTATATTAATGCGTTTATTTTATTTGCATATATTATCGTCATATATTATTTTTTACATTTGATTACAAATTCATGTTATATTAACCGTTTTCCGATCCAAAATAAATTCTTTTACGAAAACAATATTCCGTGTTTGGAAACTCGAGAAAATCGTGCCCTAACTCACTGGGTTTTGATTTTTCTCATCTAACCCAAATAACGGAATGCCATTTTAAAATCACAATACGAGTTTTGAAATAAAAAAACTTATTCTCGAAGACTCGAGATGTCATGTTCTAACTTACTGAATATGACATCTTGTTGTCTCGAGATAAGACCTTTTGTAAATGAAGGCAATTTTGGTGTTTAGAAATACGTGAAATCGTACCCTAACTTACTAGGTTTCGATTTTCCTCGTTTAAACTAAACAACCGAATATCCTTTTTTTAATTTTAAATAAAAAGGCACACTCGATCTCAAAAGTTCTATATATTGTATCCTAACTTACTGGATGTGACATTTTATTGCTTCGAGACAAGAGTGTCTTTAACATTTGTTTTATTCAAGCTTTTAATACAAAGAGGGATCGTATTTTAAATTCTTTCAAGTTTTCAAATTTTCGACATTAAGACACTAATTAATCAACTAGATACCGATTTTGAGCGTATCGAGGGTGCTAATCCTTCCTCGTGCGTAACCAACTCCCGAACCCGTTTTCTTGATTTTCGTAGACTGAAATCTTTGTTTTGATAAATTAAACTGTTTATTTAAAACAACTCCTTTTCGAGGTAACCCGATTACACCTCAATAAAAAAAATTGGTGGCGACTCTCGTCTATTTTCAAAATCCAAAGTCGATTCCCCCTTTTTTAAAAAAGGATAAAAATGGTTTCGACAACTCACATGGCAATAACCAAAACATCTACAAAAGATCATTTGCACACACAAACACACACACATATAGCCAAATACATCAAAGTAAGCTAAGTCACATGGCTATTTACAAACTAACCATTCATCATTTACAAGCCAAATCAAATGGCTAAATTCATTAATAACATATACCAAAATGACCATTACTTCTATACATGTCATATAACCAATTACATAAGTTCAAAAGTACCAAAATGATAGCTTGATAATGTGATGAGATATCCGACGACTCCCAAATCCGAGCAGGCTTTGATAATCACTATAAAACACGGAAAAGTAAACAGGGTAAGCTGTAAAGCTTAGTAAGTTCGTATATTAATAAACTCAACTTACCATACATACTCAATTTTAACAATTAAACATAATATAATATCACATGATCATACACAAGGTTAGATATGAAATTCACAAATTTCTTTGATTCAATGCTTGTACGGTTCATGTACATACCTGTACCAACTCATATCAATCTCGTACTCATCCATATCCTTGATATACCATTTGAACCATTCGAAATACTATCAGATACTCGAGAATCTCGCACCCAAAATGCCAAATACATAGCCGAAGCTATCTCAATCACATATCTCATATAATGCTTACTCTCGAGTTATTAACAGGTTTGCTCACACAAGCTAACGGTTAAGACGTAGCTACACAGTGCTACTCACATAAGCTAACGAGAATCCGTAACACATGTGGGAAAACTCAGCCACCGGTAGGACGTACAGGACCAACACCCAAATCACATAATCACGATAACCCCTAATGACATTTCATTGATATCATAATATATTCCTAAGGTCCAACCGGGATTTCACATTGCCGAATCTTTGTCGAACATATCTGTAATGTCGTATTCACAATTAATTTAATAGTAAAGCATTTAAAACACAAATATAATAATGCTTGTTAGCATACGAACTTACCTCGATTCACAAAAATGACGAAATGGATCGATTATTCCAGTACTTTGTTTTTTCCCAGATCTAGATCCGAACTTCGTTTGTAACAACCCAAAATTTCACGGGCACCGGAAAAGTGAATTTAGGGCCTCCATCTTAGGAAAAATGAGTCAGTAAATACTTATTAAAAATATTTATGAAGTTAATTATGAGTTGAATTAGATTTTTGATAAGTGAATTTAGTTTAATTAGAAATAATTAGTAGAAATGACTAAATTGAATAGAGCATAAAAGTTTAATTATAGAATAGAAAAAAATTTAAAGGATTAAATTAGCTATTAAACCAAATTAGTGACATGTGTGTGGTAATGAATGAATACATGTGTTTTTAAATTATTGGTACAAATGTATAATATATATGCATTTACTTATTTATTAAGTAAAAGATAATTATTTATTTGATATTATTATTATTATGTAAATATTATTTTATTTATTTATTTGATAAATAGTGGTGCCAAATGTATGATAATAAAATAATACATGTGTATATATAGGTATTATACACATGTAATATATTTATTAGTTATTATTTAGATATTTTATAATAATAATTAAGTATTAGTAAAAAAAAAGAAAGAAAAAGAGAACAAGAGCAAACGAAATAGCAGGGAAAGAAGAAAGAAAGAAGAAAAAGAAGGGAAAAAGGGAAAATTTAGGGTTTTGAGTTTCAAGCTTAATTTGGTAAGTTAATTTAGTCCCTTTCTTTATAATTTTGATGTTTTTGGAGTCCTAAAGTAAAGTAATCTTGAATTTATGTGGAAATATTGAAAGTTGATAGACTTTTGAGTAGAGTTTATGCTGAACAAATGATGAAATTAGGGATCAAATTGATAGAATTATTGATTTGAATTGATTAAGGGATTAATTTGTAAAAGAGGTTATAAGTTTTGTGTTTTAGGGATTAAATTGGAAGAAATTTGAAATTATGGAAAAATGGTGAAAATTTGATAGTTATATTAAATTTTTGATGGAAGTTGAATAAGAAAATGATGTGAATTGTAAAAAGGAAGAAGATGAATGTGGTTAGGACAAATTTGGTATTATGATAAAAGTTATATAGAAAGTTATTATTTTATATAAAATATGTGTGTTATTAATTAATTATAATAATGCTAATTTTCGTAGCAAACAAGGAAACCGAGACGTCGAATACAAAGGGAAAGGAAAAAGTGATCGAGGAGTAGCCCGAGAGAAATATCGGTTTGTATTATCATAATTCAAATTATTTTTTATTAAATGTTTAATTTTAATATATGTGTATGAAATTTGAATGTAGGTAAATATTGATAATGAGTGGAATGTGAATTAGGTTTATTGATGAATAAATATATGTATGTGAAATTGAATTGTATGATTGAATTGAGTAATGTTGGTATGCATATGAATTTGAAACTGAGATTGAACTGTTAATTTGATTGAATTGAATTTGAATGATTGTGATCAATTGGAAATGGAAATGAAGTTAAAATATGTGATTATGTGAATTTGAAACAAGTTGTGCATGAATTGTGAAATATATGAGAAAATGTGGCTAAAGTGCAATTGATGTGAACTTGACTAAAATAGAGAAAGAAATCCGATACTCTATTAACTATTCGGGCTTAGTGGATATAGTTGGCATGCCATAAGGTTTAGAAGAGTACAGGATTTATCAGCTTTGCCGCTCAGGCACTTTATGTGTCATATTTCAGGCACCTTGTGTGTCGTATTTCAGGCACCTCGTGTGTTGTATTCAGGCACCTCGTGTGTCGTTGCAGGCACTTTATGTGTCGTATATTAATCAGGTACTATGTACCGTTTAAGCACAATATGCCGTATTGGTGTGTTTGGGTTGAAACCTGGGTATCCGTTAAAGTCTAGAGTGTTAATAGGGTAATTAAAAGAAAAGAGAAAATCAATTGAATTTGATTATTTGAACCATTGAATGAACAATGAAAGAGATATTGTGAAATGAAATGAGAAACGAAGTTGTGCTATGAGATTGAAAGCATGAATCAAAGGTTCATGAAGTATTCATATTTGAAATGTGAATTGAATAATTATAACTATATGTGGTTGAGAGATGAACCAAAGGTTCATGAATTATTGGAAATCCTATTGATAAGATATTGATTCAAATATTGGAAATGATGCAATGGAAATATGATAACTTAGTACGAGATTATATGTATGACTTGTAATTATCTATATATTTTTATGATATTTGATCGTTGCTATAGTTTGAATTATGATAATACCACTGAGTATTTCCAATACTCAACGTACGGTTGTTTCCCGTGAACAGGTTAGGTAAAGTTGAAGTTCAGTTAAGCATCCAAGTCGATCTCGATCTCAGCTCAAATTCTTGGTGATGAATCTATCTTTTAGAAATGTGGCATGTACTAGGTTTGGTTTTAGTCACTTGTAAATGCTTTATGTTTTGAATGTAAATGTGGTTTATAACCTTTAAGAAGTTTTTAGTATGAATGAATGAATAATTGCAAAATTTGAAAAGCATGATGACGTTATTTGATGAAGATTTATAAGTAAATGAGTTGGGCATGAATTAGGCATGTTTAGTGGGTGAAAATAGCTTAAAAATGATGAAAAACCATGTTTTCACACGGCCAAGACACATGGGCGTGTGCCCAGGCCGTGTGGTAAAGTCAGACTTGCCCACGGGCTAGTCCCACGGTCATGTGTAACAAGTTAGATCTGCCCACGGCCTGGCCCCACGGCCATGGGAGCCCCACGGGCAAGCCACACGGGCATGTCTCAGGCTATACGGGCATGTGCCCCTATTTTCAAAGAAAAGTTTCCAAAGTTCCCGGTTTAGCCCCAAATCACTGCCTAAACTTATTTTGGGCGCCGCAGGCCCATATTAAAGACTATTTGATGGAAATTAGAAAGATTTAGATTGCAACTCAAATTTATGTCTCGATTTTATTCGTTTACTAGTGTATAAGTCCGATAATGCCTTGTAACCATGTTCCGACGACAGTTTGGGGTTAGAGGGTGTTACATCGTTTATAATATCAAATTTAATCTATTCATTATTCATTCTATTCAATTTAACCCAAAAATCACATTGTGGAAAAATTACATTTTTGCCATAATAGTTTAACATTTTTACAATTTAGTCCTTAACTCATAAAAATACAAATTCATGCAATTAGGTCCTTACCCATGCTAGCCGAATTTCTTTTATTATCATAGAAGTCCATATTTTTCATTTAGTTCACATTACTACCACAGTTTTCACATTTTTCAAATAAATCCCTAATTGACAATTTTACTAAAAATTACTTTACAAATATTGTTTATCTAACAACAACCATACTTTCTCTATCATTAAACATCCAAATACATGCTTATTCATCAATGGTAAAACTCAAACACTTTAACAGTTTCTCAATTTAGTCCCTGGGCTAGCTAAATTAAGCTGCAACGATCTCAAAAACATATAAATCTTTAAAAAACCGAGTCAAAAATCACTTACATGCATAAAGGATAGTTGGCCGAACGTTGAAGCTCTTTTAATGGTGTTTCAATTTCTTATTTTCAGTGGAAGAAGATGGACTAAAAGATGGTATCTTTAGTTTTCTTTATTTTACTTAATTTATTTTATTAAATTACACTTTTAACTTGATTATAAAACGTTAAAATCACTTAATACATGTTCAAGAATGTCCACTAACTTTATAAATGGGCTAATTACTATATAAGGATCTCTTCTGTAAGGTTCTATAGCTATTAGACACCTTTAGCTAATAGAACTCAAGTTTTACACTTTACGCGATTTAGTCCTTTATATCAAATTGAGCATTCAAACGATAAAATTTCTTAACAAAATTTTCACACAATCATACTAACATGCTGTAGACATTAAAATAATAATAAAATAATTATTCCGACCTCAGATTTGTTGTTCCGAAACTACTGTTCCTATTTGATTAAAAACGGGATGTTACATCACCATTCTTAATATTTATACTTTTTGAATTTTAAATTTTAAATATTAGTACTAACTACGAATATTAAATCTATTAATTAGATTTTTTTTTGGATTCATCATTCCAACTTGCTAATTTGAACAGTACATCAAAGGAGGGCCTATTGTTGGATTTGTAGATTTGAGCCCCTGAAATGTTTGTGTGTGTACGCATGGCTAAGTAAAATTTTTGAATTTTTTTTTTTACGAATTCGGATAATAGTAATTAATTTGAATTTGGATTTATATAATAATACTAAAATAATTTGCGGGTAATAAACGGATTTAACTCTTTAATCATTTTTGCATATTAAATTCAAATAATTTTAAAAATATACATATTCGACCCATTTCCGTTCTTAATAAGATTAAAGATGTAAAGTGCTATCCAAATTAATATTTATATAATCTATCAGGTCAAATAGATCATCTGGCCGATAACTATCTCAAATAGCAACACATGTTAGAAAATTATTAACTAAATTTAATAACTTAATTAAATTATTATTTATATTATTTGAAAAACTTTTTATTAAATTGATGTCACCTATCAATCGGGTCATGATTCAATTAAAAAATTATTTAAAAAATTATGCATTTACAAAGTAAATTATACAATTACGTAGGTATTTTTAACTTTTTATATATTTATATATCAATACTTCATAATAAGATTCAAACCAAATACATGTACATATAAAACGTTTTTTTTTACCATTTGAATTAAATTAATTTTTAGTTTTTATATGAAATTTTAATAAATATATTTATTAATAAATTTGTTTATAATTATTTTTTTTCATTTTGATTGATGGAAAAAAATTTAAAGCTTAATTAAATAAATTTAAACAAAATTCACCAAAATAAATTAAAAAAATTATTTATAATTTGAAAACGAAAAGTCAAACTAAACCATCAAAATCTTCCAACATGAAGGTTACGATAAAGCAATCTTAATTGTACACGGACTCTTTATTGCCTAATTCCATATACCAGTAATATTCTGAGCCTTTGCAGTTCTATTGTCATTGATGGACCTCATAAATCAGACCTTTAAAATGACTTGTGAGAAAACGAGCGACAAGACAAATTAATTTATAACTTCCTAAAAATAAAATTAACTCAAAATAAATTAATTTATAATTTAGTTGGGTGGGTTGGAACTTTCTTTTTTATAAAATAAATATCAAAATGTATTTGAAAATACGTGGATTGAATTTTAATTTAATTGTCATAAATATTATTATTAATGTAAGAATATGTGAGTTTAAGGGCGTTGAATTGTATAGAAATTACTTGTTCATTTTACCATGGCTGCATCAATTGATGTTGGTAACATCCAATTCAATTCGACTGATTTCACCCAAAATATGCCTAGCATAGAGTTTGAAAATGATACAACCGCATCAGATGGCGCAATCCAACTCACCACCAACCAAAGAAACAAGGAATTAAACGATAGTGTTGGTCGAGCCACTTATTACCAACCCATGCACCTTTGGGACAATTCATCAGGGAAACTCCGACTTGCAGATTTCACCGCTTATTTTTCTTTCTCCATCGATTCCTTCAACAAGTCCTCCGGAGATAATGATTGTTTTCATTGGCTAATGAAGATTACTATTTTTGGATTTAAATTTTGCTCTTGTTATGGTTTTCCAAGTGTAAAGTAATGATTATTGTCGTTCTTAATAAAAGTTAAATTTTCTTAGCAAAATGTACGAGTACAAATATATAAAATCTTATCAAAAAAATCATTTCGAACCTGCTCTGAGGAGACCCATTGACTTGTAATTAATCTAAAGTCTTTGTAGTTTTATAAACATTTATGACCACAATAAGTGGAGCCCCTTATAGAGAAGAAGTCAATTATTTATTAAGAAAAGATTATATAAAATTAGAATATCGTGTTATTTGTATTTATTTTAATAATTTAATATCATTTTAATATATAAAATAATTAAAAATGTCAATTATGATTATGTCCGTGTTTTTTATCTTTTATATTTTTGTATATCAATACTTCATGACGAGATTTAAATCAAAGACATTTTACTATAAAATATTTTCTTTACCATTTGAACTAAAGTATTTTTTAGTTTTTATATGAAACTTTAATAAGTATATTTGTTAATAAATTTGTTCTATATTTAATATATTTTTTATTTTAATATCGTACATATTTTATGTGTTATTATTAATTAATTTTAAATCATACATTTCATTATTTATTGTATATTATTTTTAAACATAAATTTGTATTTTAAATACATAATTTTCACACGTATACATATATAATAAAATCTGTAATATTTTATTAAAATTTTAAAAATTGATTTAAAAATTAAAATTTTGTATCAACTAATACTACAGATATAAACTAATATTAGTCTAAACATATTGAAACACATTATGCTTATTCTTTTTTATACAATGTTTAAAACTACCCATAGCCCCTCCTCAACTCATAAATAAAATGAATGCATTTCAACACACTTGAACATACATCCTCCTACATTACCAATAATACAGTTAAACTCAATTAAAAAATTGACATTTATTGCCTAATTACATATACGGGTAATCTTTTAAGTCTTCGCAGGTCTATTGTCATTGATGGACCCCGCAAATCAATCCATTAAAAGCCCTTGTAAAAAATTAAGCTGGCCTAAATAAATTTCACCCCAAAAATAAGCAACTAGACTAATTTATAAGTGATGTGGTTGGGTATGTTGGCACATCCCTTTATTGAATAAATATTAAAATTTTATTTGAAATTTAATTTAATATATAATAATATGAATTTTAATTTTATGGATGATAAATACTCAAGGATTGGATTTGCACAATTTCTTATTCTTCGAGATCCTGAGCACAGTCGTGCCCAAGAAAAAGCAACGTACCTAAAAAAAACAGAATTAAAAATATGGAGGGGTTGAAATTGTATAAATTAAAATTGAAATTGTAAAGAGAAACAAAATTGAGAAAAGAGATTCTTTGATTGAGAGATTCTAGCCTCCCAGTTCAATTCTAGGCATTTAGGTGATCTTTCTCATGACAGAATAAGCCAGTTATAATGGAAGAAAACGCTTACGACCACCAGCTTCACTTAGATTTTAGCCTTACGATTTAGAGGAACCTGACTCTAGCCAACCATCACTTTTGTGGGACCGTCTTACACTAGATCATCACTTCTCAATGACGAATGCCACTGTAAACTTATTTATTTTTGTTTCTTTAAATATCTTACACAAATATTTGTTTGCTTTAGTGGTTAGATATTCTGGGTGTGTGTGAGAGGTTTTAGGTTCAAGTTTCACTTTGCTAGATTTTGTTATTTTTGGATCCAAGCCTTATCCCTTTTCTGTGGGCTTATATTAAATTTTCTATAAATGTATATTAGAATGAGCTTGCTAGTTCGAGTGATAAGGGAGTTAGGGTATAGGAGGTCTTATGTTCAAAACCTTGCATGTGCGAGGGAGTTTATTTTTGCTCGAGTAGCTGAGAGAGTTTCAATTGGGCAGAAATTTTGAGTAGTAGTAGATTAGTGAAGAGTTGAAGAGATTTTAGGGATATGGAAAAT
Source organism: Gossypium stocksii (assembly GCA_020496765.1). Classification (NCBI taxonomy): domain Eukaryota; kingdom Viridiplantae; phylum Streptophyta; class Magnoliopsida; order Malvales; family Malvaceae; genus Gossypium; species Gossypium stocksii. The sequence goes on from CM035631.1 coordinate 103,170,811, forward strand.
AAAATTAGTTATCTAATTTTATTTGATTTTAATTTCTTTTCCAAGTTTTGCCTTTCCCTAATCTCACGTTCATTTTTTCCCATCTCCCACTTTATCATTCTTTTTCCTTTCCTTTCCTTACGATTGGTCAAACAATGGTGTGGTAAGTCTTCAATCTTGTTTATTCGTTTGGGTGCTTCTAATTGTTGGTTCTATAGTCGGGATTTCCATAAGTACTCTTACTTTCTCATTGTGCGTTAGGGTTTTTTATTGTGAGTTTTGGGTTGCAATTGTCATGAGTGTGGAGTTAATTATTTGAGTTGGCTGGTTGTGTAGGAGAGGGGCTGGACACATTTGATTCTTCAACAAATTTGAATTGAGAAGCGTAGTTCGTTAAAGGTGAGCACTTCGGTGGATTGTAGATTTTAGTATTTGTTAATCGTTTTTGTTCTGATTTAGCGTTTTAATCGAATTATTAGGTTTTGATGGTCTCGGGAATGATTTTACCGTGAAAATGAACTAGGTGTGTACCCAAAACATAGAAAACGAGGCTTCAAAAAAGTCAAATAGTCGCTCGTGTGGATGGGCTGTGTGTGAGACACGACCGTGTGTTCTACGAAAACTTGGCTGTGCTCAGGACACAGCCATGTGGTGGCTGGTGCGTAGTCGTGTGAGCCACACTCAAACTTACATCTTCCTGCATCACCAACAATACTTATACCAATCGAGTTAAACTCAATTAAAAAATGACATTTATTACCTAACTACATATACGGATAATCTTCTAAGTCTTCATAGATCTATTGTCATTGATAAGCCCCATAAATCATTCCATTAAAAGCACTTTTTTTTATCAAAAGAACACCCAAAAGTCAACACATATTATTAAATAACATTTATAATTACAACATTGTGGATTTCCTTAAGATAAACCATATAAAAAAACCACGTTTTGGTTTCATTACACATTTTAGTACAAATTAAATCAGCCACATTATTACATGACCGATAAGTCCAAACTAGAGGTGTGCATGGGCCGGGCCGAGCTGGGTTTGGGCCGGGCTCAACTAAAAAATTAAGCCCGTTTGTTGGGCTCGGGTCGGGCCGGGCCCAAAAATGGGCCTAAAATTTTGCCCAAGCTCGATCCAAATAAAAATGTTAAAACCCGGGCCCGGCCCGGCCCGCCCATATTAATTTTTATATTATTTTTATATAATTTTAAAATATATATAAACCATCAAAAATACTAAAAACATCAAAATAAATATTTCTCAACAAATTAAAAATAAATTTTAAAAAATATGTAAACTTAAATAACAATAAAATAGATGCAACTTAACAAGCAAATGCCTCTAAAATAATAACAAAATTAACAAATGTCTTTAAAATAATAACAAAATTAACAAAAAAATAAGTTTTATATAATATCTAAACAATAACAACAAAATAGTAGCAACATAATAGTAAAATAGTAACAAAATAGGGAGAAAATAATAAGAAAATAATATTAAAAAATATATATTTTTTGTCTTTAGTGAATTCGGGCCGGGCCGGACCAGGCTCGGGCTAAAATTTCCTTACCCGAGCCCGGCCCATTTTTTAAACGGGCCTTATTTTTTTGTCCAAGCCCATTTTTCGGGCCTATATATTTACCCAAACCCTCCCACATTTCGGACGGGTTTTTGGGCCGGGCCGGGCCGCCCGGCCCATGCTCACCTCTAGTCCAAACCAAACTGGCAGATTTAAACATTTTGAATGCTTCTTCACACTTTTTAACTTTATCACCAATAATGGTAATATCCATATCACCCTTATTTTATATGTTCACCAGCCCTGTACTGTCTGTTTCAAACATCACATCACCATGAAAGTTCAGCTGGCCCGCAACTTCAATGCTCTTCTCCAAAGGTCTACATTCCAGCCTCTTGCACCGAAAAACTACCCTCCCTGAAGCCTCCTCCACCCCCCAGCACAAAACCTTCATCATCCCTAATTATAACCCCATAACCCATCCTATTACCATTGATCGTTGCATCAAAGTTCATTTAAAGCACTTGTAAGAAAATAAACTGGCCTAAAATAAATTTCACCCAAAAATTAAGCAAGTCTAGACTAATTTATAAGTGATGAGTTGGGTATGTTAGCACCTTCCTTTATTGAATAAATATTAAAACTTTATTTGAAATTTAATTTAATATATAATAATATAAATTTTAATTTTATGGAATTATATATAAATCTTTTATTTAATTTAACTTTTACAAATCACTGATAATATTATTGATTAAGTATCATTTACGTTATTATATTATATATATAAAAAATAATATTAATTTAATATCAAAATAAATATATGTAATATTTATTTTTTTAAATTCATAAATATCAACCACAAAGTAGGGGATTCAATACGATGCTTTGTAGGTCCACTGTATGGCAAGAATGTCAAACTTTATTTTAGTTTATTTGCAGACCTGAAAACAATGAATTAGCTTGTGTTTGCAGCAAGTTCCGTCAAAATCTTTACTCTGAAAATGAAGAAAGCTGAGAATATGTATCTCAAATCTATTAAACTTGAATTTCGCTTCATAGTATTATTGTTATACACCCTTCCTATGGCTGCATCAATTGACAATGGTAATATCCGTTTCACTTTGACTAATTTCACCTCAGATACGTCTAGCATAGAGTTTGAAAATGATGCAACAGCATCAGGTGGCGCAATAGAACTCACCACCAACCAAAATGGCAAGGCTTTAATCTATAGAGTTGGTCGAGCCACTTATTACCAACCAATGCACCTTTGGGACAATTCATCTGGGAATCTCCGACTTGCAGATTTCACCACTCAATTTTCTTTCGCCATCAATTCCTTGAATAAGTCCTTCGGAGATGGGGCTGAGGGTGATAGTAGGGCTGATGGGTTTGCGTTTTTCCTTGCTCCCTATGGTTCAAAAATCCCTCCTAACTCCGTAGGTGCTTGCCTGGGACTTCAAACTTGCGATTCAGACGCCAACTCTAAATTTGTTGCAGTGGAGTTTGATACGTTTCGCAACCTATGGGATCCTCCGACGATGTCAGATCACGTGGCCATTGATCTCAACTCTGTAAAGGCTTCATTCCACCCTGTCGAATGGCTGTGGAATGATATTGAAAATGGGGGGAAAGTTGATGCTTTCATCACTTACAACTCTAGTACAAAAAACCTTAGCGTTCTTTTACGTGATGCTGATGACCTTACTCGTCAAAATTCATCTAGTCTTTCTGCAATATTGGATCTTAGTCTATATTTACCAGAATGGGTCACTTTTGGCTTCTCCGGATCCACTGGACGATTATCTGAGCTACACACTATTTATTCCTGGGATTTCAGCTCCAGCTTACAGGTTTCCATGAATCCAACCAGCAATCCTCCAAACGTGGTGCCAGGCCCTCCAATCAACCCCAAAAGGAAGAGCAAGACATGGCTATGGGTAGTTCTAGCCATTGTTGGTGGCATTTTTGCATTGCTCCTAGTTCTGGGTCTGGCTTCGCTTTTCTGCAAGAGGAGAAAGTACAGAAGGATGAGGGAAGATGGGACCATGTCTGTCAACGTAGACATGGAAATGGTGACAGCACCTAGGAAGTTTTCCTACAGGGAACTCTGGCTGGCAACCAATAATTTTGCCGATGAAGGTCTCCTTGGAGAGGGAGGTTTTGGAAAAGTTTATTTAGGCTTCTTGAGGGACATCAATTCCAATATTGCTGTCAAAAGGATAACTCCAAATTCTCGACAAGGGGTGAAAGAGTACGAATCCGAAATTACCACTATTATCAGATTGAGGCACAGGAATTTGGTCCAACTCATCGGTTGGTGCCATGACAATAAGGAGTTCCTCATTGTGTATGAGTTCCTTCCAAATAAGAGTCTCGATTACCATCTACATAGAGAGCCATGCTTGTTGACATGGGATACAAGGTATAAAATCGCCATGGGAGTGGCCTCAGCGTTGTTCTATCTGCAAGAAGAATGTGAGCAATGCGTGCTGCATCGAGACATCAAGTCAAGTAATGTTCTGTTGGATTTGAGTTACAATGCCAAGCTTGGTGACTTTGGGCTGGCTAGGCTTGTTGACCACGGACAAGGGTCTCAAACAACAAAATTGATCCTTGGGACTGATGGTTATATAGCACCCGAGTGTCTTGACACATACAAAGCCATTAAGGAATCCGACATATACAGCTTTGGTATTGTTGCCTTAGAAATCGCCTCCGGAAAGAAGGCCGTAGCTGTGATTGAAAGGCATGGCAAGAGATTCAAGACAAAACTGGTGGAATGGGTTTGGGAATTGTATGGGGAAGAGCGTCTTTTGGATGCTGCTGACCCAAGATTGTCTGGAAACTACAACACGGAACAAATGGAACGGTTGCTGTTAGTTGGGATGGCTTGTGCTCACCCAAACTATTTTGACCGCCCATCCATAACACAGGCTATCGAAATCCTTGGTTCCAAAGCCCCACCGCCCAGTTTACCAGGTCAGATGCCGGTTCCAATATACATTGTAGCTCTGCAAGACAACACTGTTACATCTTCAGCAGCCACTTCATCCTATACCAGTGCCTCCAGCAGAAGCCAAACTCAAAGTTCAGGCACTGTGTCAAGTATCCATTCCTTTAAGGATAAAACAATGGCTCCAGGTTATGACACGGAAGTCAAGCAGTGATTTCTTGGCAGTTGGTAGTTGAACCTTCTTTTGTTGTTGTTGTTGTTGTATATTTGGCTCCTTGTTTTCCAGTTTTGATGCTGTGCTATATCCATGGTTTCTGCACCTTGTGTTTTGTTCTTTTGATTGGGTATATACGAAGATCACCCTATTTAAATATTTTATTCTTCTTAGTGTAATGATTGCTTTGGTTGATTTCAAAAAATTTAATACATTTATTTTTAAATTTAAAAAATAAAAATTAAATTGTTAACACTATTAAATTATGTACAACACATCCAAACAATTATACTCATAATTAATCATTAAAAAACACAATCGAATTCATGATTAAAATATATTTAAACTTATATTAAAATTGTCATAGCCTAATTTTACCCGCGCTTTTAACAGCCCATTTCACAAACCCAAACAAGCCCAAATTACTTACCCTAATGGCCCAAATCAGAAACAAAAAAAAAAAAAAAAAACAAAATTCAAACCCTAGCCACCCTAGGGTCTTCTGCCACCACCTGCTCCACTGGCGCTTGCAACCACTGGCCACAGCCCATACCCTGCAAAGATGAAGAACACGCAAGATCAGTAGCAAAAAAGGAAGGAAAAACAGTGTTTGTAAATTGGCTATAAAGCCATAGAAATCGAAATGTAAAAGGGGGATTTTTTGGAATGAAATACAAAAGAGCAATAGTTTTTCTAATACAAAAAAACAGATTCAACAACATCAAAACAATCAAAAATAATAGCAAAGCAGATCGAAGAAAAAACGAGGTGAACGTGCAAAGGTTCTTATTTTTTCGAAACTAATTTCTTTATTTTTTATTTTATTGTTTTATACATACATATATTAAAATATATCTATTAAAAATATATAAAAAAAAGAGAAGAAAAAAACTCACCTTTTCGACTTACCGGCCACCGCACACGGCGGCGACGGTCGGCAGTGGTTGGCGGCGGCGGCTCATAGCGGCTTTCGGCTGAAATTCGGCCGGACTTGGAAAAGAGGAGAGGATTTTTTTGAGAGAAATTTTGTTTTTTTTTTGGAGAAGATGGCTACAAATGATTTTTTTTCTCAAAATTTTGACTTATATAGCCCATCAAAACGACGTCGTTTTGGGCTTAAAGCTTTACACACCAAAACGACGTTTTGCCCTAGATCGGATCCGACCCGACCCGTCCGGCTTAGGATCCGCGTGTTTTTAAGCAGAAGGGTTAATTCCGCTTTTAGCCCTTCCGCTTTTTCTATGTTCTGCAATCAAGTTTTATCCTTTTTGTTAATTTGGCTTGTTAATTTATTTTAGTTTACAATTCGATCCTCCCTGTTGCTGCGCATTTTGGGGGAAGGGTTTTTTTTTCTTTTGGTCCCTTCACTGTTTTAGCGCGTTCAGATCGGTCCTTTTTTTTATTTTTATCTCAGATTTGCCCCGGATATCTTTTTTTATTCAATTTAGTCCTTTTTTTTCATTTTCACTATTTTATCATTAATTTAACTAATTTCCCATATTATTAATATTATTATTATTATTATTATTATTCCTATTATTATTCCTAACGTTACCACCATTAATATATTATTACTAATATGTTCTATATATTTATTATTATCATTGTAACATTTTGCATTAACATATTATTATTGCATTAACATTTTGCATTAACATATTATGTATTGTTATTCTTTTTTTTATCAAATATGTATTGTTATTCTTATTATCATTACTTATTTTATTATTATTACTATCATTATTATTTTCCTTTTTTGTTTATTTACTTGCTATTTCATTGTTAACTAATTTATTATTATTAAAATCGTTCTCTTTCACTTCTTTTTATTTATATTATATATACATACATACTCTTATATTTTTTTATATATTTTCATTTTTTAAATTACTATTATTATTATGTATATTATTATTTTATTTTTATTAATATATTATTATTCCTATTATGTTATTAGCCCGTTATTTTCATTATTTCCTTTTTTTTATCATTATTACTAGCTTTTCATTTTTTTCATATTTAACATTTTTATTTTCTTATTTATTTGCTTTTTTAATTAATTATTATTTATTTCATTGATATTTTCATGCTTTTATATTTGTTATTTATTTTATTGCATCCATCTTATTTGCCATATAATTGCCTATTTTCTAAACACTGTTCGTACTTTTTAAAACTCGAGAAAATCATGCCCTAACTTACTGGATTTTGGTTTTTCTCATTTGATCTAAATAATGGAATGCCCTTTTTAAATCGAAATACGAGTTTTGAATAAAGTGCTTACTCTCGAAGATTCGAGGTGTTGTGCCCTAACTTACTGGCCATGACATCTTGTCACCTCGAGATAAGATTTTTGTAAATAAAGGTAATATTCGGTGTTTGGAAGTTCGAGAAATCGTGCCCTAACTCACTAGGTTTCGATTTTTCTTGTTTGACCTAAGTAACCGAATATCCTTCTGAAACTAAGATACACGAGTTTTGATAGAATAAAAAGGCAAGCTCGATCTCAAAGTTTCAAGATGTTGTGTCCTAACTTACTAGATTGACATTTTATCACTTCGAGATGAGATGGTCTTTTACATTCATTTCAATTATTTCAAGTTGTTTTCAACAAAAAGAGGGATTGTATTTTAAATTCTTTCAAGTTTTCAAATTTTCGACATTAAGACACAAATTAATCAACTAAGGTACCAATTTTGGGCGTATAGAGGGTACTAATCCTTCTTCGTGCGTAACCGACTCCCGAACCCATCTTTCTAATTTTCGTAGACCAAATCGTTGTTTTGATAAATCAAACTGTTTATTAAAAACAACCCCTTTTCGAGTGACCCGATCACACCTTGACAAAAAAGATTGGTGGCGACTCCCGTTTTTTTCGTTTACATTTTCAAAATCCAAGTCGACTGCCGTTTTTTCAAAAAATGGTTTCGACAAAAATAAATCTACATATAATTCATATTGTGGGACATAAACAAGAATATATATATGATATAAACCCACATATAATTCCTCAACCGATCGATATTGTCCCATAGGGATTTCGTCTCTTGATTCTAATGACAGCCTGAGTACTTGAAAAGGCAGTGATTCATACAGTTGGAACGCCTTGTTAGGTGCCTAATAATGTGGACTATATAGACTCACATGGCTGCTCATCAAGGAAATCTCTATATTTGCTCACTTGGATTAGCAATAATAATTATATGTTGTTTTTGTTTTTGATACAATATTGGGGGTTAGAGATGGAAGTCACACGATTTAAATCTATATTATACGAATGTTTGCGAAAAATTTTAAGTACCACTCCATCCAAGTGAAGACAATATATATTGTTTTTGTTAACTATTTTAGATTTAGTTTTATATTTTTTTTGTTAAAATACATGTTAAATTTTTAACTATTTAATTATAATACTTGTAGGCCCAAATTTATGCCTGGGCCCAAACCTAGGCCCACATAATTTAAACCAAAGCGAAAACAACCCAAACCCTATCCTAAGCCCAACTAAGCGATGACCCAACACAAAAACCCAATACCCTTAACATATCAGAACCCCAGCAGCAAAGTGAAATCGGTGCCGCAAGTCTTGAGTCCAAGCACCGTACGTCGCGCTCCAAGCTTCTGAGTCATACGCCACTCCACGCCACGTCCCCACGCCTCCGAGATATCTGCAATAGAAGAGCAAACAAGGAGATCTTCATTTGATTTTTTAGGCTATAAAAAGCCATTGTAAACAATGAAAAAAAAAAGAGGTTTTTTTGTTACGAAATCAGAGAGAAACACAAAAGAAAATAGCAAAATTGTTGAGCAATTTTTCGTACAATCAAATAAGAGCAAGGTGATTATAGCCTTTTTATTTTTATTTTTTTTTCCTTTCAAATTCTTATCTTTTAATTCTTAGGTGTGAATCTACTCTCTTTTTTTTTTTCTTTTACTTCTGAAAATTAAAACAAAGTTTTAAAAAAAATCAAAAGGGGTTTAGAAGGGCTTTACTTGGCTCTCATCGACCGCCGTTGTGCGCGTATGAGGGAAGGGGAGTTGCGATGATGGGCCCTTGGGGTGCTTTAGTAGAAAGAAAAAGGGAAATCCCTTTTAATTTTTGATTTCGGCAGGTGAATAGAGCAAGGGAGTGGGGTGTTTTAAATTTCTTTGATAATGGGTAAATTGTGCAGCTGGTCCCTTGATTGGGCATGGTTACTTGTTTAGGCCCTTTTGTGTTTCTTTAAATTTGCCCCAGACATTTTTGCGCCATCCCAGTTTGGCCCAGGCTGAAACGTTGAGTTTAGGGGACTGGAGTATTTGCTTTTTTAACCCCTGTTCATCGATGCGCATCACGATTTGGCCCTCATATTTTTTGTTTATTGCGATTTCATCCTAAAATCTCTGATTTAATTCAATTGAATCCTATTTCGATTCTGCCAGACATTCTTATCATAAAATTAAATTTTTTCTTTTGTAGTATTATATTTCTTATCTTATTACTTCTATTATATATATTCTACTATTAATTTATTTTTTATATATTATTTATTATACTATTTAAATTACGTGTATACTATTTTTTTACTAATGATCATTCTTTGTACTACTTATTTTAAATCATTATTATTATATATACATATTTTACAGAAAAATAATTATTTTAAATATAGTTTTTTTATACTTACTATAATTATTTTTTGTATTTATCATTTACTGTTTTCGATATTACTATTCTATCGTATTAATTATTAATATTACTCTTATACCTCTTTTGTTTATACTTTGAATTATTTCAAATAAGGTTGTTACTATTATATTAGTTTTTATACTTACTAAGTTATTTTCATTTTTATTTTACTACCTAGCTATTTAATATTATCCTTTTTATCTTATTATTTTTTATATACTATTACTTATTATACTCTATTATTATAACAACTAGTTTTTTATTATATTTTCTATATCAATATTTTAAATAAATGGTCTTTTTATATAATTTTTTAATGGTTTTATCGTATAGTTATTTTATTTTAAAGTAGTCTTTCACGTTCTTTTATATATTATTTTAAAAAAATTAGTATGATATTAAATTCAAATACTTTTATAGATTATTACCTTACATATACATATTTTTTTTATTAATTGTTTTATATATATATATGTGTGTTAGTGTTTTCATATTATTATTTCCTGTATATATACTCTTTTATTTATTATGTTTTCATACATCTTTTAAAAAATTCCATTTTAAATCATACTTAGCTCATTTCAAATATCTTCTTTTATTATTGTTTATATGTATGCTTTATTTAAATCAAGTCTTTCGCTTATATTTATGTCTCTCGGTCTTACTATTATTCAGTTGTGCCATATTATCGCATTATATTATTGCTTCATGTTTTACGATTGCATCCTTGTTTCTCTTATGGCATAGTGATTCAAATCTGAGCTCACCTAGACCAATTGTTTTTTTCTCTTATTTCCAAAATAAATCGAGGAAATGCATTTCGATTGATCGTTTTCAAAGGTTTTTAAAATAAGGCCATATTTCGTATTTGGGGAGTTTGAGAGATCGTACCCAATCGTGCTAGGTTTCGATTCTTTTTTATTCGACCAAGGTACGGAATATCCTTTTAGCATTTCATCCAAGTTTTCTTAAATTAAAACGAGGCAATATTTCGTATTTGAAAATTCGATAAATCGTGCCCAATCGTGCTGGGCTGCAATTTACCGTTTGGCCAAATAACGAAATGTCCTTTTGAAATTTTAAATGCATGAGTTTTGGAAATTACGAAATGATCTTGTATTGAGGGTTTGAAGCAACGTATCCAATCGTGCTGGACATGATATTTTATTCCTTCTGAATGAGAGAATCTCGACATCCAATTCAAGTTATCTAAATGATTTTTAAAGGAATTGAATTTCAAAAATTTGTTCAAATTTTCGACAATAAGGACATTTATTAATTAATTTGGTACCACTTTTGGGCGTTACGAGGGTGCTAATCCTTCCTCGTATGTAACCGACTCCCAAACCTGTGTTCTTAAAATTCGTAGACCAAAATGCTTCATAAGGTGGCCCAATTACACCTCAAAAAGGATTGGTGGCGACTCCATCTATATTTTTAAAGTCGATCCACGTTTTTTCAAAATAAAAATGGTTTCGACAATACTAACTTTGAAATATTTTTAATTTTATATTTTAATTAATTGTTTTCATTAAAACTTTCCTAACACTGATAACTAATTAATTTTACATAAAATAATTTAATATTATTATCTTTTTATTTAAAATTTGCGAACTAAATAGATCTCAAGGAAATTTTTGAGATATTCTTCAAACTAAGGGGGAGTGGGGACCAAATGGGCATTCATGAAACCATATGGGGTAGGTATATATTACAAGGCAAGTGCCTAAAGTAAAGTGTTCGGACTTTTCTATCAACCCGAATTAAAATTCGTATGATTAAGTTTTCAATTAATATTTTTTCTTCATTATTCTTGAGCTCATAATTATTTAAAAAATAAACTTCAACTCAAATAATCGTAAATAAAACAAAAATCGAGACTCCCTTAAAAAGAAATTTTCGCAAACCTCTAACTTGTAACCAAAATTTAAACTTATAAATTCAAATTATAATCATTGAATGATTGCAATTATAATTACTCCCCATTTAAAATCTCAACTCAAGAAAAATTATTTTTTTAATACACTAAAAATATTCAAATAAAATACCAAAAAAATTGCTGCAGAGTTTCTCTTAAGGTTTTGTATTATATCAAATAGGGTATTTATAAAGGAAAATATACAAAAATTTAATTTTAATTCAAAGCTCCAAATTAATTAAATCGGGGGAGTTTTATGCATGTAAGACTCAAGATAACCAAAGTCAATGACACGCTAAGGGAGGGCACTCCCTATGCCACGACATCAATGCCCTTTTGTGCCAATTGGGCCAATCTAAATGGGTCCAATTTTTTAAGCTTGAATGAAAAAATTAAGCTGCAATATTTAATTATTTAATTAAAATTTATGGACAAATTTATTTAATTATCCGAATAAATTTAGATTACAATGATTATTTAATTTAATTTTTCACTTTGAATTTTATTATTTAATTTATTCATTTAATTAAATAATAATTCAAAGAAAATAGATTAATCTTAAGTGATGTTTTGTCTCTTTGATAAAGTACATTTTCATATAGTAATTCATGCAATCTATTTCTTATTCATCATTTTGTTCATTTATGCACCGTTTTTATAATGCCTTACATTTGTTTAGAGTATTATTTTCTAGGCATGTTTTAGTATATGAGTGAGTAATAAACTAATTCAATTGGTAATATTCTGCCATTTCCATACCTTATTTTTAGTAAAGAAACTGAAAATTTTTTCTCTTATTTTGAATAGGCATTATTTTTTACATGAGTTTTTGTTGGGGATCGACTCGTTTAAGTAACGAACAAGAACAATAGAGAAGAATGAATACAAATATTTTACATGAAAAACTCCTCCGAAGAGGATAAAAAACATGGGCAAAGGAGGCTTCGACTTTTCACCAAATGAGTAAACAAACGAGAGTACAATATGGAGAAAATAAACCTAAATATACTAAATGTACAAACCCAAAACCGAAATACAAACTCGTAACTCAAAAACAAAATTCTCTCCCTAATTACCACGAAAACTCTCACCAAAACTCATATGTGATTACATCTTGTAGCCCTCAAAAGAAAAGCCCTGTAATATGAAATCTTTAATTGCCTTCTTAATTGGCCTTTTAAAACATGAATATGATGGACCCTTTAAAATCATACAATGGCCTTCTTAATTGTATTTGATAGCTTTGAACAATTTCTTTGCCAATTAGATAATTAGTCAATCTGTAACACCTTATACCCGAGACCATCACCGGAATCGAGTACATAGCGTTACCGGACTTATCGGAATCTTTCGGAACATAATCGGCCTCAAATCAGAAAATTTCATGTCAATCATCATAAACAGGTTCATGGGAGATATTTTTGGATAAAAACATTCATCTCAGACAATCAGGATTCGAATCCTACTGCTTGGGAAGCTCAGAAAATTTTTCGTTTTTGAAACAACGTCACCCACCCGTGTGACTTGGAACACGGCCGTGTTGTCATGCCGTGTGGCTTTCACACGCCCGTGTTAAGCACCCGTGGAACCTACTGACTTACACAACACGGTTAATGGTTAATTTCACACGCCCGTGGAGTAGGGCCGTGTGCTTCCCACGGCCAAGGCACGCCCGTGTGCTCAGCCCATGGTCGAAGCTGTCAAAATTATTTAAGGTGTAGGGGACACACGGTCGAAGCCCACGCCCGTGTCCCCTGGCCGTGTGGCACAATGTAGGCTTGGTTTAAGCCAATTTGCCACCCAATAAGGGTCATTTTCTTTTCAGCCAATACATACAACATTTCCAAGCCAATTTACCAATTACAACATATCAAAGGACAAATCAAATACTTCATTATGAACATATATAACCCAAGCCACATCTCATGGCTTGATCAATTACAAAATACATCATGTACACAAAATAACTAGCCTATACATGCCATGACCATTTCATTTACAAAAGATTCAAAAGTACCCAAAGTTTGATGGATAGTGTGATGGCGAATCTCCAACGTGTCCGAGGATCGAGATAGCTTCCAAATCTATAAAACATGGACAGAAATAAACAGAGTAAGCTTCTAAAGCTTAGTAAGTCCGTGGTACAGAAATTAAACCTTACCGAATCAATGCAGTAATTACAATACATTGCCAATTCAATTCATATACGCAAGTTGCCTAATCCACAAGTATACACTTGTTAGTCCATGTAGCATGTAAATTCCGTATAACATGTAATTCATATAATTCTCAAATCTCGTATAACATGTATCGGTATAATCCGTGTAACGCTCATGTAACATGTGATTCATATATCTTCAAGTTATCATATAACTTATAATACAGATTTTATTCACCTTTCATGTAACATGTATCGGTAATTTGCCCGTTGAATCTTTAAGAACGTCGAGGGATACTCGGGTGATACACACACAGTGTATATACATGTAACCGGAAATCCATCAATGTATCATATATGCTCTTTCGAGCCAGTATCGGTAAGCCCGAAGGCTGATCAGTAATCCCGAAGGATGAACAGTAAGCCCGAAGGCTGAACAGAGAGTCCGAAGACTAAACAGAGAGCACACTCCCGCGAACCTCATTCTTACAGCGGGATTACCAGTCCAGGCTAAATCCCCTGTAATATAAACTCATAGAGTATTGTCGGGATTACCAGTCCAGGCTAAATCCCCCGCAACGACAATTACTCTAATGAGTTAGGATCTGAATTACTAGTCCAGGCTAAATTCAGACCCTAATTTGGATTACCCGTCCGGGCTAAATCTATTATCCATATATTCTTCGGGAGGGCTATATCAGAGAGCTCAATGAGCACGTGGTGAGTCCGCAACAAATGCAGGAGCTCTAACCACCCTGTAACCCTAGTGACACGTCACTTGTATCCCATCGACTTCTACGGTTCTAACGGGACTCGGTATTCATTTTTCTCTTGTAACAATTTCATATGTATACATTCAAATAGGCTATTCAATCTAGTAGTACTTCATACATTCAATTAATCACAATTAAAAGCATATATGTACATTAAATTTCATTATACGGACTTACCTCGAAATTCCGTATCTACTCGTCAACTTTTCTTTTTCCCCGATCGAGTTCCGGGAGTCGGTCGTCTTTATCTATTTTAATACAAATTTCAGCTATTAAATCACTAACTTGTTCAATTCAGCCCAAAACATATATTTTGGCATGTTAGCAATTTAGTCCCTATATTTTTAACACATTGCAATTTAGCCCTTTTATCACAAAATGACTAATTACACAAATAGTCCCTCAATTCACCATAGCCGAACATGTAGAGGACTTATACAAGCACATATAACTTAATTAATCACACATTTAACTTCAAAAATTCTACCTTTTACAATTAAATCCTTAAAACTCAATTTCTTCAAAAACTACTTCAAAATTCTTGTATATTCTCACTTAATAAACAATATTTCATCAAAATCTATCAATATAATAAGGATTCATCAATGGCACTTTTCAAAGACATGTTCAAAATCAGAAATTGAGGTAAGGATTAGCTAGTATTTGAAATAACGACCTCAAAAACGTAAAAATTACCAAAAACGGGACAAAAACGAACCTCCAATCGAAGCTTGAAGTAGCCAAATGGAAGAAAGCTTTAAACCCTTGTTTTTCTTTGAAGAAACGGTGAAGAAGATGATAAAAAAAATGGAAGCATTTTCATGTTTTAATTAAACATATAACATAAAATAAACCAATGACCATTTTGCCCTTTTTCTAAGACCATTTAAAAACATATCATTAAGGACATAAATGTCCACTAGCATAAGGAATGGTAAAATAACCATTTAAGGCCTTCCACTTTAAAAGCCAACATCAAATAAGCCATTTATAAACTAGGACTCTAATTTATCGCGTTATGCGATTTAGTCCTTTTTCTCAAATTAACCGATTAACTGATAAAATTTCTAAACGGAACTATCACACGGTAATTTCTATCATGCTGTAAAACATATTAAAGCAATAAAATTAATACTTTGACCCGATTGAGTGGTCCCGAAACCACTCGTTCTGACTAGGGTCAAAAACGGGCTGTTACACAATCTATTGATTTCTAATATTTGTGACTACTGCATGATTATTTGTGTAGTGTGGGCATGTGATCTAGCCTAAATATACCTTGATTGTGTGTCTTTCGTTCTTAATACTATTGATAAATTAAATTCTTAAGTTATTATTATAGGGTTGTTTGTCAATAAGGGAAGTAATTAATGACAATTGTCTTAATTATCAATAAAATAAGAAGAGATTAGGTTGCTAGACAGTCATTAGCAACTATAACCAATTTATTAAATAACATTGAAAATCATCTTTGCATCAATAATCAAACTCTTACATCAAATGAATAATTTACTTTAATTAGAGTTTCATCTTGTTGATTTTTCCCAAAATTTTGATTATTGCTTTCTTTATTTATTTTTTCAAACCTTAATTTTAATTGTTAAGTTTTCTTTAAATAAAAACCCCACCATTCCCCTTTATTTTATTTGTTTTAGTTGAAGGAATAAAATTTCTACTAATCCTTATGGATTCAACTCTACTTGTCGCTTTTACTATTTTTTTTTCAAGTATATTTTAATTTTGACAACTTTGACAACCGTACACTCCATAATGAAAATGATCATTAGTAATGATAAAATAATTTGACCAAAACAAATGACTCATGATCTCATGTTTCATTTTCATAATACATACAATGTTAATGAAAATATATCATTTACTATTTTTATGGAGCTATTATTCAACTATTGTGAGTGAAGCATTATCATGTATAAGTCATATACACAACATAATAACGTTTAACCCACTACCTTAAGATCATAGGATAAATTCAACTTGGTTCATATCTAATGTATTGTCAATTCAAACAATCACATCTATATTTTTATTTTTGAAAGTTGCTTCGATAGCTAGGACAAACAATCTCTCTAATTGAACTTATAGGCAACATAATATTGCTTATATTAGTCGTTTGTTTAATTTGACCCCATGGTCTATGAACAATTTAGATTAACTACTAACTTAAATTGTGTTTTCTTGTTACAATCTAATCATATAATGCAACTTAATTTTAATTAAATCTTGAGTCAATATTTACTTTTACAATTTGCTTTACTTACAAAAACCATTAAAACCATTATACAAATAATATTAAATGAATGTGTGATAATTTTGATATATTCAATTACTTCAAAAATTTACAACGAAACGAAATCACTTCAATGAAGGCACCAATCCCCTTTCTTCATTTTCAAAGAGTGTGTTCGATGTTCACCTTGACAATACCAATTAAGGTGTTGGATGTTAGAACGAGGTAAGTCTATGAACTCGAGTTTTAGCAGTTTGATTTTTTATTGTTGGTTGTTAATATAATAGGACGTGTGTTTAAGTGTGTTGAAGCACATTATCCTTATATTTATGAATTGGAAGGTGTTACAAGTAATTTTAGACATTATACAAAAAAATTACCAAAAGATTTCTATTTTAATATTACAATTGTTCCCAACCAAAGAAAATAATTGCAGATTAATGTCAGTTATTATAAATTATATCAACAAGTGTTAGATGCAATGTTAAAGTATACTGTATTCTTTAAGAGAGATACGAGTTTGAACTTTGAAAATGATATTTTTGAAAAAAACAACCATAAACACTAAACATAAATATAAAAATGGACATAAAAATACAAAAAAAAACTAAATTATCTTTTCCATGGAATAAACATTTGATTTATTTTTAGATTTATATTATCTTTTTTAAAGTTAAGTTATATCCCACTTTCGATTTATCACTCTATTAAAATGATGAGTCATATAGTTTAAATTATATTTTAGTCATCGAAATTTAAAAATTTATAATATCGTCACTATCATTTTTTTCGTAAAATTTTTTAAGTTATTTTGGATTTTGGATTTATATTATTTTTCAAATTTAAATTATATGGATTTAAAACTTAATTAAAATGATGGGTAAACTATAAATTTAGTCAATTATATATAGTTTAAATTACATTTTGGTTATTATGTTCATTAGTATTATCAATTTATTATATTTTAATTACTAAGCTGTTAACTTTTCTTAATCAACTATAAGTTGATGTAGTATGTTATACCATTAGGTGAAATTACACGGTTAATATTTATACCTTTTTATATTTTTTTTCTAGTAAAAAGAAATTAAATTAAAGAAATTAAATTACTCAAAAAAATATAATATTAGTTGTGAAATTTAATCTAAAATTTTTATTTGAAATGACGATATAACATGTTATGTTAACTTACTATTACCCCATTAATTAGAGATGACAATGGGTCTGATATTTGCAAATTCTAGATTATCTAAATCCGCAAATTTACCTTAAAATCCGAATTCAAAAATATCCAACTTTTATTATTTAAATTCGAATCTGAATTAAATAACAATATTCGTAGGATATCTAAATTGGTAAAATTTTTGAATTTAACATTTTCAACCTTATGTTGGATATCCAAATCCATTAAAATCTGAATCCAAAAAAATTAAAATTTAAAAATTAATATAAAATCAAAAAAAAAAAACTAATTTATTTTACATTTTTTCATTTTAAAATTAATATCCGAATCTAATAGTCGATGGTTGACGATGCCTGACCGATACTTAGACAATAGTTGGGAAAGCTTGAGAATCGAGGGTTGAGGGATAGCCTGACATGGCTATCGTAGTTGTAGCCATTGTTGGTGGCATTTCTACTTTGCTCCTAGTTCTGGGTCTGGTTTGGTTATTCTGTAGGAGAGAAAAGTACAGTAGGATGAGGGAAGATAGAGCCATTGTCGAAACCACTTTTTTCTAGCGTTTTGAAAAAGATAGGGAATTGATTTTAAAACAAATGGGAGTGGAGCCGCCACTAACCCTTTTTGAGGTGTGATCGGGTCACCATAAATCCTTGATTTAAAAGACAGATTTTGGTCTACAAAACTCGAGAAAACGGGTTCGGAAGTCGGTTACATACAAGGAAGGGTTAACACCCTTGTAACGCCCACAAATTGGTACCTAATTGATTACTTGGTGTCCTAATATCGAACATTTGAAAAGATTTTAAAATACGATCCTTTTATTTAAAAGAACGTTTGAATAGACCAAAGTGAAAACCGAGACTCGCTTATCTCAGAGAAATAAAAATGTCGTACCCAGTAAGTTAGGATGCAACATTTCAACCCTTTGAAATTAGGCTTGTCCCATTTTTTTTTATAAACATGAAAATTCATGCACTTAAATTCAAAAAGGGTATTTCATTATTAGGGTCAAATGAAAAACTGGAACCCAGTAAGTTAGGGCTCGATTTCTCAAAATTCTGAATAGAATATTACCTTTATTTTTGAAATTCTTATCTCGAGATAATGAGATGTCACATTCAGTGAGTTAGGACGCAACATCCCAAATTCTCAAGAGTAAGTTTTTATTTAAAACTTTCATGCGTTAAAAAGGAAAAAGATACTCGTTTGCTTAGGTTTAGCGAGAAAAATCAGAACCTAGTGAGTTAAGGCACGATTTTCTCAAAGTTCCCAAACACGAGCGTTGCTTTATTTAAAGACTCTTGAAAACGATTTCAAAGTTTGGATGATGTTAACATATGATTTTTTTGAACAAGATGAAATATAAATGGATGATAGTATACGAGGCACAATGGCAAATACATACACAAAATATTACATTAATGAATCACCAATAATCAATAAGCACAAATTAAGGATTACAAGCCACACGATGATAACAATAATAACAGAAACTACAATTTTACGATCAACTACCCTAAGAAATATATGTGTAAACTATGAAAACAAATAAAAGTTTGAAAATAATTATTGTAGCAAGATGAAAATAAATAACGTAATAAAACAAATTCAAAGTAAATACTATACATAAAAATAATGTAAAATAATTTAAAACAAACGGGGTAAAATCGATTAAAAAAATTAATAATATACGGCAATTTAAAATAAATGATATATAAAATATTTAAATATATATACAAATGTATAACATAAATAACATAAAAACTTAATATATAAATAATATTGAAACGTTTTAAAGTAATAAATAGAGCTTAAAATAAAGTACATAAAACAACTTTGAAAGAGTGATTAAATAATTTTAAATAGATAATACAAGAAAACGAGTTTTAACTAAATAATGCGAAGCAATTTAAAGTAAATAGTATAAAAATATTAATACGACTTAAAATAAAATATTATATAAAGTGACTTTGAATAAACGATTTATAAAACAAGTTAAAATATATATGAAAAGTCTAATATAATACCTAAAAAATGGAATTTAAAAAGTAAACTGGTAAAAGAAAACAAATTTAAAATATATAATATAGTTTGGACTAAATAATGTATGGAAATAACCTTTAACAAATAGTATATAAAATATATTTTTTAGTACTACATAATAAAACAATTTAAAGCTAAATAAATAAATGAACTAAACAAATCAGGGACGAGGTTGAAAACGGATTTAAATTCGGGGTATAATTCATAAAATATAGAAATTGATGGATTCAGAAATAAGACCCAAATAAACATGCGCCAAGAGGATGAGGACTAACTAGGAAATTATTCCAAGTCCCCAAAACGTCGCAGTTTCAATATAGATCTAAATAGAACCGAAATGAAATTGTGGGGATAATATTAAAAATAAAAATAAACTAGATTTAAAACAAAGAGAATGCGGAGGGACCAATACCGTAATTATCCTAAACGTCAGAAACTCGTGGATCCTTCCCTGGGTCGGGTCACTCACGCGGGTTATGGCCTTAAACGGCGTAGTTTCGGGCATTAGTAACTTACCCCAAAACGGAGTCGTTCCGATGGGCTTATAAATACTAAAAACCTAAAAAAAATCATTTTGAAAACCCATTTTCTTCAAAAACTTGAAAACTCTCTCAAAACCAAGCCTTGCCCTCCGAGCATCGGCCAAAGTCCGGTCGAGCTCCGGTCATCGGGCCACCATCGTGCCCGCCGCCGTATACGGCGGTCGGACCCCTAAACACTCCGATTTCGAATCCTAAAACCTCTCTAAACCCAAATATAGACCCTAACTAACCGAAAACCCCTTTAAAATCAAAGCAAGCAAACAAAACGCTTCAGATCTGGACTCCGATAGCCCCAAAAGGTAAAAAGTTTTTGTTTTATAATATTTTATCTATATATGCAATATATTTGAAACGCAAGTGTGCTAAAAGACTGAAAATACCTTTCTTTTTCTAATTTTTGTATTCAAAGAACGCGTAAGAGTCTTACTAATAAACGATAAATTATACATATTTTTACCTCATGTTTAGCCTATATTTTGGATAAATTATCATTAGATTTGTGAGAATTGGTGCTCTTAATCCTTCTATTTCATGTCTTATACTCAGGAGAGCATAGGGAAGAGAAAAGAATGAGAAACGGGCCAAAAACAGAGAAAATGGGCTAAAATGAGAAAATGACACGACCTAGGGATTCACCACACGGCCGTGGCACACGGCCGTGCCACACAAGGTCCAACACAGCCTAGCCCTGACAAGCACGGCCAGGCTACACGGCCGTGCCACCCTCAACAGGCCCATACGGCCTCTTGTCGAAACCACACGGGCGTGGCACACGGGCGTGTTCCTATCGTGAGAAAGTTTAATTCTACTTGAAAAAGGATACTTAGGGGCTAAGAAAGCCATTCTAAACTCTATATAAAGACCCTAGGAGGCAAGTTCAAGGGTGTGCTTATTTCCCGCTAAGGGAATACTCTTTTCTCTCAAGAAAGAGTGCCATAATTCTGCCAATAAAAGGAGTGAAAGCAAGGGATTACTCCAAGAAAAGCCGATTGATTCATCCCAGAAGCCAGAGTTCTACATCAAGACAGAGGATCTCCCTAGATTCCTTCAGGGGTTTTTGGGTTCTTTATGTTTTGTTATCTTATTCCTTCTGAGATGTTTTCTTTCTTTATTATAAACTAAACCCCTCAAATACTTGAGGGGGATGAAACCTAAGACAGATCTTGTTATTATTTATTCTTGAATTATTTGATAAATATTTGAATTGTTCTTAATTATGTGTTCTTCATTCTTGATTTAATAATCCTAGGTATTACTTAAAGAACTTGATGTGCTTAGGCAGAGGAGTAAAAGTCCCTGTTTTAAGAGTAGATCTACCATAATTAAGAGGCGTTGCATGCAACCCTAGACATAGGGCGACATAAATCTGCCGGATTAGGGTCAAACCTAATAGGGGGATCCATAGATCGAATTAATGCAACCTAGGGGTGTTAATTAATAAGAAAACTTTAATTAACAGCTTATGCCTAGTTGTTCTTATCCTCGAAAGAGGTATTAACATAGATTAGGGATATCTACGGATCAAGTCAAGTAAAGAAATCATCTAGTTCAAGAAATTAATAACAAATGAAGTCTAGGTGGATTCCCCTTTAAGTATTGCTCATATCAATCAGCTTTTCCCTAAAGTTTTCCCCAATTTACTTTTTGTGCACTTTTAGTTAGTTTAAGAATTAGTTTCAACCAATCCTCTTTTATTTTTAGGCTAGATAATAGAAAGGAAGTAAGTATTAGTACTTTTGGTTCCCTTGGGTACGATAACTCGGTCTTGCCGCTAAACTATATTACTGTTCGATAGGTGCGCTTCCCTTTAAAAATCGTGATATTAGTTAGTTTTGGTGTGATCAGTTTTTATAAATTTTATTACTTATATCGTGAGCATATCACTTACAATAGTTTCTTTGGCTCTTTTTATAGCCGAAAAGAAATAAAATGATAAAAAATACAAAAAATCTATTTTTGCCACTATTTTCTCTGTTATTTGCTGCTGTTTTTGTCTGATTTGCAGGTACGGTGGCCAGTTGGTGTGCGGTGGTGCATGAGGCCGTACGAGCAGTGGAGCGCGTGGTGACGTGCATGGGGGCACGCGCGCGACGGAAGTCGCCTCTGGAACCCTTAGAGTTACTGCTGGCCAAAACTCACGGGCCATTTGGGTCGGTTCTGGGATGGGTTATTAGGACTTCGGGTTTTGATTGGGTTTGGTTGTTAGGCTGGCCTATATTGGGTTGGGGTGAGTTTTGGGTTTTAGTAAATTGGGCCTCTGATGTTTGTAAATGGACATTGGACACTTATGTATTTTGGTTTTAATATTTATTTTTTTTTTACTTTAATAGGTCGGGCCAAATTGGCCTATTACAGCTGCCCCTCTTTGCTCATTGTCGTGTAACGGGAATAGAGGAAAGACTCTAAAGGGCCAATTTTGCCCGGCTCTGCCAGGTCTTGACTTCTTGGTACTCCTTTTCTTCAAGTAGCTTCACCATGCCTTCCGGGTATGGCAAATGATGTCCCTACTTGCTCCAGTAGATTTTATGGAAAACAAATTTGTAGCTTCGATCTTTTCCATTGCAACTTCGAGGAGATAAGAATTCAGAGAGAAGAGATTTGTAGCCTCGATCTTCTCGACTGATACTTCATAAAGATGGATTGAATCTTACTGTAATTTTAGGGAGAAGGGATTTGTAGCTTCGACCTACTCTTTTGGAACGTTAATGAGATAAGAATTCAGAGAGAAGAGATTTGTAGCTTTGATCTTCTCTGCTGAGGCTTCAAGAGAATAAGGATTGATCCTCAATGTAAACTCAGGAAGAAAGGATTCGTAGTCTCAACCTACTCCACTGGAACTTTGAGGGGGTAAGAATTCAGAGAGAAGAGATTTGTAACCTTAATCTTCTCTACTGAAACTTCAAAGAAATAAAACTTGCCGTCTTCGATCTACTCCACTACTGCTTAGGGAGACAAATCTTCAATCTTCAATCTATTCCACTGCTGCTCAGGGAGATATGACTAGTGGCTTCGATCTGCTCCACTACTGCTTAGGGAGGTAAAATTCACCACATTCGATCTGCTCCACCAGTGCTTAGGGAGATAAGATCTGTGAATTCACGAATATTGCCACACTGTCCTCTAGGGAACCTGTCCTGTAGTATCAGTTTTATGCTTATGTTTATGCAAATGGTTAGGATGCTATGATCAGAATGAATCAAATGCTCCTAACTGAATGTGTTATGAATGATATATGGAAAATGAGAATGATCCTTTTTAGTACTTAAGGCCATATGGCTCATATCATGCTGTCCTCTTCTTGGCTAGTATTTTGTCCAAAGACCTAAAGAAACGCCTATATTTTACTCAATTGGTTTGCCCCATTATAACTTCAGGGTCCACTCCACAAAGCTTGTACCATCCTTAATTCATCCCACTACTATGGAGGTGTAAAGGATTCGTGCTATTTTCAAAATGATCTGTTACACTATTCTCTTGGTGTCAATCATGAAGAATAGTCTCCTTTTTACAGCTGTCTGTTGGAGTCTTGTTTCTATCGTGGTGCTTTAAAAATTTAAAGAGATCATCACTATTTAGACACATCCTTTTCAACTATTTCCAAACCTTGAATCTAGTGAGTTTTAAACAATAGTCCTGTTTTAGGTTCTTGCATTATTTAGAAACCTCTAGGGTAATATGCAAAACTTCTTTTATAAAAATATTATTAGTCTATCAATCATTATTTCAATGCAACATGCTTGTAAAAAGTAATAACAATAGATAAGAATAAAATTGGTGAGAAGCAAAGCTTAAGATAAATTGTTCAAAAAATGAGAGTGAAAGAAATTAATTGAAAATGCATATCTTGAAAGGAACAAAGTATTCAAAGATAGCCGATACAATATAAATAAAAAACACTAGGTGCCCTAGATATCGCAGCCTGAGTTTCTCTGTACGAGCTTCTGGGAGACTGCTTTGAGTTTGTCATGTGTTTAGGAGATCTTGAGTACTTTGTCCATGCCTCAAGACGAAGCATACCCCTTCCTTGTTAATTCAAGCATATCAAGATCACCATATGTCGCAACTTGAGTCGCCTTTTTCGACTTTTCAACTCAAATCCCCTTTGGTCTCAAGATGCCCTTTGCAGGTTTTCACATTGGCCTCTCCATTTTTTTTTTTGAGAAGGTCTCAAAACGTCCTTTGCAGGTTTTCACTTTGGCCTCTTTCCTCTTCACGTGTAGTACTTCTTGACTGAATCCAAATTTACAGGATTAGGCAAGCTTTTTCCATCCATTTTGGCCAAAATCAGTGCTCTTCCGAAGAAGGCCTTCTTTACTACGTAAGGTCCTTCCCAATTTGGCATCCGTTTCCCTCTAAAATCTTTTTGTATGGGAAGAATCTTTTTCAATACCAAGTCCCCCTCATGAAATTCCCTTGGGCGAACTTTTTTATTATAAGCCGCATCATTCGCTTTTGATACATCTGACCATGTTGGATTGCCCTTAGCCTCTTTTCTTCAATCAAGTTTAGTTGATCATATCGAGATTGAATCCATTCGGCTTCATTTAGCTTCAATTCTGACAAAATTCGAAGGGAAGGTATCTCTACTTCAATGGGTAGAACTGCCTCCATTCCATAGACCAACGAGAAAGGTGTTGCCCCAGTAGATGTTCTAACAGATGTCCTATAAGCGTAGAGAGCAAAGGGTAACTTCTCATGCCAATCTCTATAAGTTTCTGCCATCTTGCCCACGATCTTTTTAATGTTTTTATTGGCTGCTTCCACCGTACCATTCATTTTTGGGCGATACGGCGATGAGTTTTGGTGTCTGATATTAAACTGACTATAAACATCCGCTATCGTGCTATTGTTCAAGTTGAGTGCATTGTCTGATATGATCTTCTCTGGTATCCCATATCGGCATATGATTTCCTTCTTTAAGAATCTGCTGATCACTGATTTGGTGAAACTGGCATATGAAACGGTGTCTACTCACTTGGTGAAGTAATCAATGACCACGTAAATGAATCGATGCTCATTTGAAGCTTTCGGTGAGATTGGCCCAATGACATCCATGCCCCAAATGGAGAAAGGCCATGGAGAAGTCATAACATGCAGGGGTGAAGAAGGTACATAAATCTTATCCCCATAAATCTGACATTTGTGACATCTTTTGGCATAATTGATACAGTCTCCTTCCATGGTAAACCAATGTATCCGAATCTCATGATTTGTCTGGTCATTGTGAAGCCGTTGGCATGGGTTCTGCAAACCCCTTCATGGACTTCTTCTAAAATTTTTTTAGCTTCGATAGCATCCACACATCTCAAAAGTACCTGATCCTTTCTTCTTTTATACAGGATCACCCCATCTAAGACATAATCACATGCTAGTCTTCTCAATGTCCTTTTGTCATTCTCAATTGCCTGATCAGGATATTCACGATTTCTCACGTATCGTAATATGTCGTAATACTATGGGTGATCATCTCTTTCTTCTTCATCCACATTGTAACAATGAGCTGGGGCCTCGTGGATGCTTATTTGAATAGGCATCACATCTTTTTGTTGGCCTACTTTGATCATGGAAGCCAAAGTGGCCAAAGCATCTGCCATCTGGTTTTCCTCTCGTGGAAGGTAACTAAAAGTGATATCATCAAACTCTTCAATTAACCCCATAACAAACTTTCGGTAATTGATCAACTTGGGGTCTCTTGTCTCCCATTCACCCTTTAGTTGGTAGATCACTAGTGCAGAATCTTCATACACTTCTAGCACTCTAATTTTACGCTCTATGGTTGCCCGGAGTCCCATAATACATGTTTCATATTCTGCCATATTATTCATACAATCGAAATCTAATTTGCAAGTGAATGGACAATGATCTCCTTTTGGGGAAACTAACACTGCCCCAATTCTATTACCGATAGCGTTTGATGCCCCGTCGAAATTTAGCTTCCAAAGATGCTACTTTATGGTGTTTTCCTCAACAGGCGCTACATACATCAGATCTTCATTGGAGAAATCAAAATTCAATGGCTCATAATCCTTTAAAGCTCTGCGAGCTAGGAAATCTGCTATTGCGCTCCCTTTTACAGCCTTTTGACTTACATAGATTATTTCGAATTCAGAAAGTAGAATTTGCCATCTGGCCATCCTCTCATTTAAAGCAGTTGACTCCATCATGTACTTTAAAGGATCCAATTTGGATATCAACCAAGTCGTGTGGTACAACATGTATTGTCTCAATCTCTAAGTCGTCCAAATCAGGGCGCACCACAATTTCTTGACTGGTGAGTATCTCATCTCACACTCAATGAATTTCTTATTAAGGTAATATATTACTTTTTCTCTTCGTCGTGTCTCGTCATGTTGACCCAGCATACATCCCATAGAGTTATCAAACACTGCCAAATACAGTATTAATGGCCTATCTGAGCATGGAGGTGACAATACTGAGGGACTTGACAAGTACTTCTTAACCTTATCAAAAGCTCTTTGGCATTCCTCATCCCACACGTCTGGGTTGTGTTTCTTAAGAAGACAAAATATAGGATCACACTTCTCAGTTAGTTGTGAGATGAACCGAGTAATGTAATTCAGTCTTCCAAGGAAACCTTGGACTTCTTTTTGAGTGCGTGGCGGAGGCAACTCTTGTATAGCCCTAATCTTATCGGAGTTAATCTCAGTTCCCCTTTCACTGACTATGAATCTCAGCAACTTTCCCGATCTGGCTCTAAAAATACATTTCGCTGGGTTGAGTTTTAACTGGAACTTTCTCAATCTCAGAAATAGCTTCCTTAGAACTTGGATGTGTTCATTCTCTGTTCTAGACTTTGCAATCATATCATCCACATAAACTTCAATTTCTTTATGTATCATATCGTGGAACAAAGTCACCATTGCCCTTTGGTATGTAGCTCCTGCGTTTTTTCAACCCAAACGGCATCACATTGTAACAGAACGTACCCCACAATATTATGAAGGTAGTCTTTCCCATGTCCTGAGGGTGCATTTTTATCTGATTGTACCCAAGAATCCATCCATGAACGAAAACAACGAGTAGCCCGCCGTATTATCCACCAGAGTATCAATGTGAAGTAAGGGAAAATTATCTTTTGGGCTAGCCTTATTTAAGTCTCTATAATCTACACACATTCGCACTTTTCCATCTTTCTTAGGGACAGGCACAATGTTGGCTACCCATTCTGAATATTTGATTTCTTGCAAGAATCCGGCATCAAACTGCTTTTTAACCTCCTCCTTTATTTTCAGCACAATATCCAGCCTCATCCTTCGGAGCTTCTGCTGAACTGGCTTACAATCCACATTTATAGGAAGGCGGTGTACTACTATATCGGTACTTAAACCAGGTATATCCTGATATGACCATGCGAAGACATCTTTGAATTACTGCAGTAATTCTACGAGGCTCCGCTTCGCCTCTTTAGTTATGCATGTTTCAATATTTACCACTTTCCCTTCTTCTAGTATCACGGTTTCTACTGTCTTCTTATGAGGTAGAATTTGTTTCTTCTCTTGCTCTACCATCCTCAACAGTCTGGTGATAAGTCACAATCTATGTCATCTTCGAAGTCCTCGGATCCTTCTAAACACATGTATTACTCAAAGAGAGATTCGGACTAATACCAGTGTCACTCATGTCGCTGATAACTAAAAACTTGTTGCAATTTCAAAAGAATATATGAAGAATGAATGAATTCAGGAGTAATTATTTGTATGGTGTGATTATGAATAATTATGAAAGAATAATTTGAAGAGAATCAAAGAATCTAAAATGATGAAAGAATATTTGCTTTAGATAATAAGAAAGATGTACTTCATTGAAATAATAATGTTTAAATATGAGCCTATTTCACAAAAGAAATCTTATTGCTTCTAGGCTTAAAGCAACAAGTGTGTTTTGGACATTACTCTAAGTAAGCTCTAAATACTACAGGAATTTCTTCTGCAGTCCAATTGTCTAAAATACTCTCGGGTTCGTAAGGTCAGATATCTGATAGGGTCTCTTCTTCTGTTGTCTCTTCGGATATGGTGTTAATGTACACATTGCCTAACATGGCCACAATGTCTTCCTCCTTTGGCGCCTTCCGTTCAGCATGGATAATCCCTCCCGACACAAAGGATTTGGATATGTGTGGAATTATCATAAGCTCCCACTTGATTTCTTCACCACTCAAACGAGCTCTTCTTCTTTCCTGCTTCTTTTCCAATTCTTTCTTTCTTTGCTTCAGATCTGGCTTGAATCCTAAGCCAAAACGATCCTGCTTTTCTTTTAACATCGGGACCATAACTCTTCCTTGAAGATGTTTTCCAAGCCCCTTTCCTGGCAAAGCATATTTTCCTACTGTCATTTGCAATCCTATTCTTGTGGTTTTAGAGAACTTTGGCACCGGGATTCTGCTCCCCTCAATAATGAAGGTCGCATTTACAAACTCCAGGGATCGAAAAGAGCACTCGATTGCCTGGTCATTCGTCTCTAAATACAACATATCACTGGTCACAGCCGCAATGATATCCTCTTCAGCATTTATCGTTATTAGCCAACTATCTGATACCAACTTCAATTTCTAATGTAGGGATGATGGTACTGCCCCGGCCGAATGTATCCAAGGTCTTTCCAATAAGCAATTGTAGGACGGCTTGATATCCATGACCAAGAAATCCACCTTATAAGTAGCTGGGCCGATTAATAAAGGTATCTCAATTCTTCCCATGACTCTTCTTTGCATGCCGTCAAACGCCTTCACTATGTTGTGGCACTCTTTCATGTGTAAACTATCTACAAGTAATCTATTCAATGTGGATAGGGGCAATACGTTTAACGTTGACCCATTTTCTATTAAGACCCCCGACAGTGTATACCCTTTGCACCTAGTGGTGATATGCAATGCCTTAGTGGATCCCCTGCCTCTTGGCAGAATCTCATCATCATTGAAGTAAATGAAGTTATCAACATTTATATTATTGACCAGCCGGTCTAGCTTGCTAACTGAGATATCGTTGGCCACATACGTCTTATTCAAGACTTTCATTAGTGCATTTCTGTGCACCTCCGAACTCTGAAGTAAAGACAACACGGATATACGTGCTGGCTGTTTGTGCAGTTGTTCTACAACACTGTATTCACTGTGCTTCAAAAACTTTAGGAACTCTTTAGCTTCCTCCTCCTTTACTGGCTCATTGACAGGCGACCCAGACTCACCTAACTTTTGCTTCTCTTGCTCTACCATGGGGGCTTTCCCTTTTACCAAATCGTAGCGCAACCCACTATGAGTATGAGAGCCCACATCTTGACCCTCTTTTAAAGCGCTAGCTGAATTCTCCTTTCCCGGGATTACTACATTACACTCGTAGTTCCAGGGGACCCTCTTGCTGTCTTTATAAGTGAAGGCTGCCGGTTTCTGTATGATCACCTTCAGTGCCATTTGCATTCCAGTTTCATTACTTTTGGGCCACGAGATGGCAACCACAGGATAATTGACTCCTGGAACCTTGGTTGTTGACTCTGATGTGCATATAATTCCTTCATTTTTACTTTCTTTATAAAACTCTATTTCCTTGTTGTCCATCAAACCTTGCACTAAGGCCTTGAATTCTGCGCAGTCTTGAATTTCGTGTTCTTTCCTATGATGGAACTCAAAATATCCCCTCATCTTCTTAGAGCTTCCCTCCAAATCTAAAACAATTAGCTTCCTTTTCACCATTTCCTTCCAGACACACTTGAGAAGGATCTTTACTTCCGCGATATTTGTCTTGATTCTTCTTCTTATATTCTCCTCTACCGCGTTTACCCTATTATCAGTGTGATTGAGTAGCGAATTTTCTGCATTAGGCGTGTCGTCCAACTTCACAATGCCCATGCCAATGAATCTTTCCACTAACTTCTTGAAAGCAAGGCAATTTTCTATTGAATGCCCAGTAATCCCCGCGTGGTATTCACACTGAGCATTTGAGTCATACCATTTGAGGTATGGGGGTTGCATTGGTTTCAGATAATGAGGAGACACCACGTGTGCATCAAATAAGTTTTGATACAACTCCTTATACGTCATTAGGATTGGCGTAAATTGGAGTTTCTCAGTGCTCTGTCTCGTGCCAGATTCTTTCTTTGATAAACCCTAATGCCCGGTAGTTACAGCTTTTGGCTGATTAATAGTGATCAACTTTGAATACCCTATGCTTGCATTATTCACCTCATTTTCTTTCTTTCTTGAGGCTGACCTTTTGTTACTCTCTACCGCATCTATCCTTCCATTCCTTATCGTGTTCTCGATTATTTCACCAGTCATTATTATGTCCGAAAAGCTTTTCGTGGCGCTTCCTAACATATGAGTGAGGAACGGGGCCTTTAAGGTGTTAATGAAGAGCATTGTAGTCTCTTTTTCTAAGAGTGGTGGTTGGACCTGTATAGCTACCTCCCTCCACCTTTGTGTGTACTATCTGAAACTCTCATCCAGCTTTTTTTCCATGTTCTGCAAGGTGATTCTATCAGTAGTCATGTCTGTTACGTGACTGTACTGTTTCATGAATGCTTGAGCTAAATCCCTTCATGAACTAATCTTAGCTCAACTCAACTGATTATACCACTTGGCTGCTGCTCCCACCAAACTATCTTGGAAACAGTGGATCAACAGTTGATCATTATTAATATACATAGTCATCCTCCTACAAAACATAGTAATATGAGCTTCAGGACAGCTCGTTCTATTATATTTCTCTAATTCAGGCATCTTAAACTTGTATGGAAATACCAAGTCTAGGACTAGGCTTAAATCCTTAGCATCAACTCCATAACAGCCATCAGCGTTTTCTATTGCCTTAAACTTCTCCTCCAGCCACTTACACCTATCCTCTAGTTGTTTCGGTAATTCTGTCTTTGATTTCTCTCCCTCTACCATTTTATCTAGGTCGGGTACATTAAGATTAGCTAGATTATTCCCCGGGTTAGAACCAAACCCAGCTTAAAGATTCATGGGCATTGAAACACCAGCTTGGAATTGTTAAGGCCAGATTGTAACGAATGGCTTTTGTAGAGTTATATCCGGTTGCGTCTGTACATGTGGCGGAGTAAAACCAGAGGGTATTGAGGGTACTCAGCATTCTCCTCATCATTAACCATGGGGCTTTTTCCTTTATTCATAAGCCCACTCAACAGTTGCGTCATCTGATACATTTGAGTCATCATGTTTCTTTGAGACTCCATCATTTTATCCATCATATCCTATTGGATCATAGCCAACTGCTCTTGCATTTGTGCTTGCATCTTGCATATCTTTCTGCATTTGTTCCAACCTTTCTATTCTTTTATCCATTACCTTAGTCTTTCTTCCTGTACCATAAGGATGCGTACTTGGGAGATTATTGTCGGTTTCCAGATTACTGAAATAATTTTTAATTTATTAGAGTCTTTTCATGAAATTTAAAGCACATGACATGAATGCAATGAAAATGCATGAAATGAATGCAAAAAGGTTTCAATTCTGATTCAGTTCCATTTAGAAAACTTTACTAGAAAACAAATATCTTTACATAAAATGGATTACAAGTACGGCTTTGCCCTAATGCTCAAATTCTTGACTTTCCTAAGTAACGACGCTAACTCCCGACCCCTATCTAATCCAGCTCGTACTTTACACTCAGCACGTCTGCTTGAACTGCCAAAGCATGTAGGTGATCAGCTACCTCCCGAATCTGTGCCACGGCTTCGCCCATGATATAATCTCGACTCCTAACTTGGCTCTAAGAGTGATGAAGATGTTCCCTCCAGCGCTCCTCATTTGCTTTAAGAAGCTCTACCCGAAGCTCACAATTTTGTAAAGCAGATTCCAACTCCTCTATTCTTCCTTTCATTTCTTTGATCTTGCTTAAATTGGGTCTCAACCCAACCGCAGTATTACGATTTCTATACTGATGAAGCACTTTTTCAAGCTCTGCCAGTCGGGTCTTTAATTTCCCTTTGTCATTATAAGCTTCTGATAAACTCTTCTCTATGGCCTCTCTCTGTGCCTGACCCTCCTAGAATCTTCTCTCCAATTTTTTCGCATTGGTTTTTTCCACTTGGATCTCTTGTCGCCATTGCTCTTACGTTTTTCCTAATCCTTCTGTTCTCATTGATTGACGATATTTCTTATAATACGCCTTCAAGCCATCTAAGTCCTCTTCGGCTTTGTTCTTTCCTTTCCTTAGTTTTTCAGCCTTTAAATTTTGAACATTAGCATCACACCTTAAATGCACTTTTTCTTCCTCCAATTGCTCTATTTTCTTTTGCAGCTCCAAATTCCTCTTCTCAAAATCTTATTTTATTATCTCTAGTTCTGATGGGACTACCCGTAAATACTCTTCTATCGGTCAGACACATTCTAAATTCGATCCCGGAACATTATCATTAACCCTTCTACTGAACCAATCACTGTACTCGGGAGTCACTGATCCTGCATTCAGATTTTTCACCCGATGAGTCTGATTCCAAGCAGTAGAAATCTCTTTGACCTTTTTATAACTATCTCTTTTATACGGGAACTCACATTGTGCCGACGCACGGTTCAAACTGCTTCGATCCATATTACCTTAATGAGCGTAACTAGCGGCTCCCTAAATTCTGAGTAAAGGGACCCAATCGAAATTCCTACATCGGAAAAGAATTTCACCAGGCACAAACCAATGAGCTCTCCATTCAAAGTCCCCCTCTTGAAGATTTTGGAGAAGTGCTATCCAATTCTCTTCTAACACGTCATCTCTTCTTGGTGTAGCTACCATCTCTCTCAATGAGGAATAATCATTTAAGAAGACCTGATAAGAAACCTTGTTCACCTTCCAGAAATGGCTATAAAACCAAGTTAACAGCAACTGTGCGCATCCTATGAACCTGCCCTCTCCAGATTTTCTACATGCTTTCAATGACCTGAAAGTCTCTGCCAAGATTGCAGGGACTGGCGTGACCCATTTGTCGAGTCGGTCGAAGAGATCCGTGACCGCTTGTACCCTAAGGCCCTGGGGAACAACATTAACCCATAGATGCTTAATGCAAGGACATCAACCCTCTTCGTCATATCGGGGTGAGCTAGAATCAAATCCCTCAAATTTTTCCACGGGATGCACTTACACTCACCCTTTTGCTTAATCCTAGCCATGATCTATTGCTCGCTCATTCCTGTAATGTTCATCAGTTTCTTCCAAAAGGCTGAGACATAAGCAGCTCTCGAATAGATTTTATCAACTTGAACCCTTGAAAAATTCAGTAAAGCTATGTATTCCTCCACGGTAGGCACCAAATCCACTCTCCCAAAAGTAAAGCAACTATATGCTAGGTCCCAATACTGGGTGAGGGCTCGAAATAGATGCTCATCTATCTTGACATCTAGCAAATATGGCAAATTCCCATAACTATTATAGAACAACCTCTTAGTCTCATCATTCCATTGTCCCCAAATTTCTTTTAACTCCTGAAGACTATTTTGCATAATGCTAATACAGGTGTAGTCCCATAACTCCGACACATGCCCCGTAGCTAAGCTACCCCCTTCTCTAATTGCACTGTCTCTGACCACTTTTGGACCACCGCATTGCCTTCCACTTTATCAAGAAGTTTGTTTTCCATGACCGAGCTCTCTAAGTTAGCAATTGAACCCGAATCGACACCTCTTTAATGTGAAATTGCATGCAAAATATAACAAAAAGAAAACACAAGATGTCAGTACAATGTATAAAAATGAAATTCAAAGCATGAAAAAAAATAATCAAGCACTTATCCGGGTGACCACTAGGGTTTAGCGTAGCTCTACCTAGGGTGGGCTCTTAGGGTTCTCTATATGCAGTTTGGTTCTAAAGTTGGGGTACCTGAACTAGCAGATTCCTCGATCTTCATCCATTATAGGCTCATACGGACCGAGTTCGATTCAGGGGAATACATTTCCCTATAGCTACACGAAGATGAAAATCTCACGAAGACATAGGTACGGATGTATTCCAGAAGTGATTCACTATTTTGCACGGAGGTGAAAACCTCACGAAGGAGCAGCTTCTCACTCCCACTTAAAAGGTGTGACCCGGCGGTCATGCAATATGATGCAAAAGTATTCTACAAGACTAAAACCATAGCAATCAAATGAAATGACACAATCAAATACGATAAAAGGATCGTAATTTTTCAAATCAAATTTCAATTTTCGGTGAAAGGACAACAAATAATCAATTTTACCGCTTGACTCTCTTAGGTTCCCAAGTGGAGTCACCAAGCTGTCGAAACCACTTTTTTCTAGCGTTTTGAAAAAGATAGGGAATCGATTTTTAAAACAAATAGGAGTGGAGCCGCCACCGACCCTTTTTGAGGTGTGATCGGGTCACCATAAATCCTTGATTTAAAAGACAGATTTTGGTATACAAAACTCGAGAAAACGGGTTCGGAAGTCGGTTGCGTACAAGGAAGGGTTAACACCCTTGTAACGCCCAAAAATTGGTACCTAATTGATTACTTGGTGTCCTAATATCGAACATTTGAAAAGATTTTAAAATATGATCCTTCTATTTAAAAGAACGTTTGAATAGACCAAAGTGAAAACCGAGTCTCGCTTATCTCAGAGAAATAAAAATGTCTTACCCAGTAAGTTAGGATGCAACATTTCAACCCTTTGAAATTAGGCTTGTCCTATTTTTTTTATAAATATGAAAACTCATGCACTTAAATTCAAAAAGGGTATTTCATTATTTGGGTCAAATGAAAAACCGGAACCCAGTAAGTTAGGGCTCGATTTCTCAAAATTTCGAATAGAATATTACCTTTATTTTTGAAATTCTTATCTCGAGATGATGAGATGTCACATTCAGTGAGTTAAGACGCAACATCCCAAATTCTCGAGAGTAAGTTTTTATTTAAAACTTTCATGCGTTAAAAAGGAAAAAGATACTCATTTGTTTAGGTTTAGCGAGAAAAATCAGAACCTAGTGAGTTAAGGCACAATTTTCTCAAAGTTCCCAAACACGAGTGTTGCTTTATTTAAAGACTCTTGAAAACAATTTCAAAGTTTGGATGATGTTAACATATGATTTTTTTGAACAAGATGAAATACAAAGGGATGATAGTATACGAGGCACAATGGCAAATACATACACAAAATATTACATTAATGAATCACCAATAATCAATAAGCACAAATTAAGGATTACAAGCCACACGATGATAACAATAATAACAGAAACTACAATTTTACGATCAACTACCTTAAGAAATATATGTGTAAACTATGAAAATAAATAAAAGTTTGAAAATAATTATTATAGGAAGATGAAAATAAATAACGTAATAAAACAAATTCAAAGTAAATACTATACATAAAAATAATGTAAAATAATTTAAAACAAACGGGGTAAAATCGATTAAAAAATTAATAATATACGGCAATTTAAAATAAATGATATATAAAATATTTAAATATATATATACAAATGTATAACATAAATAACATAAAAACTTAATATATAAATAATATTGAAACGTTTTAAAGTAACAAATAGAGCTTAAAATGAAGTACAGAAAACAATTTTGAAAGAGTGATTAAACAATTTTAAATAGATAATACAAGAAAACGAGTTTTAACTAAATGATGCGAAGCAATTTAAAGTAAATAGTATAAAAATATTAATACGACTTAAAATAAAATATTATATAAAGTGACTTTGAATAAACAATTTATAAAACAAGTTAAAATATATATGAAAAGTCTAATATAATACCTAAAAAATGGAATTTAAAAAGTAAAATGGTAAAAGAAAACAAATTTAAAATATATAATATAGTTTGGATTAAATAATGTATGGAAATAACCTTTAACAAATAGTATATAAAATATATTTTTTAGTACTACATAATAAAACAATTTAAAGCTAAATAAATAAATGAACTAAACAAATCAGGGACGAGGTTGAAAACGGATTTAAATTCGGGGTATAATTCATAAAATATAGAAATTGATGGATTCAGAAATAAGACCCAAATAAACATGCGCCAAGAGGATGAGGACTAACTAGGAAATTATCCCAAGTCCCCAAAACGTCTCAGTTTCAATATGGATCTAAATAGAACCGAAATGAAATTGTGGGGCTAATATTAAAAATAAAAATAAACTGGATTTAAAAGAAAGAGAATGCAGAGGGACCAATGCCGTAATTATCCCAAACGTCAGAAACACGCGGATCCTTCCCTAGGTCGGGTTACTCACGTAGGTTGTGGCCTTAAACGGCGTCGTTTCAGGCATTAGTAACTTACCCCAAAATGTCATCGTTCCGATGGACTTATAAATACTAAAAACCTAAAAAAAATCATTTTTAAAACCCATTTTCTTCAAAAACTTGAAAACTCTCTCAAAACCAAGCCTTGCCCTCCGAGCTCCGGCGAAAGTCGAGTCGAGCTCCGGTCATCGGGCCACCGTCGTGCCCGTCGCCATATACAGCGGTCGGACCCCTAAACGCTCCGATTTCGAATCCTAAAACCTCTCTAAACCCAAATCTAGACCCTAACTAACCGAAAACCCCTTTAAAATCAAAGCAAGCAAACGAAACACTTCAGATCTAAACTCCGATAGCCCCAAAAGGTAAAAAGTTTTCGTTTTTATAATATTTTATCTATATGTGCAATATATTTGAAACACAAGTGTGCTAAAAGACTGAAAATACCTTTCTTTTTCTTATTTTTGTATTCAAAGAATGCATAAGAGTCTTACAATGGTTTCTTTGACTCTTTTTATAGCCGAAAAGAAATAAAATGATAAAACTACAAAAAATCCATTTTTGCCACTATTTTCTCTGTTATTTGCTGCTGTTTTTATCTGATTTGCAGGTACGGTGGCCAGTTGGCGTGCGGTGGTGCATAGAGGTCGTACGAGCAATGGAGCGCGTGGTGACGTGCATGGGGGCACGCGCGCGGCGCGAAGTCGCCTTTGGAACCCTTAGGGTTACTGCTGGCCAAAACTCTTGGGCCATTTGGGCCGATTCTGGGATTGGGTTATTGGGCCTTCGGGTTTTGATTGGGTTTGGTTGTTAGGCTAGCCTGTATTGGGTTGGGGTGAGTTTTGGGTTTTAGTAAATTGGGCCTCTGATGTTTGTAAATGGACATTGGACACTTATGTATTTTGGTTTTAATATTTATTTTGCTTACTTTAATAGGCCGGGCCAAATTGGCCTATTACAGCCATGTCTGTCAACAGAAAAATGGAAATGGTGACAGCAGCTAGGAAGTTTTCCTACAGGGAACTAAGGATTGCAACTAGTAATTTTGCCGATGAAGGCCTACTTGGAGAGGGAGGTCTTGGGAAGGTTTATTTAGGCTTCTTGAGTAACATCAACTGCAGTATTGCTGTCAAAAGGATAACTCCAAATTCTCACCAAGGAGTGAAAGAGTACGAATCAGAAGTTACAACTATTACCAGATTGAGGCATAGGAATTTGGTCCAACTCATCAGTTGGTGCCATGACAATAAGGAGTTCCTCATTGTGTATGAGTTCCTTTCAAATAAGAGTCTCGATTACCATCTATATAGATAGCCATGCTTGTTGACACGGGATACACAGTATAAAATCGCCGTGGGAGTGGCCTCAGCGTTGTTCTATTTGCAAGATGAATGGAACCAATGCGTGCTGCATCGAGACATCAAGTCAAGTAATGTTCTGTTGGATTTGAGTTTCAACGCCAAGCTTGGTGACCTTGGGTTTGCTAGGGTTGTTGACCATGGACAAGGGTCTCAAACAACTAAGGTTATGCTCGGGACGGATGGTTATATAGCACCCGAGTGTCTTGACACATACAAAGCTATTAAAGAATCCGACGTATATAGCTTTGGTATTGTTGCCTTAGAAATAGCCTCCGGAAAGAAGGCTATTGCTTTAATCGAAAGGATCGGCCAGAGATTCAAAACAAAACTGGTGGAATGGGTTTGGGAACCATATGGGAAAGAGTCTTTTTGATGCTGCAGACCCAAGATTGTCTAGCAATTACGTCATGGAACAAATGGAACGGCTTAGTTGGGCTGGCTTGTGCTTACCCAAACTATTTTGACCGCCCATCGATAACGCAGGCAGTCGACATCTTTTCTTTCAAAGCAGCACTGCTCATGCTACCACCGGGGATGCCGGTTCCAGCATAATTGCAGCTACAATATTACTACATCTTCAACATTTGTTTCATCCCATACCAACGTCTCCAGCAGAAGCCAAACTCAAAGTTCAGGCACTGCTTCAAGTATCCATTCCTTGAAAGGATAAAACAAGGACTCCAGACAGGTGGAAGCCAAGCTGTGAGTTCTTGGTAGTTAACTTCTTTGTCAATTTATTGCTTTCCAGTTTTGATGCTTTGTTACATTACATCCATGGTTTCTACACTTTGTGTATTGTTGTTTTCATCGGCTATGAAGATCACTATTTGTCTTGTAGTCGTTAGCCTAAACTATTAAAATTTTCACTTTTATTTATCTCAAATTATATTTTAGTCACTTATGTTTAAAATATTATGTTTTAGTCATTTATGTTAACATGTTGTAACATGTTAGTCACTGAGCGTTAATTGTTATTAATGGGATAACGGTAAGCTGATGTGGCATGTTCAATCATCATTTCAAACCAAAATCTTATGTTAAATTATACAATTGATCCCTATATTTTTTTCGTTTTGAATAATTGTTTTCTTTTATGTTAAAAGAGATGGACAGAAGGAAAGTAGAAGGAAAAGCATAAAGGAATGAAAAATAAAGGGGAAAAAAAATTAAAAGAACATAAAAAGAAAAAACAAAATTGCTCAAAACGAAAAAATATGGGGACCAATTATATAATTTAACCTAAAACTTTTATTTAAAATGATGATTTAATGTGTCACGTCAGTTCATCGTTACACTGGGCAATTAATAGCTTAGTGACTAAAACATAACATTTCAAGCATAAATAACTAAAATGTAACCTGAAAAAAAAAAAACCATTTTAATAATTTGCGTTTTGTTGTTATGATTTTCAAAGTGTAATAATTGCTTCGGTTACTAATAGTCTCGACTGGGAATTGTTTTAATTATATCATCATAGCCATAGCTGTAAACTATCTTCCTCTTAATTTAATTATTTTTATTATTTTTAAATGTAATTATTTATGGGAGAGTCCCTAATCAGTTCTTCTAATATCAAGTTATTAAAGAATGTACCAATCAAGTCCCTATACTTTTAAAATAATTAAGGGGGTGTTAACAAAAATCATTCAAAATAGTGATACCATTGATGAATATGATTAAAATAAATATGATAATTAATAATAAAATTGTACAGGTACTGAATTTAATTTATTATAAAAGCTGACATGTGGCTTTTAAAAGAGATATTTTGATTTAATTAATTAATTAATTAAAAAGGGAAAATTTTAGAGAAAAAAACAGTCAACTAAAGTGTTTCATTGTTTTCAATGGAATCAACCTCTTGACATGAGGTTTAGGATGTTCACCGCT
Source organism: Gossypium stocksii (assembly GCA_020496765.1). Taxonomy (NCBI): domain Eukaryota; kingdom Viridiplantae; phylum Streptophyta; class Magnoliopsida; order Malvales; family Malvaceae; genus Gossypium; species Gossypium stocksii. The sequence continues at coordinate 103,210,501 of CM035631.1, forward strand.
TTAAGTGTAGTCTAAGTTTAAATTATATTAGTCGTGTTGTTGTTAAGATTTTATTTTCTTCTTGTAATTCATCCAAAAAAAAAATTTTTACTCAATTATAATAGAACCAATCATATTTTATTTATTTTCTAAAGTAATTAGTAAATTAAAGTAAAAAAAAAACACACAATTTTAGTTTTTTTTTTTACAATATATTAGTATTAGATGCATGTATTTTTTGTAATTAAAATTCACTTTATACTAAAATTAATTATTTTATTATATTCTAGATATTGTTGTCTCAGTAAACAATCAAAATAGTCACTTTTATTTACCTTAAGTTACATTTTAATCACTTCTATTTGAAATGTTAAATTTTAATCACTTACGTTATCACGTTGTAACATTTTAATCACTGAGCCGTTAATTTTCGTTAACGGTATAACGGTAAGCTGACGTGGCACGTTAAATAATCATTTTAAACAAAAATTTTAAGTTAATCTATACAGTCAGTCCCCATATTTGTTTTGTTTTGAGCAATTTAATTTTTTTATTTTTTTTAGCTTTCCTTTTTTTTTCTTTATTTTCCATTCTCTTTTACTTCTGTCTCTGTTTTTCTCCCTTCTTCATTTCTTTTAACATAATTTTTTTATGTTTTTCATTTGTTAAAACTAGTCCCTATACTTTTATTTTTTTTAACAATTTAATTTTTTTGAGTGATGCAAGCTTGTGGAGTAATTTTAACAAATGAAAAACATAGAAAAACTAAGTTAAAAGAAATGAAGAAGGGAGGAAAACAGAGGGAGAAGCAGAAGAGAATGGAAAAAAAAAAGGAAAGTGAAAAGAACATAAAAGAAAAAAATTAAATTGCTTAAAATGAAAAAAATATAGGGATCAATTGTAGAATTTAACCTAAAATTTGTGTTTAAAATGATGATTTAACATACCACGTCAGCTTACCATTACATCGTTAACAGCAATTAACGGCTCAGTGATTAAAATGTTACAACGCGATAACATAACATTTCAAATATAAGTGAATAAAATGTAATCTGAAGCAAACAAAAATGACTACTTTAATAGTTTACCCTTATTATCAATATCATGTTAAATGTGTGCCGACATATATGTTATGTCAAAATTTTGGAGGATTCCTTTTAATATCGTTATCAATTTTATCAACTTGTTTTTATTTTAAAAATCCTTAATATTAGAGGAATTACGCAAACAATTTCACCAAAAATCCCGGAATAAAATTAGAAAGGTGCTTATAACATTTAAAGTTGGACCACTACAATAATCACAATAAATTGATTTTGATGACAATGATTAGATATCAAATTTAAATTTATTATTTCAAAATTAAGAATAAAAAACCAATTATGAAAAAAAATATAATTATGAATAATTGAATATTAATTTTTCATGGAAATCAAAATGGATGATTCGAAATCTAAGTTCTTATGTCACGGGATTATAACATGCGCAACCCATGACACTTAAACGCTTACTTCTTCAACTTCAATCTTCTTCTTCTTCTTTCTTTTGTAAATTTGGATCATAATCTACCCTTGAGGAAGCTGGTGCATAGCTTCTTCCATGCATCTTTATCAGGCTCCACTTTCCCCATATTTGCTTTCAAGTCATCAACATATGAGTCCTGCATTTGATACGTAAAACCCTTCAAAATCTTTTTATTTATTCTTCACGATTCAACCATTAAAAAACAATCGATTTACCGCAATGAAATCGCGTTGGCTGAGCCGATCGATGAGGTGAACAAGAATGTCTTTAGTGTATTCAGGGTGACCTTGAATGCCCATGATATGATTCCCATATCGAAACATCTCGACCCCAGTTTTCTCGGACCATGCAATCACCTCTGCTTTCGGCGGAAGTTCTCGGACCTATGGTAGTACATTAGGAGGGAAACAAAAACTTTAATTTAAATCTCGAAACAATAGATTATCGAATTTTCTTCTTGGTAAAATCGACAAACCTCGTCACGGTGGCACTCGATGATGGAAAGAGTGGTTGGGATTTTCAAAGACGAGAAGAGCTTTGATGAAGATGATGAGAAATGAATGGTTGTGACACCAATGTCCCAACCGGTGATGGCACGGCCTGTCTTTCCTCCCAGTGCACGACTAAGAACCTTATGATAGTTAAGAAAAGTGAACATTTAGGTCAAAGAAATCATAGGTACGGATAGTATTACAATGTATGAATCATATCGAGAAAATATTTGTGTGGTGCAATTGGTGGGAAATTCAGAAAATCTCAACATCTTTTTTTAATTAAATCAATAATTAAATCGATCAAATCACTAATTATTAATTTAATCAATTTAATTAGTTCAATTTAATTTAATCTATTCAATCACCAATTTAATTAATTTTTACCTATTGGTAAATCAATTGATTGAATTTATTTCTTTCCATCAGTATTCAGCCAATGAGATATGAGTCCAATAACTTTACGGCTGACAACACCAACTAAGCCTGCCTACTAGCAGCTTTTGTTTAAATCCATATGCTGAAACTGCGCCAACCAGCACCTGAGTTGTCGACATTATCATTCATTCATTCATATATATATATAACCTCTACAGTTCCTAGGGTCATCCATAATTTAATTAAGGTTAAATTCTGTTATTAAGTGCCTGTATTTTATAAAAGTATGAATTTTGTATATATTAATTTGGTCATTTTTAATTTTTATATTTTTTAATTTTTAAAATTTTAGTCCTCACTCAACAGTAATTTTTATATTTGAGCTAAATTAGAGTAAAAATAATTTTATTTAATACTTAACTTATTTAAAAAATAAAACTTAAATTTTACTCAAATCCATTTTTTGAAACCATTTTTATTCAAATCCTAACTTTTTAAATCAAATTTGTGCGAGTGACTTAGTTCACCACCAATTATGGACTTTTAGTAAAGAAAACAAAATGCTAATTAAGTGGTCAATAATGGGATTTGGTGAAGAAAGAAGAAAAAGGCAAAACAAACAAACCCATGTGCAATAAATGATTATTTTCTTTCACTTCACAATTAAGGTTTGGCCTTTGGCCTTTAGTGAAAAAAATTATATTCAAGTTTTTAATTAATATTACTTTTTATACCATTTTTGGAAAACTTTTTATCATAATAAAAAAAAATAAACAAAGGCCTTTGGCTTTTTTTTTTTTTTGGCACATTTTAACCAATGGTTCACACCATACAATTTCATCCTTTAAGCCTTTCTACAGCCAAGAAAAGTGGCATAAGATTTAAAATGTTGGTTCATAATTAAAAAATAAAAACCTCCAAATTAAATGGAAAGTATGTCAGAACACTATGGTTTATGGACCACTCAATATTTAATATCTCCTCATTAATATAATTGATGGATAATGTGACCAATAATATTTATTAATATATAGAATTATTTACAATTTCATTTTAATTTATAAATAAAATAATAATATGTTTTGACGCACTTAAATTCACGTCATTCTATATTGATAATAACGTTTATACCAATCAAATTAAAACTATATTCTTATTAAATAAATGAAATAAATAATAATATTAATAATATGTTATAAATATTATTTTTTACGTGCATAGTATATGTATCATAATATAGTAATAATAAAGGACTAGAGAAAATAATTGAATGTTAATTACTTAAATTAAAATATACCAACCTGGTGACCGAAGCAAATCCCGAGGACTTTTTTATTCAAAGAATCCAACTTTTTCAAAAGCGAAACCAGCCGACATATCCAAGCGTCATTGCCGTGCGCGTCATTGCAACTCCCCGTTATAACGAAGCCATCAAAGCGGTCAACTTGTTCGTCGTCGGGGAACTCACCGTTGGCCACCCTGAACACGTCCCAAGTCTCGCCTTCCTCAGCCAGCATTTCAACGAAAACGCCGTAGTAACCGCCATACCTCTTTTTAACGTACTCGGAATCCTCAGCACACAGAAGAACAGCAAATCTCTTCCCACCACCCATTATCTATTATCTCCCTTATATCTCTATAATCAACAGAGTAGGGTTTTAATGGGATAGAAATGAAGGGAGATGTTGAAGAAGGGTTTCTTTCTTTTTGCTTTGCTCTTCTTCTTCTTCTTCTTTCTCTTAAACAACTTGTGGGAACGTGAAGTTTATTTGGGATTTCTTATAAAGGAGTAAGGTGAAGAAATTGGACATGGTTGGTGACTTGAATTACAAAAATAGCCTTATATCATTAAAACTATTCTTTATTTGTTTATAAAAAAATCTTTATTCTATACTAATTACTATGTAAATCAAATCATTACTGTATATTTCGGATATATTTTGATTCTTTTACCGAAAAATAATCGGATTAATTTCTATATATTTGATGAAAGAGTAAAATAGTTTTTCTATTGTTAAATATTTATTTTAATGTTTTACCATCGATTAAATTTTAGTTGAGTCGCATCATTGTTGTTGTAACATACACATGACGTGTGCTAAATCATGATTTAACCATATATTATCTTCCAATTTGATGGGTTGTAGATATTAAGAAGGGTAAATTACACCAATAATCACTCAACTTTGAGGAAGCTAACAAAATAGTCACCTAATTTTCATTTCAATCACTCAACTTTTGAAAAATAACAAAACAGTCACTAACGTTGTAAAAAGTGGCAAAACAGTCACTGATTAACAGCTTTCGTTAGTGTCTTAACAAGACCGCTAATGTGGCAAGTTAACTAGCTGTGTGGCCAATTAACTTGCCACGTGGGATGAAGAAATTGAAAAAAAAAACCTAAAAAAACCCCTAAAAATATCAAGAAATTGGAAAATTAGTTTTCTAGTTAGCCCCATTAATAGAGAAGAAGAAGAAGAAGAAGAGGCTGTAAAAAAAAAGTCTTCTTGGCCTAATTTGGCAGGGTCTGATTCTTTGCCATTGAAACACCATGTCTTTGCTCTTCTTCTTCTTCTTGGCTTTCTATATTTGTAAACTTCCACCATTGTTGGCGAGGTCTTATGGTTTTTCTAGATTAGGATATGGTTTTGCCAATAATTTTGCTGGAATTACCCTAGTGCACAAAGCATTTTTAGAGTGTTTGAATGATATTATTAACAAACTTTTTAGAACAAAATATCTAGTGAGTGGTAAATGTTGTAGGAGAATTGATTCACTTGAATATATGGTTGTGTTTCGTTGCAGGTCAAGCATCATTTGAGTAGCGTGTTTAAGCGTATTGCTTCTTATTGAGAAGATGAACTTTTGACTAAAGCATTTCATCTTTGGCACATATTTGGTTGATTAAATTTTAGTAAGAAGATGAAAATGCCAAAATTAATCAAATTAAGTAAGCAAAGATGCAAATTCCTTAGCATGAAGCTTCCCTTCGGTGTATCTTTTTCTTCGAAATCATGCTCTTTTTTGGCTAAACCACAAGACCCCTCCAACAATGGCGGAAGGTTACATAGAAACCAAATTTCTCGTAAAAGGACAGTACACCCGAAATTCCTTGAAACCATCAAAAGCTGTCACCAACCCTTTTTGCAGGAATCGCCTGAAACATCCAAAATTCCATGGAATTTAATTACTCATCTCCTAAAACCATCCCTGTAGTTTCAATGTTTACAGCAAATGGCTCGGATTCTTCCTCAACCAGTAAGCCTATAAGCTTATGGCCTGGTATGTACCATTCATCAGTTACCAACGCTTTATGGGAAGCCTGGTCTAAAATCTTCGAGAGACTCCTTGATCCATCAAAAAATGCACCCTCTCAGATGAATTACTCAATAAAACTCCCTCTCAAAGCCAAACCACGATCTTTTATAACTTTTCATCTGATTATATATTGAGAGAACAATATAAGGATCCCTGGAATGAAGTTAGAATGGGCATCATGCTCTTTCAAGGAATTTCAGGTGTACTATTATTTTACAGTTTCTTCTTCTTCTGTTGCTGCTTCTTCTTCTCTGTTCAGGTGTTTTTTTAGGGGTTTTTTTTAACTATGTACATCCAACGAGGCAAGTTAACTGGCCACATCAGCAATTAACTTGCCACATCAACGATCTCGTTAAGACACTAACGGAAACTGTTAATTAGTGACTGTTTTGTCACTTTTTTATAACGATAGTGACTGTTTTGTTATTTTTCAAAAGTTGAATGACTGAAATGAAACTTAGGCAACTTTTTTGTTAGCTAAGTTGAGTGACTGTTGGTGTAATTTACCCTATTAAAAATTGTATAATAATATTTTATATATTAGAAATAATAACAAATTTATCCATTCACTTTTAAATCTTTATTTAATTTAACCCTTATATTTAAAGCAAATTTTCAATAAAAATAAGTAAAGTTGGGAAGTGACCAAATACATTGAAGATAAACCTATTTCTCTTGTTTTGGGCATAACATTATTGCTAGACTTCAATTTATCGTGCGTTTTTATATTGATTTGTTAATTTGCATTAAATTAGACAGTTAATTGCTAATAGATTAGTATTCATGATGTGAGCCTAGATAATTATGCATGTTGGGTATCGACCCGTATAAGCAACGAAAATAGGGTAAAAAAAATGAACACAAATTTTATGTGAAAAACTTATCTAAAGAGAATAAAAACCATAGCAAAGGAGACATTGGCTTAACATTAATGGAGTAAACAAAACAAGAGTACAATGATAATACAAAACCCAAGCCCTAAATACAAAGCTCACACCCAAAACTCTTACAAAAGGAGTTTCACAAAATTTTCTCAAACTCTCACCAAAATTCTATATGCAATAACATCTTATCGACCTCAAAAAAAAACTTTGATGATTGGCGTGTCTAAATCAAGGTTACAAAAACCCTTTAAATAGGTTCAATACTAAGGGTTAAAATGACTAAAATAACCCTGAAGTAATCAGAGTCCAACTGGGAGAAGAAGTCTTGTTAAGCTATACAAAACGTAGTTGCATAACATTAGGAATCGTCGTGATATGCCGGCTCTCCTCGTCACGATGTTGTTGCCACATCCATTACCAAAAACGGTCATGTCGTCCCGATGTCAGGGACTTCCTTATCTCGACATCAAGCCTGTTTTGATGTCGTCGGTTGATATGTGTCTTATTTTTTTAATATTTTACTATACCTTTATACGGCACTAAAAACGTCCTAATCCTATTTGTGGATTCTAAAAACTCTACTGACAATGTACTAAATAATTTTTCAATATAAATATTGTAGGACCCAAATTTTGCCTAGGGCCCATAAAGAATAAAACCCTTGGCCCAAAATTAAGCCATAACCCGACCCCAAACCAATTTAGCTATCCAAACCCATATCTAAACCCAAAACAGACCCAGAACCTAACTACCCCAAGCCCAACTAGCCCGAATTGGGGTTTCAAAAAAGTAACCCTTCTGCCGTACCGTACCAACCCCACATGCTTTGTCGGCGCATCTGATGCCCGAGGCCTGACCTCTTTTGCCAACTTTGCACCAAAATAGACGAACCTGCCCTCGTTGACTCCTCACTTAAGCCTACAAATGAAACAGTAGCAGCACAGAGCAGAGAACAGTAGCAATAGCAATAGAAAATAGTGATAGGTTTATATTGTAACATATTCGGCTATAAAGAGCCACAAAATTACCATTGTATGGGTGGGTTTTTTTTTATCAATACAAGAACACAAAAAAAATCAAAATAAAAAAGCAAAAGTTGAACCCGAATACGGATTCAAAAGAGGTTTCCATATGTCTATTTGTTTTTTTATTTGATTTTAAAATAAAAAGAGGTGAAAAGGTCACCTGTTCCGGTCGTCAAAAAGGAAAGTCGGAGGGTCTTTTCACTTCGAGCTCGATCTTCACCGTGATTTCGGGGTTTTTAACCTCAAAACGGGGCTCCTTGTGCGACGGGCTTCAAAAGGGCCAACTTTGGGTTTCTCTGGCCACCGCAGACGACGATGTCGTTGCCGGTGACCGGTGGCCATTGCAGCGGTCAGACGGTGGCTCCATTGATCGACGTTTGGCGAGGAGAGAGTTTGAGATGAGAAAAGCTTTTTTTTTTTGAAAAAGAAGAAAAAATGAAATTTTTTTTAAAAAAAATTTGATTTATAAAGGGCTAGCAAAACGCACCGTTTTGCTCAGCCCTTTCACATGCAAAACGGCGTCGTTTGGTGTTGGAACCCGAGACTTGAGCCGATTTGAAGGAGGATTCGCGTGTTTTTAAGGCCAAATAGGCTATTTGCGATTCTGATCCTCCCTTCTTTCATGTGCTTTGCAATCTGGTCCCATATTTGCTTTTATATTTGAAATTTGTCTATATAATTTTAATTTCAGTTTCATTTAAGTTCTATATGAAACGACCCACTCTGAGGACTGGGATTAATTTCCCATTTAGTCCTCAACCTGTGACGCGCGTTTCATTTAGACCCAAATTCCTTTTCTGTTTCTTGTTGATTTGGTCATTTAATTTTATTCCTTTTTAATTTGGTCCTCATTTCTTTCACACATTCCAATTTGGGTATGATATTCTTTCATTTATTTGCATTTTTCCCTTGTATTCTATTTAATTTTCAGTTTAGTTTTATTTATTTTATTTTATTTTGTTTATTCTTACTTATATTTTATTTAGCATTTTTATTTATTTAAATTTATGTTTCTAAGTTCATTTTAACCCCGATTTAGTCCCTTGCTTTCAATCTTTCATATTTTATTCTCTTTCGTATTTATTTATTTATTTACTCATTTATCTACTTATTTCTTTTTTTTTTGTTTTTTGTTGTTTCTTTATTATTATTATTATTATTATTATTATTATTATTATTATTATTATTATTATTATTATTATTATTATTATCTATTGTGTATGTATTTACAATTTCCTCCCTTACTTCATTTATATTTTAATTTGCTCCTTTGTTTTCAGTATTTTACAAATTATTTTCTTCATCATTTGTTTGTGCATTTATTTATTCATTCACTTGTACATATTATATTTTAAAATTTAGTTTTTTCTTGTTTGGTGCCTATTTTATTTTTGTTATCATTGAAAACTTTTATTTGTTTTTTATTGATTATTTATACTGATGTTAAAAGGATGTATGATATATGATTATTGCCATTTTATGCACTATAAATAGTTTATTAATACATTCGTATTATTATCACTCATTAGCGTAGTGTTTTAAACATATACCATTTTAAACATTACATTATTTTTTTATCCATATTCGTAAAAGGAAAACCTAGAAAATATAGGCAATGTTCCGTGTTTGGGGAATTTGAGAGATCGTGCCCTAACGTACTGGGTTTTGATTTTTCTCGGTTGACCCAAATGATCGAATATCCTTTTAAAAATTAAAATGCACAAATTTTTAAAATCCAAAGACAAGCTTATTCTCAGGGGTCGAGGTGTTATGTCCTAACGTACTGGATGTGACATTTTACCTTGAGATGAGACGGCCTTTGACAAGCGTTCGAATTTATCCAAACGATTTTTTTAAAAAAAAATTAATACAAAGAGGGATCGTATTTTAAATTCTTTCAAGTCTTCAAATCTTCGACATTATGACACTGATTAATCAACTAGGTACCAATTTTGGGCGTATTGAGGGTGTTAATCCTTCCTCCTGCGTACCGACTCCCGAACCCGTCTTTCTGATTTTTGTAGACCAAAATCGTTGTTTTGATAAATCAAACCGTTTATTAGAAACAACCACTTTTCGAGGTGACCCGATCACACCTCAGCAAAAAAGGATTGGTGGCGACTCTCATTTTAATTTTCGTTTTTAAAACCCAAGTCGATGCCCTTTTTCAAAAAAATGATTTCGAAAAATATAATAATTACCTTTGTGAAATTTTTAGTTTCATTTCTCTTTTCATATTAAAAACAACTACTTCCTCTACAAGAAGAAATTGATAAAAAGATATAAATAAATTATCATAATTAGGTTCAAGGGTGGTTCAGTAGAATTCATTTGATAAAATCAAGGTGTAATAGCAATAAATTTATTAAGTTATTATACTTTTATGAAAAAAAAATTGAGACGAAGGCCTTGTTTGATAAGCCATCGAAAAATTTAAACAAAATAAAAATTAATATTTTTTTATGATTTTATTTTTAAGCATATTTGATCATTAAAAATAAAAAATAAATAAAATATAGAACTTTTTCAGCAAATAAGTGTGAAAAATGAAAAAATAGATAAGAATCTATTTATCACTTAATGTAGAATTTTTCTCAATTTTTTTATTTTATTTCTTTTAATATTATGCTTCAATTACTTTACTTTAGATTTTAAAAATTGCATTTAGCAAATATACTGATCACATTCTGCATTTAGTTTTAACAAATATATCAAATAAATTTCATAAATTAAATTTAGTACTTAATTTTTCAGTTTATCAAACAACACCCAAAAATGTTAAAAGAAGTAAACTTGTAGAAATAAAAAAAAACTCTATAACAAGGACAATATAGTAAATTTTACTTATACGTAACCTTATATTCTGGCAACTAAACACTTAAATCTTCCATTTCAGTCAAACAAACCAAATGAGATAAATTTACATTCTCATAATCCTATTATGAAATGTAATTTGAGATTCGATGTACTAAACACATCCTTAAATGTTCTACATGTCAGAGTTAGAATAATAAATCATCGTAAATTGTTAAAAAAATAATCATGAATTTTTTTTTAAATTTTTAAATGTGTTGTTGACATGATAAAATGATACCACATCAACTATTAAATATATATGTATTGTCAGGCCGACATAATAATTATTATTAACAGCCACATCAGTACTGTAATTATAAATGATAAATTTTATTATTTAAAGAATTTAATTGATGCAATTTCAATTTTGAGAGTCCAATTAAATGTGTTTTATATTAAGGGGTTTAACCCTTAAGATTATATTTAATATTACTTACTCCATTAAGTTAAATTTAATGATTTTTTTAAAATTTTTGAGATTTTCTTTTTCATTATTTTTGGATTTTCATAATTTTTAAAAATTCTTAAAATTAATGTTTCTTTCTAACATTTTTATTGAAAATTTGGAAAGCTTTTATAATTTTTGAATTCTTTAGAACTTTTTATATTTATTTATTAATTAATTTGTTGTTTTTTAAAATGTATTTATTTTATATAGTTTTCAAATTATTTACTAATGTTATTTACTAATATTATTTATAGAGATTTGAATTGAGTCCCACCCAATTTTGAATATATAAAATCTAGAATATATATAATTCTTACTGATTGAGTCTTAACTTAATTAGCATGAATATTATTGTCAATACAGTAAGATATAGATTCGAGTGTACTGAAACGTATTATACTCCTATTTATGAGTTGGAGAGGGACTATAAATAATTCTAAACATCGTGTTAAAAAAACAAATATAATCAAAACCTACAAAGAGATTATTAAAATTATATATATAATTGTTTTGTTGATTGATTTGTCCCACATACACGATGTGGTACAATCTATTTAATTTAAGATTTTCATAGATCCTCTCTGGTATCTAATCCTATATATTAAGAAGATATATTGTATTATTACCTGAAAAAAGAAGATAATTTATTTTAATAAAATCTGACTCAATGCGGCCAATTAATTATCAAACATTTCACATAGATAAATTGTGGTCCAATATCCCAAATAATAATGATTTCGTCCACACAAAACCATGCACGTTTTCTATATGCAGCAAGTCGCACTCAAATTTAGTACAAAATAATATTTGATAAAGAATATATATTATTTTTATAGACGTGAAATATTATTATTGATAGAGATTAGGTTAAAATATGTTATTCGGATAAAATATAAGAGCTAAGTTTTTTTATTTTTTTAATTTAAAAATCTTAATTCAAATAATTTTTAGTTTTCATCAAAATTTATTAATTTAATATGTTTATTTTACTGTTAAAATTTTCTTATAAGTAAAAGGATTTAATTTTTAATTTTTTAAGTATGTGGACTAAATATTAAATTATGTAAAATTACAGGGACTGTTTTAACATGGTGAAAATATCAAATTAATTTAAAATCTTATTTTGCATGCAGTATAGGACAATAGTGGAGAGAGTGAGTACGTATTGCGTGTGCAGCAAGAAAGAATTGGGGCTACGTAAGATTAGCAACCTATCACGTGATGTTTTATCGTCAGCATTGGACTCACGTGCACAAAATAGCACATGGGAGCACTGCAGGTGTGCGGATAAGATATTCATATGACTGGCTTTTTCATAACGTCAATACAGAAATTCGATTTTCTTCGTTGGAAATATTAATTTTAATTAATTAATTTATATTATATTATATATATTAAGGGGTTTACTAGATTGATGTTACTCAATTAAAAATATTTTAAAATTTATTTGTTTTTTAATGTTGAATGAATAGTAATTTAGGCTTATACATTCGGCCAGGTCAATTAAAAAATTGAATTCAAACCACATTTACCTATTGCTATTAGACTTCATCAAAGGTCGTATCAAATTGTATTTAGATAAGAATTTTTGTTTCTTAAATGGGATAATATCAGGGGGGACTAGGGGGGCTGGCCCCGGCCCCCTAAAAAGTAAAATATTTATTTGGGCTCTTAAAATTTTTTAAAAATTTTAAATTAGTAAAGATAAAATTGCACTTTGGCCCCCCTTAAAATTATAAAAATTTAAAATTTCATCCGGCCTCCCCTAAAAAAATGTTCTGGCTTCGCCCCTAGATAATATAATTTTTGGTCGCTAAATTTAGTAATTAGGTCTATTTTAGTACTTGATATTTTTTGGTTCAATTTGGTCTTTAAACTTGGCAATTAGATCCATTTAGGTCATTGAATTTGGATTTCATCAAGATTTTATAATGTGGCCCATGTGCCTAGAATATGATTGAAGTAGGTCGATTGGACTGAGATTCGACCGTTATACTAATCTAAACAAAGGGGTTGAACTGAATGAATTGAAAATTACTCGAAATCGATAAAATCGAAAATTGAGACAAACAAGGTGAATCGATAAAATCTAGTTAACTGATAGGTTGATCTTAAACACATTAGTATTGATTTTTTCTTTGTATCGATTATGTCTTTTTTACAAACAATGTTTACAATTTGTGGTTACCCTTTCAACAATATCTCTCTAAATTTTAAATTTACACCTTGCTTAAAAAGTATAATGTGATTAATCACTACACCCGGCACTTGTTGGTAGTAATTTTTTTATTAAGTTAAAAAGAAATGTCACATTTTATTTATTTTATTTACACGTGGCCAATTCAGTTTTGTTTGTAATATAGCAAATACTGTTTTTCATTAACTTATTTTTAAAGCATTTCCTTGCCAATTACGCTTTAGTGCACCGCACGCATCGTTAATGACCAAAATTATTATTGTTTTGGCCATAATGACCTAAATTATTAATATTTTTCTTTTTTTTTATAGAAAACAACATTATTAAACGATTGTAGAAGCCCAAATATGACCGGGATTGAAATAAAACAGAAAATAAATAAATAAGCAAATAAACATTTATTTAAATATTTAAACAGTCCATTAAAAAATGAAAGTCCAAGTTACAAATGTTTGGGGCCCAATGTCTAAACACAGCAGACTGACCCATCTAAGTACACGGGCCGTGTAGCCCAAATACACCCGAAACCCATGCCTACTAAACAATGGCCCAAGGGGCCCAAAATTTTAAACTTTTGGATAGGTGAAAACCCTAGCCCTCTCCTCGCGCCGCATTTGCTTCTGGAATGTTCGGGGAGCGTCTGTCCAGTCCCCGAAATCGAGGCCATCAATGCAAGGCTAGCTGGCGCCATCAATGCACCCCGGGAGCCTCTCGGTGGTTCAGCCTCCAATCAAGGCCAGTTAGTGACCCAACTGGACTCGCCAGCACCATGACCGTCCCGATTTGGTGGCCCGATCAACGCACAGAAGAGCCTTGGACGCCAAGATTACCTGCGAAATGGAAAGCACACGGGCAAACAGAAAAGGGAAACAAAATAATAGCAGATATGGAAAAGAGAATCCTAGCAGATCAGTCAAAGATACAAATAGATACAATAGGTAATAAATGGAAAAAATCAGAGATTTCTTTCCAGAATATGTAAAAATGTACTGGCTATAAAGCCATTGTTTGTAACCTAGAAAGGGACCTTTTTTTTTACGAAGAGAAAAAAAGAAAGAAAACCAGAAATTACAAGAAGACTCAAAAGGCTTTCTATTCTCAAGGTGATTTTCTTAAATGTTTGTTTTTTCATTCAAGTATATTCGATGAACAGATAATAATAACAAGGGATTAGTTTATATTTTTCGAAAACATAGCAAACGGTTTCAAAATCTCAAATCCACTTACTGTCTTATGTTTTTTTAAAATATTTTTAAAAAAATAATAAATAATATGAAATAAAGGAAATGGATAGAGTTTACCTGCGAAATGAAGAGTTTTGAACCTCCGGCCACCACCTATGGTGGCGCGTGAGGCGCGTGGGAAAGCCCGAGGATCGGAACCATGACGGTCAGAGACCGGAGCTCAGAGGGCACTCAGAGCATTTCTGAGGTTTTTTTTTTAGGGGAAGTGACCAAATGATTTTTTTTTGCTGAATGATGGGTTTATATAACCCTTTCAAAGCGACATCGTTTTGGCTTAGTCCCATAAGCCATAAACGATGTCGTTTTAGGCCTCCAAGATCCGCGCGTTGACCCGAAGACCCGGGGAGGATCCGCGTGTTTTGCTAAAAGGGCTAATCGCCCAAATGGTCCTCCCATATTTTAAAATCTGAAAATCAATTTTTATTTTATTTTAATTTGGCCCAAAGATTTTATTTTCATTCCAATTTAATCCCTACTGTTACTTTAAGGCCAATATTGAGAACGACGTCGTTTTAGGGATTAGGAAAAATTTCCCAATGAGTCCCTCAAATTTTAACGCGCGTCCCAGAAGGTCCAAAATTTGTGTTTTATTTTTTTAAATTAGCCCTAAAAAGTTTTATTTCATTTTAATTTTAGTCCTTTTATATAACATATTTATTTTTTATTATTTTACTATAAAAATTTATTATCTATCATTCTATTATTGTTATATACAAATATTTTATCACTAATAATTATATATTATTTATTTTATATTTTATTACATATTTTTTTAAAAGTTGGTTATTCATCTTATTTTGAATTATTATTTATTATCGTATATTTTTAAATTTTCATAATTATTTAAAATTATCTATTATTTTTTATACATTATTATTATTATTATTATACTATATTATAAGATAGTTTGTTATGAAAATAAAATTTGGCTTATTATTTATTATATTATATTATATTATACTTTATATCATATACTTTATTATATATATATTTTAAATTATTTTGCATAGTTTGTAAATTTCTGATTTATTTTATGTTATAAAAAGTTCTTGCAAAATTTTGCTTCTATTATATGTATATGTCTTTTTTTTTAAAAATTGAATTTCTTAAAGTACTTTATGTTTAACTTTTCAATTTTTATTTTTTTTAAATTTGATAATTTTAGTATACATTTTTATTTGTTTTATTCCTTTTATGATATTTATTGTACATATTTGCATAAAATTGATAATTTGTGTTATTATTTCCATATTGTATGTTGCATGAAATGTCGTTATATTATATTTGTATTAAAAGCATGTGTTATAATTGTTTAAATTTTGCTATCTTGTAATGAATTTTCTTAATTACATTATATTAAAATAAATATAAAAAAATGTTTTAAAATAAAGGCAATGTTTTTCGTATTTAGGAATTTGGGAGATAGTGCCCTATCATGCTGGGTTGCGATTTCCTGTTTACCTAAATGCCTAAAATACCCTTCTAAATGATTTTATAAAATACGAGATGATTTTAGTTACAAAAGTGTTAGAATATTGTGTCCTATCATGCTGGATGTGATATTCGTATTCTTTTGAACGAAGGAATCTCAGTTTTAAAATTCAAATTACTCTATATTCAATAAGGGATCATATTTTTAAATATTTTCAAAATTTTAGCATCAAAGACAAAAAAAGTTATTCAATTTGGTACCAAGTTTTGGGCGTTATGATGGTGCTAACCCTTCCTCGTACGTAACCGACCCTCGAACCCATTTTCTTGATTTCGTAGACCAAAACAAATGATTTTCAAACAAAATAGTTTAAAAGTGGTTCAATCACACTTAAACTGATTGGTGGCGACTCCCATTTTCAATTTTTAAAGTCGAACCCTGTTTTCTAAAATTCTCGTTTTTAAAAATGGTTTCGACAGCTTGGCGACTCCACTGGGGACTTTAAGAGAGTCAAGCCGAAAATTGATTACTTTCTGTCTTAATGCTAAAAATTTGAAAGGATTTAAAAATAAAGATCCCTTTTTCATGTGTTTGTTGCATATGTTTTGTTATTTTATCTCCACACATTGCATTTGCATGACCGTTGGTCACACCCTTAAGTGGGAGTAAGAAACTAAGCTTTCGTGAGGTTTTCACCTTCGTATGAGTTAGTGGATTACTCCCGGGAAACATATGTACCTATAGACTTCGTGAGATTTTCATCTCCGTATGGTCGTAGGGAAATGAATCCCCCTAAACTGAACTTGGTCCATATGAGCCTATAATGGGTGAAGGCCAAGGAATCTGCTGGTTTGGGTACCCATTACTTTAGAACCGAACCTCATATAATGAACTTTAAATGCTCGCCCTAGGTAGTATGGTGATACCCTCTAGTACCTACCTTTATAAGCGCTTGTTTGTTATATATGTTTGCGATACTAACTCATTTTTCATTTTGTTATTATTGCATGTCATTCATCATTAAAATGTGTCGATTCAAGGTTCGATTTCTGAGTTAGGGAGTTTTATAATGAGGAACGAATATCTTAATAAAGTGGAGGACAACTCTTTCGTCTGTACATGGTCAAAGAAAACCCAGTTGGAGAAAGGAGATAGTGTCACTGAGGGATATGTATCGGAGTTGTGGGATTTTACTCGTGTTAGTTCGACTCAGTTTAATTTCCAGGAGTTGAGGAACATTTGGGCTCAGTTAGATGATGAGGCTAGGCAGCTTTTCTTCCAGACTTATGGAGATATTTCTTACTTGCTAGACATCAAAGTAGATAGACACTTATTTCGAGCTATGGTACAGTTCTGGAACCCTGCTTATAGTTGTTTTACGTTTGGTGATGTTGATCTAGTACCTACTTTGGAGGAGTACACGACCTTATTACGTTGTCCGAGCATTCAGGGACATAAGGCTTATGTGAGGCCTGCTAGCCTTCCGACTTTTACAAAAAGGTTGATGATGATTACTGGGATGAGTGAGCAGTGGGTTGTAGCTCGTGTACAGCAAAAGGGAGATAGTAAGTGTGTTCCATGGGCCGTTTTGAGAGATTTGATATTGGTGCACCCAGACATGAAGAAAAAGGTTGATGTCTTTGCTTTAGGTATTTACGGTTTGGTAATTTTCCCAAAGGCGTTGGGGCATAGAGATGAGGCGGTCACAGATTTGTTTGATCGTGTTGGTAAGCAGAATACACCAGTACCGGCCATCTTGGCGGAGACTTTTAGATCTTTGAGCGCATGTCAGAGAGCCGGCGAGGGTAGATTTATTGGATGTGCGCAGTTGTTACTTGTTTGGTTCCACGGCCATTTCTGGAAACTTGATAAACCTCCTTGTCGAGTATTCTTTGAGGGTTATTCTCCCTTGAAGGAGGCAGCTACTAAGCCTAAGAGAGATGACATTTCGGAAGAAAGGTGGATTGATATTCTTCAGAATCTTCGAGAGGAAGATATTATGTGGCAGGCACCTTGGATGATCCCTAGTGAGATTCTCTATCGTTGTGGCAGCTTTGATTGGGTACCTCTTCCTGGGGTTTGGGGAGTTGTTGGATATGCGTCATTGCTTGTTTTAAGACAATACCAAGCAAGGCAATTCATACCGATTACGCAAGGTTTGGCTCAGAGCGATTTCTCTTATAAAGGAGATCACTATAAGAAAAGGATGCGAGATATTTCTGAGGCTTGGAAGAAGCCTTGTTATATGAAGATTTTGGCTGAGGGTTCGGTGTCAACTCCTGAGTACAAGAAATGGTTTAGCCAGAGAGTTAATGATAACATCCCTAGGCCAATTTTGGGGGTTGCTAGATCGTTGGAGGAAAGCCTACGAGTAATTCCATCAGAGTTGGAGCTTATAAAGCAAGAGTTCGAGAGGAAGAATTTGGAGCTTGAGAAGAAGATCGAGAAGCTTGAGGAAGAGAAGTTGCATTTGAGCTTAGATGTTGATGTCCAAAAGATGGAGACTGAGAAAGTGAGAAGGGAAAAGAGGAAAATTGAGGAGGACAGAGATGATTTAAAGATGCATTATAAGAGGGAACAATCATTGTTAAAAGGGCTGGATTGGGGAAATCTTCAGATCAGTGGCAACAAGAAATCCAAGAAGAAAAGGCCAAAGTTGAGCATTGGAAAATGAGGTTTTGAGAAATGCAAACTCAAAGCCAGAGCTTGAAAGAGGAAAATCAAGGGTTAAAAACTAAGGTGACCGAACTGGGACGTACCATACATCACTACCGAAGTCGTAACACTGCGGTCGAGTTGAAGGCAAGCTTAGGTAAAATTGAGGAGCTAGAAAGCAAGGTAGAGGAGTTGGAGACAGCTTTGCATAATTGTGAGCATCGAATCGAGCAGGCTGAATCACGAGAGAAGCATTGGAAAGAAGAACTTCACCATTCGCAGGAACAAGTCAGAAGAAGAGATCACCTCATGGAGGAAGCTATAAACCAGATTCGTGGGGTTGCTGAACACTTGCAGGATTTAGCGGCACGAGCTAGTGTGTTAAGTATAGCCTATGAGTCGGTATCAGATAGGGGTCGAGAGCTAGCTTCATTGTTAGATCGGGTTAAGACTTTAGGCCTACGGGCGAAAGCGTATTTGTAATCCGTTTTATGAAAAGATTTTTGTTCCTTAAGTAACGTTTTCTAAAATGAAGTTGAATCAGAATCGATATCCTTTTACATTCATACATGTGCATAGCATCTCATTACATCATGTGCATTTAAAGGTTATAGAGAGACCCTAATTAGTTAAAATTATTACAGTGAGAGAGAGAAAATCTGGAACCCACTCACCCTTACGGTACTCGCACCAAGACCAAAAATATGGATCAAAGATTTGAACAACTTCAGAAAGAAATGCAAGACCAATTGCAAGAGCAGTTATTGAAGATGCAGAATGACATGAGAGAGCAGATGTTAGAATCTCAAAGGAACATGATGGCCGAAATGGCTCAACTGCTAAGGGCCACTGATAAGGGAAAAGCTCCTATGGCTATCACTGGTGAAGAGGGTGGGGATCATCCTCCAGGTTTCACTCCACCTCATGAACCAATACAAACTGAAGCACCACCTAGAAGGCCGTCTGTTACTGTAAGGCCTCAACATGGTCAGGTTGATGCTGGAATTCCTGTGAATTTCCCGTCTGGATCGGGATTCAATTTAGGAGATAATATTCCTGATTTGGATATAATAGAGAAGGAAAGGATGGCGACTGAATCCTCGAAACAATTGGAGGACCGCTGCAAATGGTTGGAGGAAAAGTTTAAGATGCTGGAAAATATTGGCAATCATCACGGGATTGATGCTAAGGATTTAAGCTTAGTCCCAGACTTGGTGCTTCCTCACAAATTCAAGATGCCCGAATTTGAGAAGTATAACGGGACTACTTGCCTAGAGGCACACATTACAATGTTCTGTAGAAGAATGACCGGGTACGTGAACAATGATCAGCTGCTGATTCATTATTTTCAAGACAGTTTAGTGGGAGCGGCAGCCAAGTGGTATAATCAGTTGAGCCATGCTAAAATCGGTTCGTGGAAGGATCTTGCACAAGCTTTCATGCAACAGTACAACCATGTGACGGATATGGCGCCTGATAGGATCACTTTACAAAACATAGAGAAAAAGCCTAATGAAAACTTTAGGCAATACGCTCAAAGATGGAAAAAGGTGGCAATGCAAGTACAGCCACCGCTGTTGGAGAAAGAGACTACCATGTTATTTATCAATACGCTGAAAGCCCCGTTCATTACTCATATGATTGGGAGCACCACAAAAAGTTTCGCGAATATAGTTATGGCGGGGGAGATGATTGAGAACGCCATAAGAGGAGGCAAGATTGAAAGGGAGATGGCTAAAAGATCGACCTCAAGGAGAAAGGATAACGAGGTGAATAATGCAAACAATTTCAACTCGAGGACAATCACGGTTGGTCAACCTAAAGCAGTCGCGGTTGAACAACAAAGCACTCAGAAACAAGAATCAGGTTCAAAACAAAATGCGGAGAAAACACAGTTCACCCCTATCCCTGTGTCGTATCGTGAACTTTACCAAAGCTTATATGATGCGCGTGCTATTGCTCCGTTTCACTTGAAGCCACTACAGCCGCCGTACCCTAAATGGTATGACGCCAATACTAAATGTGAATACCATGCAGGGATACCGGGGCATTCAATTAAAAACTGCCTCGGATTTAAGAGAGTTGTTGAGAGGCTCATCAAGATGGGGATTGTGAAGTTCGACAGTGCCCCTAATGCTGAAAACCCATTACCAGATCACGGCAATCAAGGGGTGAATGCCGTCAGTGAAGTAAGGGAAGAAGGAATAAAGAAGAATGTCGAGGAGGTGAGGACGTCTATGAGGACAATATGGGAAGAAATGGTGAAGAGAGGTATGGTGACCTCTGAAAACAGTATAGAAAGAGTAGGAAACTGTTGTGAGTTCCATGAAAAAGGGGGACATAAGATCCAAGATTGTGAGGATTTTAAAGCCTTGGTGCAGGGCTTTATGGATAATAAAGAATTGCAGATATGCACGTTGGAAAACGAGCAACAAGGAATCAGTCGACTGAGGATTATTATTTCCATGCCGACGAATGACGAAGTGGGGGCACGGACGGTGCCTAAAGTGGTCATTCATAAACCTGCTCCTTTCCCTTATAAGGAGGACAAAAGGGTACCATGGAGCTGCAATTGTAGTGTAACAGTACCCGAAGAGGAGAGCATAGCTAGCGCATCTAAGGGCGCGCAAAATGAAGGTTCCCATACTCGGAGTGGGAAACGCTATGATATAGGGGGCATTAGAGTGGATCCCACCGAAATAAAAGAGGCTGAGGAAAGAAATAAAGATGTTGAAGTGCCCATTAAGGAGCCAGTAAGGGAGGAAGAGGCTAAGGAATTCCTAAAGTTCATTAAGCACAGTGAGTATAATGTGGTCGAGCAATTGCGGAAGCAACTAGCTCGTATATTAGTATTGTCCTTACTTCTGAGTTCTGAGGTGCATAGAGATGCGTTATTGAAAGTGCTCAATGAAACATATGTCACTCATGACATATCTGTTAATAAGTTAGACCGTTTGATAAACAACATCAGTGCGGATAATTTCATTTATTTCAATGATGATGAGATTCCGCAAGGAGGAATGGGGTCAACCAGAGCCTTACACATCACTACTCGGTGCAAAGGATACACACTTCCAAGTGTCCTTATTGACAACGGATCAGCATTGAATGTCCTGCCATTATCTACCCTTAGCAGATTGCCCATTGACAGTTCACACATGAAGACATGTCATAATATGGTGAGGGCTTTTGATGGAACCGAAAGGAAGGTTATGGGGCGAATTGACATCCTTCTAGAAATCGGGCCAAATACGTATGAAGTCGATTTTTTGGTGATGGATATTAAACCTTCTTATAATTGTTTATTGGGGAGACCATGGATACACTCAGCTGGGGCGGTACCCTCCTCATTACATCAAAAGTTAAAGTTAGTAAAGGATGGTCGGTTGATAACTATCAATGCTGAGGACGACATTATAGCAGCAGTTATTAGTAGGGCTCCATATGTCGAAGCGGACGAAGATGCCATTGAGTGTTCTTTTCGCTCCTTAGAGATCATCAATGCAACTTTTGTCGTAGAAGGGAAAAAGAGGCCGGTACCCAGGATATCAAGAGCTACAAGGATGGCCTTGCAAATAATGATGGAAAAAGGGGCATTGCCAGGGAAAGGATTAGGGAAGCATTTGCAAGGAGAATTTCAAATTCCAATGGTGATTGAAAAGAAGGACCATTTTGGTTTAGGTTTCAAGCCAGACCATAAGCAAAAGATGAGAGAAATTGTCAAGCGTCAAGAGAGGAGAAGGGCGCGTTTGGACGGAAAAGAAGTGGAATGGGAGCCGATGGCATTCCCTCCGATATCTAAAACTTTCGTGTCTGGAGGTTTGCTTGTGAAAGGAAGTCACCAAGTCAATGCTATACATGGTGAAGGATTGGAGCAAAGAAACTTCGAGGGTATTTGCCCTTACGAACCGGGAAGCTCTTTGAACAACTAGACTGCGGAGGAATTTCCTGTAGTCTTTAGAAATTTTTCAGAGTAATTCTCGAAACATGTTTGTTATTCTAGAGCCTAGGAATAATGAGATTATATTTGTGAAATGGGCTTGTGATCGTTTATTATTATTTCAATAAAACATGACTTTATCAGTTACGACGTGTTCTTAATTTTTTACAATTCATTCATCGCACATAAATAGTCATTCATTCATTCTTTGTATATTCTTTCATACCCCCACAGGGCCTTGGATATCAATGATATGAGCACTGATACTACAACGCCGGATTTTTCTTACGAACAAGACATGTGTATAGAGGAATCTCAGGATTCTGGAGATGATCAAGAATGTGATGTGTCTTCAGATCTGTTGAGGTTAATAAAGCATGAGGAGAAGCAGATTATGCCCCATGAGAAAGAGGTAATAGAAAAAATAGCCTTAGAGGAAGGGAAAGAGGTGAAAATTGGAACTTTGATGGCCAAAGATACGAGGCAAAGTCTGATTGAGTTGCTTCAGGAATTCAAGGATATATTCGTATGGTCGTATCAGGATATGCCTGGATTGAGTACTGACATTGTAGTACATCGTCTCCCAATAAGACAAGATTGTAAACCAGTCCAACAGAAGTTGCGGAGAATGCGGCCAGACATTGTGTTGAAAATAAAGGATGAGGTTAAGAAGCAATTTGATGCGGGATTCTTGCAAGAGGTCAAGTATTCTGAATAGGTAGCAAACATAGTACCGGTACCTAAGAAGGATGGGAAGGTACGAATGTGCGTTGATTATAAGGATCTAAACAAAGCTAGCCCTAAAGACAACTTTCCTTTGCCACATATCGATACTTTGGTGGACAACACGGCAGGATATTCGTTGTTTTCTTTCATGGATGGCTTCTCAGGGTACAATCAGATAAAAATGCATCCAGAAGACATGGATAAGACCACCTTTATAACCTTGTGGGGCACTTTCTGCTACAAAGTAATGCCGTTCGGACTAAAGAATGCAGGGGCAACTTATCAGCGAGCCATGGTGAACTTGTTCCATGACATGATGCATAAGGATATTGAAGTATATGTGGATGACATGATCGCTAAGTCTCGAACGGAGGAAGGGCATATTGAGGTATTGAGGAGGTTATTCCTAAGGTTGAGGAGATTTCAGTTGAAGCTCAATCCAGCAAAGTGCACCTTCGGAGCTAGATCGGGAAAATTGTTGGGTTTCGTAGTTAGTGAAAAAGGAATAGAAGTTGACTCAGACAAAGTCAAAGCTATACAAGAATTGCCTCCACCGCAAACACAAAAAGAGGTTTGAGGATTCCTAGGAAGATTGAATTATATTGCTCGGTTCATTTCTCAACTGACCAAAAAATGTGATCCTATCTTTCGCCTACTTAGAAAGCACAATCCAGGTACTTGGGATGAGGAATGCCAGAATGCTTTTGAAAAAGTCAAGCAGTATTTGTTGGATGCTCCGGTATTGTCTCCACCTAGCCCAAATCGACCATTAATACTGTACTTATCAGTATTCAGCAATTCCATGGGGTGTGTGCTAGGTCAGCATGACGAGTCAGGAAGAAAGGAGAAGGCGATCTATTATCTTAGTAAGAAATTCACTGATTGTGAGATGAGGTATTCGCCAATCGAGAAGTTGTGTTGCGCACTGATTTGGACAACTCGGAGACTAAGACAGTATATACTATACCATACCACTTGGCTCATTTCAAAACTTGACCCATTAAAATACATGATGGAGTCGTTGGCTTTGAATGGAAGAATGGCGAGATGGCAGATATTACTTTCAGAATTCGATATAGTCTATGTAAGTCATAAAGCTATAAAAGGAAGCGCGGTAGCAGATTTTTTAGCTAGTGGGGCTCTAGAGGACTATGAGCCATTAAACTTTGACTTTCCAAATGAGGAGTTAATGTGTATAGCAGCAACAGAAGATTCTCCTTGGAAGCTAAATTTTGATGGGGCATCTAATGCTGTTGGGAATGGAATTGGGGCAGTTCTAGTATCCTCAAATGGTGATCATTTTCCGTTCACATGCAAATTAGATTTTGATTGCACAAACAATATGGCCGAATATGAAGCATGCATCATGGGACTACGAGCGGCTATAGAACGGGGAATAAAAATCTTAGAAGTATATGGAGACTCTGCATTGGTAATTTACCAACTTAGGGGAGAATGGGAGACAAGGGACCCAAATTTACTCAATTATCGGAAGATAGTCTTGGGATTACTGGAGGAATTCGAGGACATCACCTTTAATTATCTTCCGCGAGACGAGAACCAAATGGCGGATGCCTTGGCTACCTTAGCCTCAATGGTTAAGGCAAATAGAGAAGAGGAGATGAGACCAATTCAAATGAGTGTCTATAAGGTTCCGGCTCAGTGTTACAATGTCGAGAAAGAGGAAAAGAATGGTAACCCATGGTATCAAGATATATTACGATATGTGAAAAATCGTGAATATCCTGAACAAGCTAATGAAAATGATAAGCGAACTTTGAGAAGGTTAGCTTGTGACTATGTTTTGGATGGAGAG
The DNA here is from genome assembly GCA_020496765.1 of Gossypium stocksii. Classification (NCBI taxonomy): domain Eukaryota; kingdom Viridiplantae; phylum Streptophyta; class Magnoliopsida; order Malvales; family Malvaceae; genus Gossypium; species Gossypium stocksii. The sequence goes on from CM035631.1 coordinate 103,235,414, forward strand.
ATCTTGTATAAGAGAAGGAAGGACCAAGTGCTCTTAAGATGTGTCGATGCTGTGGAAGCTAAGTTGATTTTGGAGGAAGTTCATGAAGGTGTATGTGGGACGCATGCGAATGGTTTCATGATGGCAAGGCAAATTATGAGGTTTGGCTACTATTGGGCCACTATGGAAGGAGATTGTATCAACTATGCCAGGAAATGCCATAAATGTCAGATTTATGGAGATAAAATTCATGTACCACCTTCACCTTTGCATGTTATGACTTCTCCATGGCCCTTTTCCATGTGGGGCATGGATGTCATTGGGCCCATATCACCAAAAGCTTCGAACGGACATCGGTTTATCTTTGTGGTCATTGACTACTTCACGAAATGGGTAGAGGCCGCTTCTTATGCGAATGTTACTAAGTCAGCTGTGAGTCGATTCTTGAAAAAGGAAATTATTTGTCGGTATGGAATGTCTGAGAGGATTATATCCGACAATGCATTAAACTTGAACAACAAAACGATAGCAGAGGTTTGCGACCAGTTCAAGATCAAACATCACAATTCTTCTCCTTATCGCCCAAAAATGAATGGGACAGTAGAAGCTGCCAACAAGAACATCAAGAAGATAGTGGGAAAAATGACAGAGACTTACAGAGACTGGCATGAGAAATTACCGTTTGCACTCTTGGCCTATCGAACATCTATTAGAACCTCTACAGGGGCAACTCCATTTTCATTAGTTTATGGGATGGAAGCGGTGCTACCTATTGAAGTGGAAATACCTTCTCTGCGAGTCTTGACGGAGGTAAAATTAGATGAAGCTGAATGGGTCCAATCTCGATATGATCAATTGAACTTGATTGAGGAAAAGAGGTTAAGAGCCATTCGTCACGGTCAGATGTATCAGAAACGAATGATACGAGCTTATGATAAGAAAGTTCGCCCAAGGGAATTCTATGAGGGAGACCTTGTACTAAGAAAGATCCTTCCTATCCAAAAGGACTTTAGGGGGAAATGGATGCCAAATTGGGAAGGTCCGTATGTCGTGAAGAAGGCTTTCTCTGGTGGTGCGTTGATCTTAACAGAAATGGATGGGAAAAGTTTACCCAATCCAGTGAACTCAGACTCAGTTAAGAAATACTTTGTCTAAAGGAGAATAGAATCCAAGGTGAAAACCCGCAAAGGGAGCCTTGGGGGTCCAAAAAAAAACAAAAAAAAATGATGGAGAGGCCAAGGTGAAAACCCGCAAAGGGCGCCTTGTGACCAAAGGGGTTTTGAGTCGAAAACCTGAAAGGGCGACTCAAATTTCGAAGCACCCGGTAAATTTGCTCAGCGAAGAAAGAAATACGTGACATACTGGGGCATCGACAGAATACTTTGAATCTTCTAAACAATATGTCTTCACGAAGTTGATGTACGAGTGCTCAAGCGGCGATATCTAGGGCATATAACTTCTTGCCTGTTTGCTATCTTTGGATTCTTTTTCTTCTCAAAGATAGGCTATCAGATTAATTTCCTTTGTATCTTCTTGATTCATTCGAATTCAATTAAAGATGTTCTTTCCGTCTTACATTGTCCTTTAAGTCTGTTTCATGGAAATAATAATAAATGGGCTAAAATTTTCACAAATGAAGTTTTGCGCATTACTCTGAAGTTGCTAGATAATACAAGGAAACCAAAACAGGTAGATTGTTCAAGAAATTCACAGAAGTAAGGATAGAAATAACTCGAAGAGTTTTCTTTTCTTCCAATCTAAAAGGACGAGCGGACAGAACCAATGATTCAATTCTAAGGAAAGGTGGTCTTACAACCATCTTCAGGAGATCTTAGCATCCATGAGCCTTCAGGTTGGGCAGGAACAATACTGTAGGAAAAGATGAATGGTGACATATTGGATAAGGGTCATTTTCATAACATTTTGCATTTTAATTAGGGGCATTTGATCATAACATCCTAGTCATTAGGCATGATCGCATACGCATTCTACAGGTTATGTAGATCAGAGATGACGCGCCTTAACTCCCTAAACGATAGGGTAATAGGCTGAAAATAGCAGATCTGGCATTCAGATGTTCATACTGAAGCAGATCCAAGATGGTTTGGCGTCCTTGTACTGGAGAGGAGCAAACCGAAGACATAGCTGATTTAGCTTTTGCGTGACTACGTTGAAGCAAATCTAAGATGATTTGGCGTCTCTGTACTGGCGGAGAGCAAATCGAAGTCTGGCATCTTCATATTTGGTTGAGGGCAGGCACATAGCAGATCTGGCATTTAGATGTTCATACTGAAGCAGATCCAAGATGGTTTGGCGTCCTTGTACTGGCGAGGAGCAAACCGAAGACATAGCTGATTTAGCTTTCGCGTGTCTTCGTTGAAGCAAATCTAAGATGATTTGGCGTCTCTGTACTGGCGGAGAGCAAATTGAAGTCTGGCATCTTCATATTTGGTGGAGGGCAGGCACATAGCAGATCTGGCATTCAGATGTTCATACTGAAGCAGATCCAAGATGGTTTGGCGTCCTTGTACTGGCAAGGAGCAAACCGAAGACATAGCTGATTTGGCTTTCGCGTGACTACGTTGAAGCAAATCTAAGATGATTTGGCGTCTCTGTACTGGCAGAGAGCAAATCGAAGTCTGGCATCTTCATATTCAGTGGAGGGCAGATACATAGCAGATCGGGCATTCATATGTTCATACTGAAGCAGATCCAAGATGGTTTGGCGTCCTTGTACTGGCGAGGAGCAAACCAAAGACATAGCTAATTTAGGCTTTTTCTCATTGAAGCAAGCGGATTTGGTGTTTTTGTGTGCAACGGAGAGCATATTGAAGATATTTGTAAGTTGGCAAGAGGCAGATTAAGGACCGGCCAAATTTGGTCTTTCTATCTTTGCTCGATTCCCGTTACACAGCAATGAGCAAAGAGGGGCAGCTGTAGAAGCCCAAATTTGACCGGGCTTGAAAGAAAACAGAAAATAAATAAATAAGCAAATAAACATTTATTTAAATATTTAAACAGTCCATTAAAAAATGAAAGTCCAAGTTACAAATGTTTGGGGCCCAATGTCTAAACACAGCAGACTGACCCATCTAAGTACACGGCCCGTGTAGCCCAAATACACCCGAAACCCATGCCTACTAAGCAATGGCCCAAGGGGCCCAAAATTTTAAACTTTTGGATAGGGTGAAAACCCTAGCCCTCTCCTCGCGCCGCATTTGCTTCTGGAATGTTCGGGGAGCGTCTGTCCAGTCCCCGAAATCGAGGCCATCAATGCAAGGCTAGCTGGCGCCATCAATGCACCCCGGGAGCCTCTCGATGGTTCAGCCTCCAATCAAGGCCAGTCAGTGACCCAACTGGACTCGCCAGCACCATGACCGTCCCGATTTGGTGACCCGATCAACGTACAGAAGAGCCTTGGACGCCAAGATTACCTGCGAAATGGAAAGCACACGGGCAAACAGAAAAGGGAAACAAAATAATAGCAGATATGGAAAAGAGAATCCTAGCAGATTAGTCAAAGATACAAATAGATACAGTAGGTAATAAATGGAAAAAATCAGAGATTTCTTTCCAGAATATGTAAAAATGTACTGGCTATAAAGCCATTGTTTGTAACCTAGAAAGGGACCTTTTTTTTTACGAAGAGAAAAAAAGAAAGAAAACCAGAAATTACAAGAAGACTCAAAAGGCTTTCTATTCTCAAGGTGATTTTCTTAAATGTTTGTTTTTTCATTCAAGTATATTCGATGAACAGATAATAATAACAAGGGATTAGTTTATATTTTTCGAAAACATAGCAAACGGTTTCAAAATCTCAGATCCACTTACTGTCTTATGTTTTTTTAAAATATTTTAAAAAAAATAAATAATATGAAATAAAGGAAATGGATAGAGTTTACCTGCGAAATGAAGAGTTTTTGAACCTCCGGACACCACCTATGGTGGCGCGTGAGGCGCGTGGGAAAGCCCGAGGATCGGAGCCATGACGGTCAGAGACCGGAGCTCAGAGGGCACTCAGAGCATTTCTGAGGTTTTTTTTTTTAGGGGAAGTGACCAAATGATTTTTTTTTGCTGAATGATGGGTTTATATAACCCTTTCAAAGCGAAATCGTTTCGGCTTAGTCCCATAAGCCATAAACGATGTCGTTTTAGGCCTCCAGGATCCGCGCGTTGACCCGAAGACCCGGGGAGGATCCGCGTGTTTTGCTAAAAGGGCTAATCGCCCAAATGGTCCTCCCATATTTTAAAATCTGAAAATCAATTTTTATTTTATTTTAATTTGGCCCAAAGATTTTATTTTCATTCCAATTTAATCCCTACTGTTACTTTAAGGCCAATATTGAGAACGACGTCGTTTTAGGGATTAGGAAAAATTTCCCAATGAGTCCCTCAAATTTTAACGCGCGTCCCAGAAGGTCCAAAATTTGTGTTTTATTTTTTTAAATTAGCCCTAAAAAGTTTTATTTCATTTTAATTTTAGTCCTTTTATATAACATATTTATTTTTTATTATTTTACTATAAAAATTTATTATCTATCATTCTATTATTGTTATATACAAATATTTTATCACTAATAATTATATATTATTTATTTTATATTTTATTACATATTTTTTTAAAAGTTGGTTATTCATCTTATTTTGAATTATTATTTATTATCGTATATTTTTAAATTTTCATAATTATTTAAAATTATCTATTATTTTTTATACATTATTATTATTATTATTATACTATATTATAAGATAGTTTGTTATGAAAATAAAATTTGGCTTATTATTTATTATATTATATTATATTATACTTTATATCATATACTTTATTATATATATATTTTAAATTATTTTGCATAGTTTGTAAATTTCTGATTTATTTTATGTTATAAAAAGTTCTTGCAAAATTTTGCTTCTATTATATGTATATGTCTTTTTTTTTTTAAAAAATTGAATTTCTTAAAGTACTTTATGTTTAACTTTTCAATTTTTATTTTTTTTAAATTTGATAATTTTAGTATACATTTTTATTTGTTTTATTCCTTTTATGATATTTATTGTACATATTTGCATAAAATTGATAATTTGTGTTATTATTTCCGTATTGTATGTTGCATGAAATGTCGTTATATTATATTTGTATTAAAAGCATGTGTTATAATTGTTTAAATTTTGCTATCTTGTAATGAATTTTCTTAATTACATTATATTAAAATAAATATAAAAAAATGTTTTAAAATAAAGGCAATGTTTTTCGTATTTAGGAATTTGGGAGATAGTGCCCTATCATGCTGGGTTGCGATTTCCTGTTTACTTAAATGCCTAAAATACCCTTCTAAATGATTTTATAAAATACGAGATGATTTTAGTTACAAAAGTGTTAGAATATTGTGTCCTATCATGCTGGATGTGATATTCGTATTCTTTTGAACGAAGGAATTTCAGTTTTAAAATTCAAATTACTCTATATTCAATAAGGGATCATATTTTTAAATATTTTCAAAATTTTAGCATCAAAGACAAAAAAAGTTATTCAATTTGGTACCAAGTTTTGGGCGTTATGAGGGTGCTAACCCTTCCTCGTATGTAACCGACCCCCGAACCCGTTTTCTTGATTTCGTAGACCAAAACAAATGATTTTCAAACAAAATAGTTTAAAAGTGGTTCAATCACACTTAAACTGATTGGTGGCGACTCCCATTTTCAATTTTTAAAGTCGAACCCCGTTTTCTAAAATTCTCGTTTTTAAAAATGGTTTCGACAATGATTATATTAAATTAATTAAACTCGTTTAAATATATTATTATCTAACTACAAAGTCTCTTAAATTGAATTTAGTGGGTTCACAAATAACAATAAATTCAATCTACCATTATTTAGGCACTTAGCCATATGATCAACAGCAACATTCTGAGACCTTGAAATGTAACAAAATCTTATCTTCCAATTTCGTTTGAAAAGACAATTAATTAAACGTAATTCCACCAAATTACTATTAACAGCTCCACCAATTAGTAGAGTCTCAACTAAAAGTGCATTATCACATTCCAGTTCTAACTGCCTGAATCATTTCTTTTAAGCTATATGCAATCTTTTAAGCATGGCACGCGCTTCAACTTGAAAAATTGTTTCTCTGTCAATCGCGATTAAAAACCTACACAACCATTTCATATTAGTATCCCTTAACAAACTTTAAAATTAAAAAAAAAAAAGATTTTAAAGAAAAAGATAATGGAGACCTACATTAGGGATCTTGTCGTCTTGGTTCAACCACAATCGGCTAACGATGGTTTGCTAGTCACATTAAATTTCGGTAAATTTAAAATTCAAATATTAATACGTTGGTTTTAGCATGGTTAGTAAAAATAAAAATTTGGGTTTGGATTTGGAGTATTTAAGTTCGAGACTCATCATATATAATTATTTGTAAGTTTTCAAGTCTTATCATGTAGTTCTAATTTAGATTCTTCCCATTATTAGTATGTTTGCATTGTAATTGTTTAAGTTTACAGTTCTTACTCTGTTTGTGTTGAATAAATTGATTCTACATTTTATGCTTACTTGAATACGTATGTTGCTTTGTACTTGTAAACTTTTTTTAAAAAAATTGAATATTAATATTTATATTTTTTTCGGGACAACTCCATCGAATAGGTAGTAGCCTTGGTCCCCTAAATGGGGAATTGTTAGTTTAATCCCTTCAAGAATTATAAACTTGTAAGTTAATATAAAGTTAAAATTACATTTTTACTTCACCAAACATTTATAATTCAATTCTAACATCTCTAAAAAAATTAAACTATTATAATGTAATGATAATTTTAGATTTTTACTCATCAAAAAACTTTTTTATACTAAAAAAATAAAAAATAACATTAAATATGCTAATGAGTGTTGGGTATAGTAGTAAAGCATAGAAACTGCACTAAGGGGGGTGACAATGGCCAAGGCCTCCTAAAATGGGAAAATAACATTTTTTCCCATTAAATTTTATAAAATTATAAGTTAGTAAATTGTTAAATTGTACTTTAACCCCAAATAATAAAATTGTAATTTAATCTTTTAAAATTATAAATATATAAACTAATACAATGATAAAATTATATTTTGTTTGTGAAAAAAAACCTAATTAAACAAAATCCTTATGCCTAAAAATTAGCTACGCTACCATTCCAATAATTTTCTAAAAAAGTTCTATGATCGGAGTTATTCTTCCTAAATGAATCCCAGCTATTTGTTGTGCAATACTGTTCAGCCCAACTTATTGACTTCTTGATGATTTTTAAAAAATTCCAAGCTAAGCCTTAGAAAACAAAAAAAAAAGTACTGCTTTTCTATATACGTCAGACTAGCAACCCCAAAAGAATAGGCCAGAGGGCCTGAAATAACATTAAAAAAACTTGAAATATACAACTTAATTTTGACCGCTCAAAAAATAACATTAAAAACCTCGAAATAACAAGCAACTATAAAGCTGAAATATAAAACTAAAAACCAACATCAAAATTAAAAAAAAAAAAAAAAACCACTTAATATGTGGGAAGGTAATGCGTAGGATAGGTCAATTACTTGATAAACACGACATTATTGCTCTAATGTGACAAAATCTATCAACTGTTTAAGGACAAACTTTTATCTTTATTTATTTTTCATTATCTTTTTTGTTTTTTTATGGATGAATTTGTTTGTGGAAATTTTCATTGTCAACCTTACGACCAACTTTATTTGCTTTTGGATGGGTTGCTAATAAAAGAAAAAGAAGCATGTCTATTTTGAGGGCCAATTTAAAATAATTTTGTGTGGAAAAAAAATATTAAATTAAAAGAAGATTGGGTTTTAAAAAATGTGTTTAAAACTATTGATGTGATGTTGGGAAAAAATTATTCAAAGAATTGAAATGTTTAATTAGTAATTTAATAAATAGTAAAAAGAAAGAGAAAAACATGTTAGTAGAATTTTCAAAATATTATATAAAATTCTTGAGAATTTGCCATTATGGGTCGGTTTAGAAATGTTTCTAAGGTAAAAATATTTCTAAACAAGCTATTTTTTTTTTAAAGAAAAAGTGCTTCTCTCAAATTAAAAATTGACGTAAAATCATATTTTAAGAAATCGAAAATTTTAATTTCTCTCCAAAAATATTTTTGAGAATCATTCAAAAACCAGGCCTAAATTGGAATTCTCTTAAAAGTTTTTTCTCACCCACCAATCATAAATATATATTGCTATATATATCATTAGAATATTCTTGTTTTACAAACGTGTTTAACACACATTTATATATTATAAAAAAATCAAGTTAAATATATTTATGTCTATTCATAATTAATATTTATTTAATTATTATTGCAAATTTAAATAGATATAAACAAGTAATATACTCTTCATGTCAGTATAATTAATTGATTAGAGATTTGGAAATTTAAGAATAGTTTAATTTTGACTTTTGATCTTGGATTATTTTTATGTTTATATTTTTTTTCTATGTGGGTACTTAAATTTATTACTTTTTTCATTTTGGTCACTAAAATTGAGTTTTGTATAAGTGTTATGATATGACAATTTGACATTGTATCACATCAATTAATTTTAATTAAATTATTTAAAAGTAAGAAATTCAAATTTGAAAAAAAAAAAAAAAAAAGAGAAAGAAAGAGTAACATTGAATCTTCTCTTTCAACCATGGTTTTTTTAAATCAAATAGATGGTCGAACTGATAAAGTCATCAATTTGTCCGTCTAATTGATCTAATTAAAAATATTAAAAATCATGGCTAAGTCAGTTCGACCGCCAATTCAACTATCAATTCAATCGATTTATACTTATTTTCAATTTAATCGGTTCAAAAATTCCATCTAAATCAGTACCCTAACTAATTCTCAATTCAACTTATTTGACCGATCAATCCACTCTAATTCGAATAACATTGAGTAAAACATTCAAAAAAATAATACCTTTAGTCAAATATGATTACATGTAACATACCATGTCTTAAATTTGAAGCTAGAAAATTCATATATTGACCAGGGTTAATTAAGTTGAAATGAATTTTGACTATTGAATATGAATGAGATTAAAAATAATATTATATTTTTAAAAATTTATAACATATCATTATTATTTTGTATGAATTGATATTTGATATATTATCACTAAAACGGGAGAGATCCATTTATATTCTTTCATATTTTTTTGTACGATTAATATTTTTATAATTCAATTGTTGAATTTATTGATATAATTGTATTTGTCATGCAAGTAAATTTTATAGCCAATTTAATATCCCTATCATATTGATTAAAATATTATTTGTATTAATATTTATTGAATGATTGACAATTTTTTACATAAAAGAAATAGTTAGAAATTTTTAATTTACATCAAATTTGACATATATGATCTATATGAATGAAATATAAAATGTGATAGTTGGATCGTACAAAAAGATATTAAAAAAAATGTAAAACTACTTTAATTTTAGGGTAAACCATAAAAATAGTCATTTATGTTATCGTTTTGTTACGAAGTGGCCACTCTACCATTAAACTTCATTACCTCCCTAACGGTGGTCTCATGTGGCAATCCAAATGGGTTTTAAATGCCAACTTAGATGTCGTATGTGACAATCCAAATTAAATTTATTTAATTAAAAACCTATTTTCATCTTAACAATTGGACATCTAAATTGACATTTAAAACCTATTTGGACTGCCACGTAGGACTGCCGTTAGGGAGGTAACGGAGTTTAACGGTAAAGTGACCACTTCAAAACAAAACGATAACGTAAGTGACTAAAACGTAACATTTCAAACATAAGTGACTAAAATGTAATCTGAGGCAAACAAAAGTGACTATCTTCATAGTTTACCCTTAATTTTATACTGAAATATGTGAATTTCTCCTCATAAAATATTTTATGTTCATAAATAATATTACTTTTTACTTCTTAAATTCTTTTAGAAGTTGCTTGTTGGCAAACAGATGTGTACCAAATTTAATTATTAGTACCTAGAATTTATGGGAATTTCATTTTTTTAAGGAAAGGATTGGGAGGAGGGATGAATCTTTCAAATGATGTCCCATCGATCCAGGGCAGAAAGCATGATGACTGATGAGTTTGCCCAAAGGAGCTTTGAGTACTAAGATGAACAATGTTATGACAAAGGCCACTATGTATTTTCGGTTGGTCACATGGTTTGCCTACCCAACCATTTACACTCATTTTTAAGCTTTATTTGCCTTTGTATTTTGTAGACCAGATTGATTAGATTCTTTAATTTACACCAATATGAGGTAAGATTCCATATGTCTATCGACAACATTAATATGAGATTGATGCAAAATGTCATGCTACATAATTTGTAAGGTAACCCATGTGTTTTGTCCATAAAACACGTCTAATATGTTGACAATGATATGAACACTTATCTCTGTTCTATAGCACATACCTAATTTAGTACTTATGACAACGCTGCAACCATAATATGTTAAATTATTTTTTCAAACTTGAAGATTTATTCTTGTTTAGTTAAAAATTGAAACAATCGAAAAATCGATTTGAACCGATGTATTCGGTTTGAGTTTTGTATTGTTCAGTTCAATTTTGAGTTGGTGTTATCATTTAAAACCACACAATTGGGTTTGAGTTTAATTTTTTCACATGAAACTCATTTTATCCAAGTCAAACCGAATAAAAAAAAACTCTGTTTAAAGGAATAGTTCTAATAAAGTAATAAATTGATCATTTCAAAATCTGTATAGACTAATTCATTTAATCCTATTATTATTAACAACAACAGGCAGATATAATTATACAAAAAGATAAAGGTATAGAAATAATTCATAAAAAAAAGTTATAAAAATGTAGTTTTATAGTAAAGGGAATTTTTTAATATAATAATTATAATTATAAGCATAATTTTAATTTTAAGAAAATAGTTTATTGAACTTTATAATATTTTATTTATAAAAGAAATAACTTTCCACAATTATATATGTTTGATAGTTATGAATTTAATCAATTATATGGCATATTGTAATCGTCCAGTTATAACTAATTAAACTAATTAACAACATGACAAGAAAAAAATTAGGTATACTGATGATTTATGTACTAACTTTTCTTGTAACAACTTAATAGCTTAACTTCAATGTATAAATAAATATAGAGCATGTATTATGGTTGTCGAAAAAAAAAAATAAAGAATTGTATTACTAGATTTTTTGGGCAAAAAGCAAGTTGATATTATTTTTTCTTACAAGGACCAAATTTGGTAAAAACCACTGAATCGAACTGTTATTATTAATTTTAGATATTTCAATTTTTAATCTATATGTTTTAGTTTCGGTTTAAAAAATGAAAAACCGAACCGAATCGGCTACACCCTTACAGCCAACTAACACCGGCCATCCCAAATTACTACATGCAGTGTCATCTTCTGCCGGCTAGCATTTGGGAGAGGCTTGACCGTACCAACCGTAATTTTTCCTGGGTTGGGGCGGAGGATGCGAGGAAGCTTCATCTTATTAAATGGGATAAGCTTATGCTACTCAGAGAAAATGGTGGTTTGGGTTTAGAAACCAAGCTCAGGTTATTAAACTGCATGGCGAATCATCCATGAATAGGAAAGCTTGTGGGTGAAAGTCCTCTCTCAGAAATACCTTTTGGACAGTGACCAATCTAAGAGGAAAACGATGTGTCAACCACCACTTGATCCAATGGTCCTCCCTTAGGAAAGTTAGCCCATTATTCCAAAGAGGCCATAGATGGTCCATCCGTAATGGACAATCCGTGAGCTTCTGGATTGATGATTGGAGTGGACTTGGAGCAGTAAGGGCTTCAATCAGTGGGACCCTGAACAATGAGGAATTTGATCATAATTTTAAAACTGAGAGACTTGGTTGAGGAGCAAGTAAGGGATTGCTTATCCTTCTCGATACCGAATGCTTGGTGGGAGGCAATATTGAGTGTTCTAGTGTCTCTAAACACTGACGTTCAAGATGTGCTCTGCTGGAATGGCTCCAGCAATGGACATTTTAGTTTATCCAGCAATGGACATTTTAGTTTATCTAGCACTTATGATTTAGTGGCTAATAGACAGCAAGTCAGAGGCATTGAAAGAGTGAAGCAGAGTTGCCTCAAAACATCAAGTTGTTTCTATGGAAGTGCGTCCTCAAATGCCTTCCCACTGCGAGTTTCCTCTTTGTGGGTTGAATATTTCAAGTTCAAGATTATTTGAATTTGAATTTACAAATCTGCTTTAAAATTTGAATTTGCAAATTACCCATAAATTTTCCAACTTTTTACATCCAAATCTGAATCTAAATTAATTATTATTATCTACATACATCTGAATCCACAAAAAATTAAAATTTAACAATTTTAAATTTATATTGAATATTCAAATCCGTTAAAATTATAATTTAAAAAATAATATAAAATCAAATAAAAATGATTAAAATAGAGTAACGAAAACAACTAAATAATAATTCAAACTAAACATAATATTTTCATTAAAAAAATAAGGTTTAAGAGTAAAAAAAAATCTTAGTAAAAAATATTAATTAAGCCCTTAAAATCTATCAAGTCTTTAGTGGCAAAAAAAATAATTAATTAAACCCTTCTAATAATTGAAACCGTTAATTGATCGTCTAAAGGAACTAAAATAGCAACCACCAAGAAATGACATATGACATGCCACATGGCAAGATGTTGATGTGGCATATCATATTAATAAAAAAATTTTAAAAATATTAAATATTTTTTAAAAAATAATTAATAAAATTTATATCTGGAACGAGGGCTTCGGATTGTTCTAATCTTAATGCTTTCTGTGGCTGTTGTTTCTTGATTGGTATTGAAAGCTATAGGTTCTCCTGTACTCAGAACTGCCATGCAATATTTGTTAATTTTAATTTGAGTTCCTTTTTCTACCCAAAAAATAAAAAAAACTAAACTAATTATTCACCAACTTAAATCCTAAACTCAAATATTATATATATATATATATATATATATAAATATATATATATATCTATATATATATATATATGAACTTTTATTCGGTCTGTAATTTGATAATAAACTTTAATTTAGTACAGTTATACACATGAAATTTTGATTGTGGTTCAAATGTATACATGAAATTTTAATTTTGATTCAATCATACAGAATTTAAAAAAATAGATACATCAATTTATTTTTATATTAAATAAGTATAATTATTTATTATGCAGTATAAAAACATGAAATGATGTTATATAAATAATTGCGTTAATAATTTGTGAAAATTGGATCAAATCAAATTTTCATGTATAAAATTGCACAAAATCAAAGTTTATGTATACAATTGCACATTAAGTCAAAGTTTATATATAGTTTTGATTTATCCCTAAATAAAAAAATAAATTTAAACCCTAAACTCAAAACCTCTTATACCAAGCCACTTCCTTTCTCTCTCTACTCAATAGAGGTGTTCATGAGTTGGGTGTAGTAGTTCAAATTTCAGCGATGTCGAAAATAGTGACTCGAGACCACCAAATTCGACAAATGAACTCGTAGGTTATATTAATTAATATTTACGAGCCAAATGTAGTTTTTAAAAGATTTTTTGAAATAGTAAATTGTGTTTTATAAAGATTTATTTGGTCAAGAAATCGAGAAAAAGAGGTATCGAGATCTCGGTGTTATAAACCGAGCCATAAATATTTTTATGAATATTTACGGAGTGTCAATAAGGTAATATTAAAATTTCGTTAGAAAATTTTGACGTTTGGGTGGTTAATTAAATAAAAATGATTAAATTGAAAAAGGTGTAAAAGTTGCTAGAAGGATTAAATAGCTCAAATGAGGAATGACCTAAAGTGAAAATAAGCCCAAAGGAGATATTTTGGGCGGCAATAACTGAGAAAAATCAGGGAATGGGTGAAATAAGGGCAAAATTGGAAAATTTCCAAAATTAGTTAAATAAAAATGGGACCAAATTGGAATATCTAGAATTCTCTTCATTTCTCTTCATTTTCTTCAGCTGAAAAACAGCCATGGAAGGGGTTTTAAGCTGGTTTTCAAACTCTAGCTTCATGTAAGTTTAATTCTTGTTCTGTCCTTGAAATTTCTATGTTTTTGGACTTTTACAATTGGGTCCAACTTATTAATTCATTAGTTTTTGATTTTATGGCTAATTTTTAAATTTTCTATGGATGAGTGCTGGAAGCATATGATGAATAAACATAGAATTGAAGCTTTAATTTTGTTATATGACAATTTTATCAAGTAAATTTGATGGAAATTGGTTTTAGGACCTAATTGTGAAAGAGTTGAAATTAAGGCCTAGTGTTAAAATTCTGATTTTCAAAGGTTATGTAGTTTAAAATGATAGAGAAAAGTATTAAATGAGAAAATTAGCTCAATTGAGGGGTTAATTGAGCAAGGACTGAATTGTATGAATTGTGCAATTTGGGATAAAATAGAAATCGACATGTTACACTAAAGCAGTTTTGGACAGCAATAGTTGTCTAACTTTGACAAATCACCAAAAATATTAGAAATTGAATTAGAAGTTGAGTGAGATATAGAATTAAAGCTTGTTGAGTCTATTTTTATATAAAAGAAATAGAACAAGCAAAGGAAGTCTATAGATTGAGATATTTAAATTTTTGTAAGACTGGTTCAGATTAATTTCGTGATCCCCTGTTCTTGAATTCTAAAAATAATTAAAAATTATAAAAAAAATATTTATGGAACATAATTTATATGGGTGGATTCTTTATTGAGTCTATTTTTAGTACAAACAAACATGAACATCTTTTGAATTCTGTATAAAGAGAAATTGAAATTTTAGTGAAGAGTGGCCAGGATTGTCAAGTAGTGAAACAGGGGAAACTTTAACTAATAAACTATACTAATTGCCCACACAAAAAATTCTGGAACAATGATGATAAGAAGATATGTGAGTCTATTTTCAAGGAAAATTAACGGATCTTAATTTGGAACTCCAAATTATATGTGTGTTATTTATACTAAGGATGTGGAATGGAGTGGAGGAGGAGGAAAATATATGAATGATTTGTATTTAAATTAATCATACGCCTGATTATAATCGATAAATTTTGAACTAGAAATGATATATTGTTTTATTTCAAATATTTATTATGGAATTATGATTACTGTTATAATATAAAAATAGAATTTGTAAGTTTATATGGCTAAATTTTATTGATCATTTATTAGTCTTGTGAATTTCATGGTGTGTTATTTCATATGTATTGTTGATAAAATTGTGACCAATGTAAAAGCATGAAAATTTAATAAATGCTCAAATTGAGTATTTCTATCTTGTGATAATCGATGAATTAACGGAAAAAAACCATGGTTGGACCATGGCAACAAGTGATAAGTGGTAGCTTCGGCTACAAGTGGCAAGTGGTAGCTTCGGCTACAAGTGATAAGTGATTTTCCGTATAAGACCATAGCTGCGCTATGGCATCGGAATAAAGTGATAAGTGACTTCCATGTAAGACCATAGCTGGGCTATGGCATTAGGATAAAGTAAAAAGTGATTTTCCGTGTAAGACCATATCTGGGATATGGCATCGGAGTGATATGTGCTTTTGTGTAAGATCATATCTGGGATATGGCATCAGTGATATATGTAATCCGTGCTTAAGATGTAAGACCATAGCTGGGCTATGGCATTCTAATGAAAAGTGATGAATTGACGGATAAGTCCATGGTTTGACCGTGGCATAGTGATAGGGAAGATGTAAGACCATAGCTGGGCTATGGCATTCTATCGAAAAGTGATGAATTGACGGATAAGTGAAAAGACCATAGCTATGCTATGGCATCAATGATTAACAGTGAAAAATGACGATTTCCAAATTGATAAAGTTTTGGTAAGTATCATTCGAATTTATATGATAGATTTTAATTAAACATTGAAATTGAGCTCAATAAGTGATTTGCCATTTTAAATTGTGAATGGAACAATAGTTAGTGAATTACATGTTTGTGAATTGATATTTAAAGTTTGATGAGTGATATATGATTATTATTAGTATTGATTCTGATGTATGTGTACTATTCGATGTTGAAATGATTCAACGTATAAATTTAGCATATGAATGAGTATGAGACTAATACGAGTTAGTACAGACATGTACACGAGCCTTACGAGCATTGAATTGATCAGACTTATGAATTGTGTAGTAAATCATCTGAAAGAACATGGTATGGATTAGTGAATACTTATGAGTTACAATGTGAAATGATAAACTGCTTTCATTATGTTATATTAAGTTATGAAATGTATATTGAATGTAAGATGTAATAGAGGTGGTTTAATTACATGTGTGACACTTATTGTGCGATATAATGAGTATTCAATATATTTGCATTGGTTCAATAGAAAAATATAATAATACGAGGATAAGTAATAATACTGATTAATATGAGCTTGACAAGTAAGTGATATTTAATAAATTTATATATCGAGAAAGTGAAAGATTATAAATTGCATATTTACAAATGGTTACATGTATTTATCTGGAATATAAGAAAATGATAGTTATTGATATATGGAAGTAAGAGACTATGAAATATATATATAAGCATGAGATATGTTTGATAAGTGAGTTCAATCACAATTATAAAATTGTGCATCTCAAATGTACTACTCATGTAAAGATGGTATTTCAAACGATTTGATTAATAAAACTCAAATATGAAATAGTTAGAAACTAAGACAATTTGTTAAGAAAATGTATATGAGATACAAGGATATGATGGTTGTATGTTATATGAATACATAGTGTGAAAAAGTATAAAAGAGAGTTAATAAGAATAGAGTCACAAGGCCAGTCACGGGCATGTAGGTGGACCGTGTGCCCCCTGCACCTTAATGCATGAAAATTTTAGATCCTGAAATTATAACACGGGCTGAGCACACGGGCGTGTGCCACGGCCGTGGGAAAAAAATAGAATATGCAAGTTTTCGCACAAGGGTTGCGATACGAGCGTGCCCCATCTCGCACGGGCGTGTGGCCCTGCTTAAGATTTAAAACTTCATAAGTGCCCAAAAGTTCTCGGATCGGTTCCGGGACACCTTCGATGTATGGTTTGGGCCTCGTAGGCTTATGATAAGGATCTTAAGAGAATGAATAAAGAGTTTAAAGATGAAAAAAAAAATTTGATGGCCCTAGTTCACGAGTTTAAGCATGTACAAGTCTGATAATGCCTAATACCCCGTCCCGGCTTTGGGCTCGGGTAAAGGGTGTTACATTGGGTCAATCTGGTTTTATGTTAGGTCTCATATATGATTGCCCAAGTTCAATCTGATTCAAAATATGAGCATCAATTTTGACCCAAACTCGTCAATATTTATAAACGATTAACCTAAACCCATTTAGACATGCTCGTATTATTTTTTTATTTTTCAAAATATATTATTTATTATTTATTATTTATTTTTAAATGTTGATACTATTAATACTATTAGTACTATTTTATTTTGGATATAATTATATTATCATCATACATTTTTATATTATTTTCATTATTATTATCATTATCATATGGTATTATTAATCGAATTATTATTATTTATTATTATATTCATTATATTATTGTCATTTTATTTCATTATTTATGTTATTATTTTGTTAATATCATAATTTTGTCATCATCATATATTGTAAATATTCTTACATGCACTCATCCGTTTTTTACACAACGCATAAAAAGTAATTAAAACTGAGGCAATGTTCGTTATTTTTGGGATTCGAGGAGCTGTGCTCCTAACCTACGGAGTATGACCTCCTCCTAGAACCTAAATAACTAAACATACTATTTAAATTCAAGATATATAGGATTTAGGTAATAATTAAACGACGAATATTCTTACTTTCGGGGATTCAAGACATCGTGCCCTAATTTACAGGACATAATCTTTTTTCTCGATTAACTCGAAATAAGAGAGCTTCATCCATAAAATTTAATTTAGATAGTGATATATTCAATGCCATTAAATAACATCATGTAAAAAGGGATCACATTTTAAATTCTCTTCGAATTCTAAATTTTTTATGCTAAGACATCTGTTAAATATGACTCCTATTTTTAGTCAAATTTGAGAAGTAATCTTCTAGTTAAACTCTGTTTATTTGTTTCAATCAAACACTAATTAGTTTAGATTATTTTATTATTATTTGACCTTTGAATTTAGCCTATAAATAGACTCTTTTGCAACCTTAGAAATAACACCCATTAGAGATTAGAACTCATAACACATTTAAGAGAATTTTTTGTGTTTACGTTTTGAGGGTTCTTTGTTTTTGGGTTTTTTGGGGTTTAGTTATTATCTCCATCTTTTGTACTCTTCGTTCTTTTGCCATTATAGTAAAATTATCTTTGCTCGTGGTTTTTTATCCTCTTTGGAGGGTTTTTTCCACGTTAAATTTGTGTGTTCAATTTCTCAATTTCTTCTGTTAATTTTACTTGTTCGTTGCTTAATCGGGTCGAATTTCTAACAATTGGTATCAGAGCTAGTTCAAATTTCATAGATCAGCCCATTCAGATATGGCAGCAACAAGGTTTGAAATTGAGAAGTTCGATGGTGAGACAAATTTCAATCTATGGCAAGTTCGGATGATGGCAATTCTAGTTCAATCCGGTTTGAAAAAGGTTGTTACCGGGAAAAAGCCTGAGAATCTAAATAAAACAGAATGGGAAGAGCTTGATGAAAAGGCTTTGTCTGTAATCCAGTTGTGCCTCACGAATACGGTATTACAGGAGGTATTGATGGAGAAGACCTCATCCGCCTTATGGAAAAGGTTAGAAACTCTTTATGCGACTAAGTCTCTGGCTAACCGTTTAGTGTTGAAGCAACGCTTATTTACGTTTCGCATGAACGAAGGTGAGCTTCTTAGAGATCACATCAGTCAATTTATTACTCTTTTAAATGAATTAAAGAACGTTGAGGTTAATATTGATGATGAAGATCAAGCTATGCTATTATTGTGCTCTTTACCCCCTTCATACAAGTCTTTCAAGGAGACCCTGATTTATGGCAGAGACAAACTCTCATTCGAAGATGTGAAGGGTCATTTGTTGAGTAGAGACAAACTCGACAATGAGCTTCATTTGGATAGCAAGGTAGATAGGCAAGCTTCTATTTTGGTAGCATCAAAGAAACGAGACAAAATGTGTCGCTATTGTAAAAAGTTAGGTCACGTCAAAGCAGATTGTTATAAACTGCAAAATAAAAAAGCTGCTAAGAGTAACGAGGAAGATGTAGCTGGTGCTAATTTAGCCGATGAAAGCGGTGATGATTTCTTGTTAGTGTCAACGGGCGATAACTCTAAGCTTACGTCCGAGTGGATCCTAGATTCTGGATGTTCTTTCCACATGTGTCCCAATAGAGAATGGTTCTCCACATACAGTTCAATTGAAGGTGGAGTTGTGCGCATGAGAAACAATTCATCTAGTAAGGTAATTGGTATTGGTACTGTTAAAATTAGGATACATGACGGGACGATTAGGACACTCTCAAATGTCAGGTATGTACCTGATTTACGAAAGAATCTAATCTCTTTGAGTATTTTAGACTTGAAAGGATACAAAATCAACATCGAGTCAAGCGGCATTAAAGTATCTCGTGGATCTCTCGTTTTATTAAAAGGTAAAAGAACTGGCAGTCTTTATATTCTGGAAGGTTCTACAGTGACCGGTGAAATCGGTCGTCCCTCATCCGTTACAGAGTCAAAGTCAACTCGTTTGGAGCAGAGGCAACTTGGTCATAGGAGGGAAAAAGGTATGAACATTTCGTTGAAGAGAGGTTCTCTTTTAGATGCCGGTTTGGAAAAGTTAGGGCACTGTGTTCGTGATAATCACACCAGGGTTAATTTGGCAGTGTACAAGTCGAAGGCTAGAAGTTTTCCAGTTTCTAAGCACAGATTCGACTCAGTTAATTCCCTGCATAGTTCAAGATAGGCTCGTGGCGAGCTTTGGCAAAGATGGCGTTGTGGAAATATGAGTCAAGGTGGAGATTTGTTAAATATGACTCCTATTTTTAGTCAAATTTGAGAAGTAATCTTCTAGTTAAACTCTGTTTATTTGTTTCAATCAAACACTAATTAGTTTAGATTATTTTATTATTATTTGACCTTTGAATTTAGCCTATAAATAGACTCTTTTGCAACCTTAGAAATAACACCCATTAGAGATTAGAACTCATAACACATTTAAGAGAATTTTTTGTGTTTACGTTTTAAGGGTTCTTTGTTTTTGGGTTTTTTGGGGTTTAGTTATTATCTCCATCTTTTGTACTCTTCGTTCTTTTGCCATTATAGTAAAATTATCTTTGCCCGTGGTTTTTTATCCTCTTTGGAGGGGTTTTTCCACGTTAAATTTGTGTGTTCAATTTCTCAATTTCTTCTGCTAATTTTACTTGTTCGTTGCTTAATCGGGTCGAATTTCTAACAACATCAAGTAATCAACTATGTACCAATTTTGGGTGTTATGAGGGTGTTAATCCTTCCTCATACATAACCAACTCCCAAACCTATTTCTTGAATTTTGTAGACTGAAAATCATCGTTTTAGTAAATCTAACCCTTTTATTAAAATAATCAAATTTCGAGGTGATCCAATCACACCTAAGAATATGATTGGTCGTGACTCCGTCTTCTTTTTTTTTTTTTAAAAGAAAAGTTGGGATAAAAAATGTTTCCACAATATTCATTAAGATCTTGAAAGCTTGGTTCGAGATGTTCGCTAGGATCCTGACGAGGAGTATAATAATTAACCCTAATTAAAGGGTGGGCATAAAGTGTCTTTCCCTCAGACAAAATGCTTATGAAGAGGGGGTATTAAACTTTATCGAGGAGCTAATTGGGTTTTATGAGAGGTAACTATTATGCTAGTTGATGATTAAAAATTTTGATAGCATAATTGCATTATGGTGCGTCTTTGTTACCTTGAAGTTGAACAGCCGTTTTTAACACGAGAGATTAGCCCTTATAGGTGTTTTCTATTTCTAGGAAGATGCGTGAAAAGTCTTGCATTTGATGAAGAGAGAGAAAAGGAGAGGGGCATATGTT
Source organism: Gossypium stocksii (assembly GCA_020496765.1). Taxonomy (NCBI): domain Eukaryota; kingdom Viridiplantae; phylum Streptophyta; class Magnoliopsida; order Malvales; family Malvaceae; genus Gossypium; species Gossypium stocksii. The sequence goes on from CM035631.1 coordinate 103,256,485, forward strand.
GGTTGCGGAAATGTTCTTGTATAACACAATAAATTGAAGGTTTTTTTTTTTTTTCAAAATACTCAAGATTCAACATCTAAACAAGTACAACTAAACAAGTACAAGTTAAACTCACCCTAAAAATATTTTGAATTTCATTGTATTTCCATTTGGGTTGAAAAAGGGGTGGGCTAAGTGTCTTGGGTAGTATACTATTCATATAAAATAGGTTTGGATAAAAAAAAATTATTCATATTGTTCAATTTTTTTGAGCAACTCAATATTTTAATATTTTTTTGGTACAACTCACACACTCTAAAAGTCAGCTACACCAGCCATCCCAAATTATTACATGCAGTGTCATCGGCTGCTAGCTAGCATTTGGGAGAGGCTTGACTAGGGGTGTTCAAATGGTTAATCAAAACAAATTAGCATTAACTAAATTAACCGAATTTTTTAATCCTTTAATTGTTAACCGAATAAATTTTTTTTAAAAAAATTAAGCGAACCGAAATTTATATGTTTTGTATTTTTGAGTTAAAACAAGTATAAAATATATAAAAAAATATTATTTATTAAGTTCAGTTAGTTCCCATATTTCGAATTGAATTAACTGTTAACTGAAATTTCAAAAAAACTTTTAATCTACCTCCGATCAAACTAGATCGATTAACTGACTGATTAATGGAATTAGATCGATTCTGTGGTTAATTCAGTTTTAACCGAAATTTGAACACCCCTAAACTTGACTGTGTCACCCGTAATTTTTTCTAGGGTGGGACGGAGGATTCGAGGAAACTTCATCTTATTTATTGGGATAAGCTTATGCTACTTGGAGAAAATGGTGGTTTGGGTTTGGAAACCATGCTGAAGTTATGAAACTCGCATGGCGAATCATCCATGAATAGGAAAGCTTGCGGGTGAAAGTCCTCTCTCAGAAATACCTTCCGGACAGTGACCAATCTAAGAGGAAAACCGATGGGTCAACCACTTGGTCCTCCCTCAGGAAAGTTAGCCCATTATTCCAAAGAGGCCATAGATGGTCCATCCGTAATGGACAATCCGTGAACTTCTGGATTGATGATTGGAGTGGACTTGGAACACTAAGGGCTGCAATCTGTGGGAACCTGAACTATGAGGAATTTGATCATAATTTTAAAACTGAGAGACTTCGTTGAGGAGCAAGAAAGGGCTTGCTTATCCTTCTCGATACCAAATTCTTGGTGGTAGGCAATATTGAGTGTTCTAGTGTCTCTAAACACTAATGGTCAAGATGTACTCTGCTGGAATGGCTCCAGCAATGGACAATTTAGTTTATCTAGCACTTATGTTTTAGCGGCTAACAGAGAGCAAGTCAGAGGCATTGAAAGAGAGAAGCAGTGGAGGTCACTGTGGAAACTGAAGTTGCCTCACAAGATCAAGTTGTCTCTATGGAAGTGCGGCCTCAAATGCCTTCCCACTGCGAGTTTCCTCTGTGGAAGAGGAATGGAGTTTGGGGGAAGACAGTGGGTTGGATATCGCAAATTGGGGATTATCTAAATGTGCAAATCTACTTTAAAATCCGAATTTGTAAATTATCTACAAATCATATAACTTTTGCTATTTAAATCCGAATATAAATTAATCATCATTATTCATTAGATATTTAAATTCACAAAAAATTAAAATTTAACCTTTTCAACCTTATATCGAATATTCAAATCCGTTAAAATTAAATTTAAAATTAATATAAAATTAAATAAAAATGAATTTTAAATAAAATTTATTCATAACTAAAAATAAATAAAGGTAAAATAAAGTAACAAAAATAACTAAATAATAATTCAAACTAAACATAGTATTTCCATAAAAAAATAGAGTTTAAGAGTAAAAAAACCCTTAATAAAAAATGAAAAAGAAAATCAATCGGGCCCTTAAATAAAATGTACTCAATCGAATCCTTAATAACTAAAAAAATAACCAACTAAATCTTTCTATTAACGGAAACCATAAATTGATCGTCAAAAGGAGCTAACATGACTAACAGTAACCACCAAGAGATGACATGTGGAATGTCATGCTAGTAAAAAATATTTTTGAAAAAAATTATTTAAAAAATAATTAATACAATTTATACCTGGAATGAACTCCTCGAGTTGTTTTAATTTTAATGCTTTCTATAACTGTTGTTTCTTATTTGGTATCAAAAACTAAAGGTTCTCCAATACTTAAAACTGTTATGTAATATTTGTGATGTTTAATTTGAGTTGCTTTTTCCAAAAAAAAAATTAAACCAATTATTTATCCCCCTAGACCCTAAGCCCAAACATTATATATAAAAATTCAAATGTATGAACTTTTAATTAGTTTGCAATTTGATAATAAACTTTAATTTGGTGCAATTATACATATGAAATTTTGATTGCGGTTCAAATATATACATGAAACTTTAATTTTGATTCAATCATACACATTTAAATAAATAGATACATTAATTTATTTTTATATTGAATAAGTATAATTGTTTATGTATACAGTATAAAAACATGAAACGATGCTATATCAATAATTACGTTAATAATTTGTGAAAATTGGATCAAATCAAAATTTCATGTATAAAATTGCACAAAATCAAAGTTTATATATACAATTGCACATTAAACCAAAGTTCATATATAATTTTGAGATTTATCCCTAAATAAAAATAATAAATTTAAACCCTAAACTCAAAAACTCTTGTACAAGCTACTTTCTTTCTCTATCTACTCAACAGATGTATTCATGAGTTGGGTCAATCTGATTTTGAGTTAGGTCTCATATATATTTGTCCAAGTTCAATCTGATCCAAAGTATGAGCATCCATTTTTACTTAAACTCGTCAATATTTATAAATGACTAACCTAAGCCCGTTTAGGCAAGCTCATATTATTATTATTTTTAAAAAATATAATTATTTATTATTTATTAATTATATATAACTTTTACTACTACTATATAAATTTTCTTTTATTAAATTTCTAATTACAAATAACTTAATATATACTAGAAATCCTATCACACACGTATGCGTGTGGAAACCATAATTTTAAAACACAAATATATATTTAAAAATAACATATAACAAATAATGAAACATATGGTTTGAAATTAATTGATAATAATACATGAAATATGTACATTATTAAAATAAAAATAAATAATTAAATTGTTCATCAAGGCGTTGTCATCAATCTTGAGTTGGTGTCGAGTTAACTTATGACACCAACTCAATCAAATACACTATTAATACTAGGAATCCTATCACACACGTGTATATGTAGAACCCACAGATTTAGAACACAGATGCGTGTGATTAAAAATAACATATAATAAACAATAAAACGTGTTGTTTGAAACTAATTAATCATATTAGCACATGAAATACATATAATATTAAAATAAAAAAATAAATTTTGAGTAAAATGAAATTTTAATTAACATATAAATATATCAGATAAACAATACTAAATGCATTAAAATTATTTACCATAGTTTTGTCATCAATTGTGAGCTTGTGTCGAGTTAACTTTTGGCACCAATTCAATTAACATCAATTATTAATATATACATTTGATGGAGATAATAATAGGTTGTGCATCTTAAAATAAAAATGTATAAGTTATATTGAAGTAAAGCTTTAGTTTAGTGGTAAATTTAAAATTTTACTAATCCAATTGGCACAGGTTCAAGTCTTACAATATGCATATTTTTATTAATTTTGTTAAATGAAAAGATTAAAATACCCTCATATAATGTAACTTATTTTAATTACATACGGGTATTTTTATAATTTCCCTATCTAAATTGGTGACCCAATTAAGGATGACATTAGTAAAACACTTAATAAATAGTATAGAAGATATACAATTGATGGAGGTAATAAAGTGTGCATAATAAAACTAATATGTAAAAATATCAAAATGAAGGGTATTACTAATGCAGTTGTTATAGGTTCAAATTTTACCGCATATATGATTTTATTGGTTTTTCTTAAATGCAAAAGCTAAAATATCTTCATATAATATTACTTATTTTAATTATGAAAGGACATTCCTATAACTTTTTAATCGAATTGATAACTAGATTGAGAGTGGCAGTAACTTAATTAAGAGTTTAAATAATAGCAAAGATTTTAATATTCCCATTATAATATAACTAAATATTTTTGAAAGGGATAAATATCTATTTCACACACGCTACGTATAAATCATTCTTGTGATTTGAACTCACAATATAAACTGTGGAGTGAAACCCATAAGTAATAAGCCAAACACTGAGATCCCAATATTTTAATACTTAAATAAGTATAAATTCAACCATTATAGATTTTAATCACATATTAAATGGTTTTTAAAATACAAATAAAATTCAATATTAATTTTTTCAATACTTCTACAAGCATTGATCTAACGTGGGAATGTAATTGGCACAGTAGAAAAAAATGTTTCGCTTGCTTGAATTCTAGAAGCAGTTGACGTATCATATATGGGATTAGGCCTCGTACGTGGAAGCTCTGGCAATAGTGCCTCAAAATTAAGAACCTGAATTACTTGCCTTATCGACGGTCTCAAATTCCGGTCCGGATGGACGCACCACAGCCCAACCATCAACAAGCATTCTACCTGCATAGCATTGGAGTCCATGCATAGTCTCGGGTCAGCCGCACCAAGCAACTGTCGGTTTTTGTACAAGTCCCTCACCCAGGCTACCAATGAAGCTTGGGATTCTTCATATCTGGGTTCTATTGATCTTCGGCCGTATGCAACCTCCAATGCAACAACTCCAAAACTACAGACATCAGATTCCTTGCTAGGTTTTCTTGAAGAAATATATTCAGGAGCCATATAGCCTAAAGTCCCAGCTAAATGGGTTGTTTGTGACCCTTTCGCATGATCGACTAGCCTAGCTAGCCCGAAATCCCCGAGTTTAGCATTGATTGAAATTAGAATCCAACATGACGTTGCTAGCTTTGATATCCCTATGTAGTACGCAATGGTCACTAAGGTCAATAAGGTTTTTCCTTTGAAAAGATGGGAATCTAAGCCGCCATTAGCCATGAACTCATAAACGAGTACAAGTTCCCCTTTTTAATGGCACCAACCAATAAGCTTAACCAGATTCTTGTGCCTCAATCGGCTAATGATCTTCACTTCGGATATATATTCCTTGATTCCTTGCTTAGAGGCCTTTGCAATCTGCTTAACAGCAACAAGGGTATCCAAGTCCCTTACGTACCCTCTGTAAACTGCACCAAACCCTCCTCCTCCACCAAGCTTTCACCCTTGAAATTACTGGTCATTTTAGCTATTTCCATAAAGGGAAACTTCCTTGGTCCCATTCCATTTTGGAAGTCACCACCAAAGAGCTCATCATCATCATCATCATCTAATTCGATGGCCTTCTGTCTTTTTCTCCATAATCTGCGGCAGCAAAAACAGCAAACGCAAAGTGAGATAACAATCAACACCACGAAAACTGAGATAGTAGTCAACGCCGCCACAGAATTGGTGTCTCTTGAAGCATGAGGGGGAGGAGCAACAACGGTAGCAGCGACAGGAGGAGGAGGGAGACAAGAACCAACGGGATTTGAGCCATCAGCAACTACGGTAATTGAAGCGTTAGTTGATTTATAAGCCATCGGTGCAGATTGCACATACATACGAGGGAACAAAGCTAAGCCTATCAAACAGAAAGTTAGTGAAAACTTGGTCGATGGTTTTATGACTACAGAATACACGAAAATGATTCAAAAATGAAAAAAAAAAAAGTTTGGTTATGTTTCAATCAACTCAACACCATTCATCAGAAAACTAGTCCAACTGCAACTATTCACAAACAGCCATTGGTTTGCAATACCTTAAGAAATGTGAATCAAACGTGGGAAGGCAGCACCCTCCGTATCAGCTCGCACAAGGTGGGAAACACTTAAAAGGCATTTGATCAAATAACAACAATCCATCGGTAATATGCAAACTCTGTTTAACCATGCAATCTGCCACACTATTTCGCTGGCGAGGAATGTAGGAAATCTCACAAGTCCATTCACGTTGAAGGAGCTAATGGATGACCGAAACCAGACAGTACAAAGGATGCAACCAACCAATCTCATTCGCAATACTTTTTAATTTTATTTGATATTATTTTGTTAATTCTCTATTATTATTTACCATAAATTTCAATTATTATTTTCATAAATATCAAGTCGTTTAAATATAAAAATAATTAATTAATATATTCTTATATCTCATAGACTACGACTTAACGACACAGGCATCAAGGCTGGCGTTTTCATGGGGCTAAGAAGAATTGCAAAAATACATATGTCGGCTACGTTAAAAGCAAAAGATTCTTTTTAAATGTGATTATGGTCCCTCTACTCTACGAAACTTGTATTTCTGAAAAAATGAGGGGTCTTATTGTCTTGGATAATGTTTGGATAAAAAAATATTATATTTCAACATTTTTTTAATAATTTTTTTACACAATTCATACTCCAATCACTTATATCATAAATAAGCGATCTCTATTATTCGAATTTACGACATAACCTGTGGGATAAACCTCAGGACCTATAAGCCGAACGTTGGAGTTTCAATATTTCAATACTTAGACAAATATAAATTAAACAATTATAGATTGCAATTAGATATGATATGGTTTTTAACATACAAATCAAATTCAACACTAATTTTTCCAATTTTTCTACAACAATTATTGGTCTAACGTTGAATTGTAATAAACACAGTAAAAAAACATGGCTCACTTGCTTGAATTCTAATTGTTGGCACATCATCATATGTGAGAGTTGACAACTCAATATTTCTAACACTTTTTTTAATACCTTTTTGGTACAACTCACACACCTTTGATAGGGGTAAATTGCTCACACCATAAAAAGGTGATTCCTCTGACTCGAATCCACTATATAGGTTATGGGATGAGCCTCAAAATCAATAAGCCAAATATTGGAGTTTTAATATTTCAACACTTAAATAAGTATAAATTCAACAATTATAGATTTCAATGTCATATCAAATGGTTTTTAACATATGAATCAAAGTCAATACAAAACTTTCCAATTTTTCTACAGGTATTGATCTAACGCGGGATTGTAATAGACACAGTAGAAAAACATGGCTCACTTACTTGAACTCCAGAAGTAGTTGGCACATCATATGTGGGAGTAGGCCTCCTACTTGGAAGTTTTGGCAATGGTGCCTCAAAATTAAGAACCTGAATTACCTGCCTTATCGACGGTCTCAAATTTTGGTCCGGATGGACGCACCACAGCCCAACCATCAACAAGCATCCCATTTGTATAGCACCGAAGTCCATGCCTAGTTTCGGGTCAACTGCACCAAGTATCTGTTGCTTTCCGTACAACTCCCACACCCAAGCTACCAACGAAGCCTGAGATTCTTCATATATAGGCTCTATTGACCTTCTACCACATGCAATCTCCAATGCAACAACTCCAAAACTATAGATATCGGATTCTTTACTAGCCTTTCCTGATGAAACACATTCAGGTGCAATATAGCCCATAGTGCCGGCTAAATGGGTCGTTTGTGACCCTTTCTCATGATCGACTAGTCGAGCCAGCCCGAAATCCCCTATTTTAGCATTGAAACTAGAATCCAACATAACGTTGCTGGCTTTGATATCCCTGTGTAGTACGCAATGGTCACCTTCTTCATGTAGATAGAGGAGAGCTGATTCCAAGCCCTGCACAATTTGAAACCTCACATCCCAGGTCAATAAGGTTTTACCTTTGAAAAGATGGGAATCTAGGCTGCCATTAACCATGAACTCATAAACGAGTATAAGTTGCCCTTTTTCGTGACACCAACCAATAAGCTTGACCAGATTCTTGTGCCTCAATCGGCTAATGATCTTCACTTCAGATGCATATTCCTTGATTCCTTGCTTTGAGGCCTTTGAAATCCGCTTAACAGCCACATGAGAATCCAAGTCCCTTAAGTATCCTCTATAAACTGCACCAAACCCTCCTTCTCCAAGCTTTTCACCCTTGAAATTACTGGTCGCTTTAGCTATTTCCACAAAGGAAAACTCCCTTGGTCCCATCCCATTTTGGAATTCACCACCAAAGAGCTCATCAAACATATCATAATCTAATTTGTTCGGATTGTGTGTTTTCCTCCTTAAAATGAACCAAATGAAACCTAAGCCAAAAATCGAAGCACCAGTTCCAACAATCGACCCGACCACAAAACCGAGGCTTAGTCGAGCCGCTGGAGTGGGAGGAGCAACGAAGGTATTCGGGCCATCAGCAACGAAAGGAGGAGGAGGGGGAGGGGAATGAGGAGGAGGAGGAGGAGGGGAAGGACGAGGAGGAGGAGGGGAACGAGGGAAAACTACAGGAATTTGCTCATGCAAACGAGGGAACAAAGCTAAACCTATCAAACAAAAGGTTAGTAAAAATTTGGTCCACTCCATTTTGGTTTCCTGAGAACTAAAGATATGAAAATGAATTAAAAGAAAGGAAATGTTTGTTTATGTTCAATTAATTGATCACCACTCATCAGAAAAAAATTAAATATAAAAACAATTTATTAATATGTTCTTATATCACGAGGACTCCGACTTACTGTAGTCATCGAGGCTGCCAAAATCCTAACTTTCTCATGGGGCTAAGTGGAAAAGTAGTAATATATGGGCCATGGATCGGCTACCTTGAAAGCGAAACATTCCCAAGCTTTTCCTTCACCAAGGAATATATATGTTATAACTTAATTGAATATATATTATAAGCAAACATAAATTCTAAATTTATTAAATAGATTCTATAACTTAATTGAATAATTATATTTTATTTTTATATGTAATTAAAAAGATAATCAAAGATTAAAAATTTTAAAATTGAAATAAACTATCAAAAGTTTGTATTTATTAATATAAATCGATATTGGTTAGTAGGTACAACTTTATAGTAATTGGTACGTATAGACTATTGTTAATGCTAGTATTGTAGAGACCCTCGTGGTTTTTATATTTCATAAGTTAAAGTTAAAAACAGGGATAATATAATTTCTATCCAGAATTAGGAAACTAAGTCCACTTTGGTACATGTAATTTTTTTTGTTTACTTTAGTATTTGAATTAGACAACTAGATCCATTTTGATCTCTAAACATAGATTCCGTCGAGATTTGATGATGTAACCAGTATTACTAGAATATAACCGAATTAGTAGATCATATCGATTAGACTGATAATTGACAGGTATAACGATTCGAACATAGGAGTTAAAACGATTGAATCGAAAACTTCTTGAAACTGATAAAAATTGGAAGCTGGGACAAAAATCGGCAATTGAACCGGTTGAATCAATTTAATAATTATTTTATTTTATTTTATTAAATTACATTTTTATGAATTTTTAATGATTTATTATTTATTATTATTGGTCTAATAGTCTAACCGATTGAATCAAGAATCAATAAAAAATTACCATTGTGGTTTATGGTTTATATGTATTTTTTATTAGTTATGGGACTCACTCTGGTATAAAATTGAAATTTAAAAAGTTTAGTAAAACTTTTGTAAAATTAAAATATCTTCAAACAGGTGAATTTTTTTTATTCCTTTACTAAAAATAAGTCATGAAAATGGTTAAAGATTTACTAATTGCAATTAGTTTATTACTAATTACTATACTAAAACATATTAAAAAATAATACTTCGACCAAACACAACAAAATTTGATGTGATTAATTAGTCATTAGTGTAATGGTGAATGATTTGTGTTTTCAAGTTTTATTAATATTAAAAGCAGAATTCAAATTTACACTTGAAAAAAAATTAATAAGTTGGTATTGATAATTTAATGATGATGTATTGTTTTATATAAGCTTAGTATATATATAACATTTCGTACTGAACTTGTCACTTTTTTTTTTAATTTAATATCTAAATTTCTCATTAATGATTTTAGTGTTTTTCTTTAACATGGCATAAATAGTTAACGAATGGTTAGTATGTGACAAATGACATGATTTCAACTTTAGACGTGAAAGTTAAACGAAACTTTTTACTTTTGAATTCTTAATAAAGTTTAATTTTATATATTCATTTAACATTTATTTCGATATCAATTTCCATTAATCTTATCCCAAAAATTCTTTGGAAATGTTAAACCCTGTTGATACACAAAGATAAATGGGGCATGATGATAGGTTCACCCGATCCAAAGAAAAGATGGGTGGAGAGCCATACAATAGTTGATCAGCCTTTTGATAACAATGGTGATGCTAGTTCTCTAGGAGTGAAAGAGAAAAGGAGAGAAAGTCTTGGTGCTTTTTTACCCAAGTTAGAATATATATATATATATATATATATATTGACTCCCTTAGTCCCAAGGTACCCCTGGAAGGTTAGAACTGGTGGCCCCAAATTTGTATTAGCAAGTAAAGATAGGATGGCATCTGTAGAGTACAAATATTTTTGTGGTAGAGAATGACAAGGACTTTTGTGTACAAGGGGTCGCTTAGCATGAGCGTATATATTTGTTAATGATCCTGTTAGATAGGTATATAGAGGACTATAGTGGAGCTTGTTTTGAAATGGTCTTAAGTGCTTGGTGTGAGGTGTTCACTACGATCTTGGTGAGGATTCACCTTGTTTGGAGAAGAGGCCAATGAAGAGCCATACAATGGTTAAGCCTTTTGATGATAATGGTGATAATGCTTCTGTAGAAGTAAGAGAGAGAGAGAGTCTTGGTGTCTTTTTACCCAGGCTAGGATATATATTGGCTCACATTGTCCAATTGAACCACCTAAAGGATTAGGATTAGAGGTCTGATGATCCTAAGTTCGTACTAGTGTCACGAGGTTAGAACTTAAGTATGTTAAATTGCGCGGCTTTAGGTGATTTATTTGTTTCAAATTTGCATAAATTAGCCTCTAACTCTCGAAAGATGAAAATTCTCCCAAAAATTCTCTAAGACACTGAAATAAAGTAGAAGCAACTCGGAAAGACAAAGAGACTTGAATTGAACAAAAAAAACCACAAGAAAATAATAGCACACTAAGTGTTTGAATAAATGCTCTAAAAAATATTCTCTTACTTTGAATGGAACACAAGAGATGAAGCGATTACAAATTAGGAGGAAGACCTCTATTTATAGTTAAGCTCCCCAGATCCAATTTACATTAAGCATGTTAACTCAAGTTTTACTAGAGTGTTTCACTGGATTACAAAGGCTTCAAGTAGATGGGCTTCTCGATGTGTTTAAATGGATCAAATGAGCTTCATTTAATTAGTTGACCTCCATGGGATACTCTGTGCTTTTTCGTCATAGACTTTGATCTACAGCCCCAACACTAGTAGGTACAAGTAAGGTGGCGCTTGCAAAGTATGAATCTTTTTAGGTAGGGCATGTTAAGTATAGGTAGGTTGTTAGTTGTTAACAAAGTTAGTAACAGAGTCTGGTATATTGTTAGCAAGTTAGTTAGCAGAGGTTAGTGAAGTTAGCCATTCATTAATAGTATATAAACACTACCTACATGTGTACTGACATAATAGAAATTTCAATAAAACAATTTAGAATTTCAGTATTCACTTTTCATTTTAGCATTTCTTGTTATTCCTAATTCTATAGAGTAGCTTACATGGTACAAGTCGTCGTGATTCTATAGACCTAACCTCTGATTGTTTGTATGGCCGCCAACGCTTCCCCTGATTCAGCCTCTGTCGAGCACGGATGCATGTAATGACCCAAAATTCACAGGCATCGAAAAAGTATAGTATCGGTCCTCCATCTTAGTAAATCGAATTTGTAAATAATTATTAGAAACATTTATGAGTCTAGTCGTGTGTTTAATTAGGTTTTAATTAAGTAAATTTAGCTTAATTTAGAGTAATTAGTAAAAAGGACTAAACTGAATAAAGGGTAAAAGTTGAATTATAGATTAAAAAAATATAAAGGACCAAAATGGAAAATATGTCATTTGTCATAATTGAGGCCAATTAGATTGAAAAATCTAAGATTTCTTTTAGATATATATTATATATAATTATTATTAATTGATTTATATTATATTATATTATATTATTATTATATTATGAAATAAATTAGGATAATGACAAATGTAAGGTGAAAAATTATACATGTGTAAATATATGTATTTATACACTTGTAAAATATTTAAATAATTACTTGTAAATTAAGATAAAAGATATTTATTATAATAATTATATTATATTATGAAACAAATAAAATAAAGACAAGTGGATGCTGATGATAATATACAAATGTAAAAGTATATATATGGACAATTGTAATGCATATATTTATTATTAAATAGATATTTATTATAATTATTATTATATTAAATTAATTAATTTAATAAATAAATAAACTAAAATATAAAATAAATGAAACAAAGTAAATAAAATAAAAAGAAAAAGAAACAAAGAAGAAAAGAAACAAAAGCTATTTCGAAACAAAGCAGGGAAAGGAGAAAAAGAAAAGAAAAAGGAAAGATTGGGTTTAAAGATTTAAGTTTTGATTTGGTAAGTCAATTAAGTCCTTTTCTTTTAATTTTGATGTTTTAGAAGCTTTAGAACAAAGTTTTGTTGAAATTAGGTTGAAGTTTTGGAAGTTCTTAGGTTTTTGAATATAGTTCATGTTGAACAAATTGTTGAATTAGGGGCTCAATTGATAGAGTTTCTAGTTAGAATTGATTAAAGTAGTAAATTGTAAAGTAAGTTATAAGTTTTGCATAGTAGGGATTAAATTGAAAGAAATTTGAAATTAGGGTTTTATCATGAGCATTAAATAGTTAAGTTGAGTTTGGTAAGAAATTGAGTAGAAATAAAGTATAAATTGAATTAGAAAAGTAAATATGTTTAGTTAGGATTAAATTGAAAATTTAGGTAGAAATTGAATAGAAATTTAATTATTTAATATAAATTAGTGTCATATTAATAGTGTAAATTATTTTAATTTTCGTAGCGAGCAAAGAACCAAAGGCATCGACTCAGAAAGGAAAGGAAAAAGTTATTGAGGAGTAGACACGAGAAATCACAGTTTGTATTACTATAAATCAAATTATTTGTTATTAAATTTTAAATTTAATCTATATGTTGGCAAGTAAATTTTGAGGTACGTGTTGTTATGAATTAAATGATAATTGAAGTGGTTGTTAAATATGTGTTGGTATTGGATTATGATTGAATTATTAAATTGAAAGTGAAATTGGAATTTAAAGTGAAATTGAATTTGAAACGTGATTCAAAAACCCTATTACCTAATTGGGCTAAATCGGATATAGTTGGCATGCCATAGGATTTAGAAGAGTTCAAGGAATTCCTCGACTATGCTAATGAGATACGGAGCGTCACTATATTCTTCGAATTATCCGATAAGGCACTTAGTGTCCTTCTGGTATGTTTGGGTGGATTGTTCTAGTGTGCTTGGTTGGATTCTTTTGGTGTGTTTAGTTGGAATCTGTGTAGCCGCCAAGGTTCGAGTCTTGTTAATAGGGGTAAGCAAATGAAATGATAAAATGAATGAAATTAATCAATTGATTTATTGAAGAAATGAGAAAGTTGAAATTGTGAAATGAATGGAGATTGAAAATGAAAGACATGAACCAAATGTTCATGAGATGATTGAATTCAGTTTGATGATATGTGATATCAATTTGATTAATTGTTATTGTTGAAAATTTGAAAGTTAAAGTATAAATTAGTATATATTAATAAATTATTATATGTTTGACATTTATATGCTTATACATTATTATTGTTATTATAATTTGAATTATGGTAATACCACAGAGTATAGGCATACTCAACGTACGGTTGTTTCCGTGCGTAGGTCAGTAGAAGTCAAGGTCCCAATTCAGCATCCAGATCAATCTTGACTTTAGAGACAATTTGGTGATGTAATCCCTCTTTTGATAAAAGTGGCATGTACTTAGGTATTGTATAAATTATGTACTTAACTCTTGAAACTTTAGTTGTAAAATGATGTCTAATATGGGTTTATAAGTATGAAATGAATTAATATAGTGTAACACTACAAATTTCTGTTCTTTCGAATTTTGTGAAATTGTGGCATGGAAATTTTCTAAATGTGTTTCTGCATTATTTTGACACAATGATATACCTGCTTTAGTTGATATGTGCTCTGGGTGTGATGGGGGAGGTCTCAAGTTCAAGCTATTTGGTTGGAGAAATTTTAGGTTTTTATTGAAATAGGGCCTAACTCTTGGTATTTAGGCTTTTAAGTAAAAGTTGGTTAAGATATAACAGAATGTGTCTGCTGGTCTACTGGTTAGAAGGAGGGTTAGGTTGCAATAAGGTCTTGGGTTTGATTCCTATTCCATCTTTTCTTCCCATCTCTACTGCCGTAATTTCTTTATTGTTCTCCCTAAATCAATTCTTTTCCTTGTGATCTTTTCTAGCGTTCATTTTTGAGTTGAGCATTCGATAAGTGATACTTCTATTTTGGTACTATCATTAAATGGGTAGGATCCTAATAAGGGTTTATTTTACTGTTGATTAGGATTTAACCAGGAGGCAAGTTAGCAAATTCAAGCAGCAAGTTAATCTGCATTTCAATCGAAGGTAAGGATTCCATAGTTTTGGGGATGGACGCTTCATTGCGATTTTGTTCAAGCTTCGATTGTATAACTGATTTTGTGTTTTAATCTGTAAAATATTAGGTTTGGGAGTGCAAGTGGTTGGTTTAAGCTTTAATCGGAACCAGGTGTGTACTCTGATTGCACAGAAATCAAATTTCAGCGAAAGTCGAAAAGCCTACTGTCGACGCCACACGGGCTTGTGGACTGCCCGTGTGGAGGTCGTGTGGCGAGACACAGCCGTGTGATCGATGAACCAGGCCATGTGTGCTTGACACGGGTGCAATAGACACGGCTGTGTGAGGCTGGCTAGGCCTTGTGCGAAGCATGGGCTAGGCCAATTGGACCGTGTGGGCAACACAGGCGTGTAGGTCTACACAGGTAAACCACACGAGTGTGTGGGATTTTGGGTTAGGCCGTGTGATCCACACGGGCAAGGCCAATTTGGGCCATATAGGCCATACGGACGTGTGGGCCTACACGGGCAGGCCATTTTACTAAAATGTTCTGTAAGGTTACACGAGTCGTCGAAGTCGATTGTGACCTGTTATAGGGTCGGGAAAGGTTATTTTAGACTCCCTTTACTGAAATATAATATTGTGATGTATGAAATGGAATGTTACTAATAGCATGTGCATTCGTCTAATTCTGTATATCTGTACTGTTCTGGAATTTTGTATGATCTGTTATTTGCATAATAGCATGCCACATTTGTATGTTGCATTGCATTGGGGCGGGATTTTTGCTGTCGAAGTGAAGGAAAACTGAAAGGCTATTAGCCTGTTATTTGGCAGCTTCACTGCTTATTTCTGATATGTGCCGTGATATGGTACGATTTGGTGTGTAGGGTTGGATGGGTTGATTTCATCCCCATACTTGGTGTGTAGGGCTAGGTGGGTCGATTTTATCCCCACATGGTGTGTAGGGTTGTACGGAGATGATGTGCAGGGTTGGTGGGCATATATTGTTTTGATCTGATATGCATGTGTATCTGTATGGGCTAAGGCCCGAATATATCTGATTCTGTTCTGAGTGGGCTAAGGCCTACACTATATCTGTTAAGGGCTCAGGCCCGCATTATGATTGTTATCTGTTTTTGATATTTGTATGTATGCATACTTTACTGTGGGGATGTACACACTGAGTTTGCGAAAACTCACCCCTTTATTTATTTGTCTGTCAAGTAATCCTCAACAGTAGATGGATCGGTACAGCGGGGGGCGGGCTCGACGGTGACCACTGCTAGACACACTCTGTTTATCACGGTTTTATTTTTTCTGATTTTAATTATTATTTTGGACTGGTTATATAATTTTTGACTTGGACACTTTTTGGTTTTTAAATTGTTATTTATGGATTATTTTAAACTATAATCGTCACAAAAGCATAGTTTTCTAAAAAAAATAATTAAGAGCTTTCGCGTAAAAGAAATGGGTTTTAGTAAATAAGTTAATCACAATTTTCTGACTTAAGATAAGATAATAACTAGAATGATTTTTAAGTATCGAAACGGTTTGCAAAGTTGCTCTAATGTGATGCCGCCAGATTCGGCCATAACGTCTAGTCCAGGTTTAGGGTGTTACATATGGCATATTTGGTAAAATGTGACATGAAACTAAAATGGGAAATGAATGAAATTATTAGTTCAATTAAAAAGTTATTTATGAATTATCAAGTAGATAAATTGTTAAATTAATGTTGTAGGCATAATTAGGTATGTTTAAGTGTGGAAATGTATGGTTTGTTATATTGGTTGCAAATTGGTTGCGATTTGAAATTGCAGGAAAGGTTAGATGTTTATAAATGGGTTGTATTGAGTTCAAAAATAATAAAAATATTATTAAAAAATAAAACAAGAAAAAAATTTTAAAAAAATTATGACAAATTTCCAAAGTACTCGAACAAGTCTCGATCCATTTCTAACCTGTATTTTGGGCCTCGAGGGTCCACTATAGGGACTAGTGATTAAATTATAATATGTATGTTATCTATTTCTGAGTTATTCATAAAATGTTCGATATGTTCAGTAATGCTCTGTAACACCCTAAATTTGGGCCTAAAAGTATTGGGCCTTGAGTCCAGGTTCGGGTAGAAGATGGCCCGAAATAAAATTATTGATGTTTTAAATTTTTATGGAAAATTATTATTATTGTTATTATTTTGATGTTTAAGTTAGTTTTTAAATAAATTAAGAGGGAGTTATAGTGTGGGAGAAGTCTTGGGTTCGATCCAAGACTCTAGCAAAAATTTGTAACGCCCTGATTTTCGGGATTTTTTGGGTTTTTGTGATTTTTGGTGAAATCTTAGAATTTTGGTTTTTTGATTATTGAAATTATGTTTAAGTGTGTTAGTAGGCCTTTAGAAGGCCCAAGCCTAAGTTAAAACCCGACAGAAATATCGACTTTGGATTTTAAGTGAAAGAGACTTAGTTAAGTGGGCCTTTAAGAAAAAGTTAGTAAATAGAGACACAAAGAGGGCCTTGGTAAAATGGCAAGGTGGCGCCACTAAACTCCTAAAAAAGTGGCATGTGGATTGAGTTTAAAGGCCAGAGTTCAAGTCACAAGGTAAGCGGTTGATACTTTTATTTTTGTGCATGTGCCGGGCATGTGATAGAGCTCAAGTGGAATTCGGCTAGGGCTTTAGGAAGGTTGGGCCGTTGATTTGAATGGCCATTAGGGCAAGTTTATTTTCTATTCTGTCTTGCCGAATTAAGGTTAGCCACCTAGAGCCTTCACTTTCATACTATTCTCTTCTCAGTGTCGCAAAAAGCTGAAACCGCAAGTTAGATTTCCTGAGTGCTGAATTCTCCCTTCTCTTCTCCTCTCTTCCATTCTTTTCTTTTTCTTTTCTTCTCTAGCTGAAATCACCTCTCCTCCTCACTGATCTTCCCTTTTCTTCTCTTCAAAAATCGAATTTGCCATTCTTTTCTTCTCAAACCCATTAACTATTAAAAGCTGAAATCCCGAAAGGCTGCTTATTGTACCTATTTCTTCTAGCCAAAATCCTCCTATCTTCTTCATCTCTTTTGGCCGATTTTCACATCCTCTAAACCCCAACCCCTGTCGGCAACACCACTTTAAAACCACCACACCAAATCATCTTCCTCTTTACAGTTCCAAAAGTAAAAAACACCATAGTTTTTAGGGACATATAACCGAATCCTTAGATCTCTAAGATTCAATTTCTGCTAGTGGTTAGGGGCTAGATCTACATTAGATCTGAGTAGAAACGAAAGTGGAATCGCTTTGATTAAGGAAAACCTGTGGTAAGTACTCGACATCTCAGATCTATTCATTATTTCGGGATTTAGAAAAGTCGAAATCCCTAGAGGCTTAGGGAGGCTGTCGATTGGGGCTTAAAGCTCTAAAGGGTTTAACAATTGATTTATTTTGGTGGTAGTGTAATCTAGAGGCTGCAGATCGAGGGTTTCAACAAGTGGAATAACTAGATCTAGATCTAGTCACTAATTTAGGCAAAGGTAAGATCTCAAGGGCCTTAGGTGATTATGGCCGAAGATGGTAAATGTTTATTAGGATTGGTTATTATTGATTTGTAATCTAAGAGTTGGAGTGATCGATTGTAGGATATCGTGGGAGATTTCGGTAGTAGTTGTCGCAAATCAGGTATGTATCGAACACCCTTCTGTTGTCTAAATCGGCAAAAGTCAAAAAGCCGAAATGCTAAAATTCTAGTATTTCGTGGGTTTGTTAGCGAGTGAATGCTCATAAGTCAGTTAGAAATCAATGGATCTAAAATCGCATGTGGTAAGATAGTTAAGTGCACAATTTCGTGCACTTCAGTAAATTTGGGCCTCGAAGGGCTGAAATTGGGCCCAATAGGCTTAGGGGCCCATATGGGGAAAAAGTAAGCGATAAATGCGTACTGATATTCTGTAGATTAAGACTGTTAAGTTGGACTTGGAATTTGGACTAAACGGGCTAAATTTGCTAAATGACATTATAAGACCCATTAGGGGTTTTAGAGCCCAGTAACTGTAAACTGCTAAAATGGGCTAAGTAAGCTACTAAGATAAAAGTTGGATGAATAATGGCTGTAATTTGCATAAAACCCTAGAAACTGATAAAACTACTGAAATACCCCTTTTGGGTGAGGAATTACCGATTTACCCTAGGTGTAAAATGACCGTTATACCCCTAGGGCTAAATCTGACTGAAATGCATGTTTTACTGTTTCTATTCTCTGTATGCCATGACATGAATATCTGTTGCATGGGACTGGGATTATTTGATGGAAAAAGTACTAAAAAGAGGCTTTGCCTCAGTTTACTGAAAAGAGGCTTTGCCTCAGTTTACTGAAAAGAGGCTTTGCCTCAGTCTACTGAAAAAGGGGCTTTGCCCTAGTTTACTGAAAGAGGCTTTGCCTCGTATTACTGTACTGGTGGCTTGGCCACATTATCTGATTACGCAGCTATGCTGCCACTGTAGAGTGTAGCGATTGGGTGGGTTGAGTAGTTTCCCCACATGGAGTGTTTGGTTGGTACGGGTGGAGTGAAGTGGTTGGGTGGGTTGAGTAGTCTCCCCACATGTGATGGGCTTTGCATTCATGCATGTTATCTGTATTGTTACTGTAATGGGCCTATGGGCCATACTGCTATCTGAAAAGGGCAAAGACCCAGTTTACTTTTATCTGAATAGGGCTTCGGCCCAGTTATTACTGTGACTGATTAGGGCTTAGGCCCAGTAGGCTTGAGCTGATTTGGGCTTTGGATGAGCTTCTTTATACACTGAGTTTTCCAAACTCACCCCCTTCTCTTCAATCCTTGCAGGTGAGCCCTAGACAGTGGATTTGGAGCTGGGTGGGATTCAGAGTGGCCACGAAGATTGCATTTTCTGGTTTAAGTTTGTTATTTATTTTATTACTCATTTCAATCGCTTTATTCTATTTGAGTTTGTAATAATGCCACTCTTATTATTTTTATTTGGGGTTTTTATTTATTTACTTATTTCTATTATACCGTAAATTGTTTTGGGTTATGGCTGCGCAAGATTTTTACAAAATTAATCAAACATTTTTAAAATCCGTCACATGAGTTATTCGCGTAACCAAAGTGAATTTTATAATGAATCTATTAATAACTGGTAGTGGATAGAGCGTTCATCAAGTAAATCGAGAATTTCTTTTAAAACATAAATAATAGTTTTACAAAGTTCACATTAATCATAATAACTAGGTAACATGGTTAGCTGTAGGTGATGTGACACACCAGACTTGGTTGTAACGTCTGAGCCGGGTTTAGGGTGTTACATGCTCCGTAACCCTGCTCCAACAACTATTTCGGGTTAATGGGTGTTTGAACGGATATCCATCTTTCACTGGTGCTCGACTTGTCTAATCATTCACTCACCATGACACCATTAAGTTGGCTCTTGGAAATTTTGTTCAATGGTAGCAGCATATACGTCTCATCATCGAAGGCTATGAACTCACTAGATATCTAGAAGCCACGTTGTCTGCTCCACCTCACTTTGTGACGACGCCAAAGGGCTCGCTCGTTTTAAATTTAGAAGCATTGGTGTTTATTTAACAAGATCGGTTGCTTGCATTGTGGCTCCTCTCTACTATATCTCCTTCTCTGTTGCCCTCGTCCACATATGCGCGCACGGCTTGTGATGTTTGGAACACAGCCACTCGGCTCTTTGCAGTCGTCATCGGTGCGAAACTATCACACATTTGTCATGACCTCTATTCTCTTAAGAAATGTAGTCTTTTTATTTCCAAGTATGTTGCCAAGATTCAAAACATGTGCTCATTGATCGAGGCTTCTGGCTTTCAGATCTCGGAAGCAGAGAAAGTCGAAATTGTTCCTGCAAGCCTACCTCCCGAATTTGATGTTGTAACACCCTCTTACCCGAGACCGTCGCCGGAGTCGAGCTTGAGGTGTTACCAAACTTGTTTCATCACTTTTTGAATTTTATAACAACTAATTTCATTTTCGTAGCAAACTGTCTTTCTGCATCATGGTCGCTTAAAAAATCATATCTCGAGTTACGAAACTCGAAATCAATATCCGTAAATTTTCCCTGAAACTAGACTCATATATCTATCTACTAATTTTTTTCTAGAATTTTTAGCTAGGCCAATTAGTACAGTTTATTAGTTAAAGTTACTCCTGTTTCAGATCTCGACTGGACTGACCTCTACTTACTATGAACCACTTTTCTCTCTG
Source organism: Gossypium stocksii (assembly GCA_020496765.1). Taxonomy (NCBI): domain Eukaryota; kingdom Viridiplantae; phylum Streptophyta; class Magnoliopsida; order Malvales; family Malvaceae; genus Gossypium; species Gossypium stocksii. The sequence goes on from CM035631.1 coordinate 103,277,277, forward strand.
AAAAAAAATTCACATGAATATGATGTTTGTTTCTCTTAAAACTAGACTCAATAAGGATTCTAAACATATAAATTACACCTCATAATTATTTTTGTACAATTTATGGTGAATTTTCAAAGTTGGAACAGGGGATCCAGAGATCACTCTGACCCTGTTTCACTAAAACTCAAATATCTCATAACATATAGCTCCTTTACCTGTTTCGCTTCTTTCATATGAAAGTAGACACAATAATCTTCCATTCCATATTTAATTCATCGCCTAATTTGTTTTCTACTATTTTTAGTGATTTTTCAAACTCACATCACTGCTGCTACAACATTCTGTTTTATGACAAATTTTCACTTTACTATGAAAATTCATGAACTATTATCACTTTGAACATACATGGTCTCATACATGATCTAAATTAACTCTTCCAAGGACTATTCATTATCAGGCATTTTCTCAATCCAACCACAACCATATCGCAAGATTAATTACACAACA